>BLSF01000042.1:0-386382 GCA_012862575.1 Parietichytrium sp. I65-24A
TGACAGTGTCCCGCAAGCATTGCATAAGCGTATCACTCACACGTTTGCGAGCAACTTTCCAATAAAATTTGACGGCTGCGTACAGCTTTTCATGTTGAAACTCTCTCCCCTGTGCCTTGACTAGCACGGTAAAGTGAGCCTCACAGAACAAGGAGTTATTGTGTCGTTCTTGCTCTCGCTCTCTTGGTTCTCTTTCAATTGAAGAGATTGCTTTTGTTGGACGCTTTGCGTTTTTGTGTTTCTCGAGATACGAACGAAAAATCCGTCTCAGGAGCTGCTGTTGTGCTGATTATCAAGTCTGGAAGGCATGCTGCTCTGTTGACAGCCCAGACGTATTTTTTGTTTGAACTCTTGGCTCTGTCTCTGCATTCGATCGAGTTCGTTTTTTTGGCATCCGGAATAGCAGCCTTTGCTATTGCTTTTGGAACTACTAGCTAGAGCTAGTTAGCGCAGTGTTCTTTCCAAGCGCGAGATCGATCGCTGATGCTCCTTCTTCGCCAAAGCCATTGCCTCGAACACTATACCATTGAAAAAAGAAGTAAATCCGTCAGTCACCAAGTTCGAGAAAGTGTAGCAAGGTGCTGACCTTTTTCGTCAACTCGGCGCTGAAAATACCGCGAGTGCTGTCAAAAGAAACGCTCGACCTTGGAGGCATTCAAGTTTCCAAAGATTTACGATGCGTCTGAGTATGAGCAGATCAATCAATGCTTTGCTTGGCTCAAAAACTCTACTGACCCCGTTGCGAGGATTACAGCAAGGCACAGCCCAGAAGCAATCTGCGTGCAGCCTAATGCCGCGCCCCACATGCGAGCACTCCAGACTTTCCTTGCATCAAGAAAATCCTGGTGGCCCTGTTTTTCAGGTCCAGAAAGTGATTCATTTTCGCAGAGCTCCACATGCTTGAGAAGTTTGCTCAAGTGGAGCATTGCACAAGGAACGACAAACACCATCTGCCCTATCACCAGCCCGAGTGCAGTGCAGAACAAAACTAGACGCACAGTCCCAATGCTTGCCTCGTCACCTTCTGCGGGCACAAGCTTTGCGACCTCAATGAGGAGGAGTGCGAACCGGAATGAGGAAAAAATGAATCCTCCGGCTGCGGTGAGATGGACCACTTGACCAAGAATAGCGCCTCTCTGATAGGCATATGCGCCAGGCAGACCCATCACATTTCCGAAAAAGCAAAACCAAATCGGAAACAGACGAGCTTTTCCTGCGAGCGATACAGCTCGCCACTCTTGTCTGAAAATTCGGCTTGCTCGCTTAACAGCTGAGATAGAAATATGCCGTTTGAAATCGCCAGGCCGCTAAAGACGAGCATACCCAGGGCAAAAGCCCATGTCGCCTTGCTGCGCGGGTCAGCGAGTACAAGCGAGAGGTACCACACTGGCACACTCACCTTTCCGTTGCCACTGGTTGAAGCGAGTTGTTCCTCTTTGTGCTTTTGCACTTTCCAGTCAGTATAAAACGTGACGGCGCCGGTGAGGACCAGCACTGCCGCTGAAAGTGCGGGTAAAGCAGCTGCCCCAGCCATCACCATGACGCGTTGGTCTGATTGATTTGATTGACCTGCTCCGAGGCGTCGCTGTCCTCTCTCTTTTTCCTCTTAGTTTTTTTCCTTGTAGTGCCACAGTGCCATGTGCAGCCAACGCTACTAGAATCAAGTGCGGTGAATCGTAAGAGCAACTTTTCTATTGACTGTGAGAAACTAAGGTATCGGTACCACCGGTACAATGTTAGTTTGGAACGGGGGTGCTAACATGTGTGCTAACGAACACTGTTAAAAGAGGAGTTTCTCCTTTTCTTCGTGGACCTTGTGGACCTCTCCCCCGCCATGGCCCGAGTACCCCGAGTGGGCCGAATGAGTCTGGTACTCGCGTTGACCCAACTGACCGTCACTCGAGCGATATTCGTTGTGATGACCAGTGTGATGACCAGTGTGATGACCAGTGTGATGACCAGTGTGATGACCGCGACCTGGCGCGCGTTTATCGTCCAGGTAAATGTCTACCACTCTACCTGACCGAGACCGCCTCTTGCCATGCGCATGCGCTTTACCAGCCTCTGCGGGCCTGGCGCGCTTCCTGCCGGGCTTTCTTTCGAACGCATTATGACTACGTCTGGTTCCCCGTCTAGCTCCAACTTTTGCCGCTGTTCCTGCTCCTGCTCCTGCCTTTTTAACGTCCAGTGACCTTTGCGCTACTACCCGCACTCCTTCGAGTGCCACGGGTCCTGCGAGTGCCGCGGGGTACGCTTCCTGTCGAGTACGGCTCGAAAATGACGAAGTCTTGTGTCATGGTGATGCAGGACGTTGATCTGACCCTTTCCGCGTCCGTAGAGGCTTTAAAATTATTTCTCACAGGTAGTTCCCCATCCCGTCGCGGACATCGCTACTACTTCGCGGGATGAGCATGCGCGCATCAGATTATTTTCTAACCCTTCGTCACCAGCAAGGTTAATGATTGCAACGTCGAGGTCAACGCCGAGGTCGGGCGGCAAAATTAGGTAAGACAAGATCATGGCAGTCAATATTCTTGTCGTCGTCCTGCTCATCTTCATCGTTGCTTCTGGCGCCGTCGTGGGGTGCGTGCTGCGCGGGAAGAGCTTGTACGAGCGAGCGTACGCCGCGCATTTGGACGCGGTAGACGCCAGTGGTGGAACCAACGGTGAAACCCAGCCTGCCGAGAACGTCTCTTCGGCAAGTCTGTGGATTTACTTGCGACTCGGTGCGGGGATCATCTCGTCAGAGCAGGCGCTCGACGAGGCGCGTGACGCCCAGCTCGATGACGATGCCGACGCACAGGTTGATGAAACGCCATCGTCATCAACGGGAGGCGTCGTCGGCGGGATCTTGGGAGGTCTTTTCTTTCGCCGCCCATGCAGTTCTCCTATACACTAGACTTAGACGAGCGTTCTTCGACTTCAGGAGATGATGTACAGGGTCAGCGAACAACCCAACTCGACGACACTGTTGACGGGCAAGACGATGACGACGGGCCACAGACGACAGAATTTACGACTGTACATCAGAACCGGAACGCGTAGCCGAACCAGAAGAACCGGGGCCGGAACCGGAATCTCAACGTTAGCGGAACCACAATCGGAACCAAAACCAGTAGCGGAACCAAAACCAGTAGTGACCCCACCCGAGATCGTCGTCGTCACCGGCCACTCATCCGCGTCTATGCCCGCGTCTCAAAGCAGGCGCAGAAGGCGAGCACCCAGAAGGCAGCTGCTGCCCGGAAGGCGAGCGTCAAGGAAACAGCAAAGGAGCAAGAATCAGGAGAAGAACACTCTAGCCTAGCTAGAGTAGAGAGTGGAAAGTAGAAGATTCAGAGCAATCAATATTTGAAAAAAGGAGTTTACAAGAAAGGTGATTCAGATTCAGAGATTCAGAAACCCGTCTTGATTCAATCAATCAGCCGATCAATCAATCAATCAAACAAACATCACTGCCTATTCGTAACGGCGCAATCGGGCCGTCCGAGCTACCAATTTGGACGCCATTTGGGACCTGCAAGTGGCTGGCGCCCTTGGACTCTCTGCCTCCCGCGAGGCACTGTTCCCCCGTCATCGCCAGCTTCGAACGAGGTGTACACCCTGTCCTCGACCTCGACCGACGAGACCCCAAGACTGGTGCGCCGCGTGAAGGAGGACAGGCGTCAGAACGCATCCCGATGACAGCCGCCCATGTTTTGTGTTTTCGTGTTCAACGTGTGTTGAAATATGTACGGAGATTCCATCTCAGGAGCTGCTATTGTGCTTGGTTCTGAAGTCTGATAGGGAAGCTGCTCTGCCGACGGCCGAGGCGTAGTTGTGCGTTTTTGTTTGAACTCTTGGTTTCTGCTTTGCATTCGAGCGATTTCATTTTAAATCCAGCGATGGACAAATCTTCAATTTTTCTTCAATTTTTTTGTTGAGGAAAACGTTGACCAACCACCACCACACCTTCAAAATCTAGAAGGATTTCAGACGGAGGCAAATTCGTTTGTCAACGGAATGCGCAGCACGACACCCAAGCCAGTCCTTTCTGAAATCTGGAAAAAAAGTAAAGGAAAGTGAAATACGTATACTCCGGGCCTTTCAAATGAGAATCATTACAAAGAAAAAGTGCAGGTTCATGGCGGGAGGCGGGTGGAGACAGCGTAACGCTCACTCTACTGAGGTCTCGTCCCACAGGCGATTTGAACAGAACTCTTCCATAGTTTCACCTCCCTACAACGGGTCTTGACAAGCCAAGTGGTAGAGTTCTATCTTGCGTAAGTGAGGATTTGCAGCTGCAATTATCCCTGAGACTACTGACGCGCAAGGGTGCTTTCTCTCCGCTTGCACGTCCTCGGGCCCATTCTAATGAGCCATTCGTACGCTTGGCGGACATCATCTAAGAGATACGTAAAAGTCTCATCCGGATGTACAATAGTCTTTTCAATGATGGCTTCACCATCTCGCCAAACAGGTAATTCCTCGCTGATGGGGCCCAAATTGAGACGGAAATACAAGGCCGCCCGGAGAGGACGCGCAAGCTCGAAGACATTGCCATATCGTCTGGTGAAACGGTCTGCGTTTCCCATGCGCAAGCGTCCCGATTTTGGAAGGTATATGGAACTTGCAAGAGTATCATAGCTCCACAAACTTAGGTCTTCCGGTACGTCGATATTTCCGAGGTCCCTCGGCTCCAGAGCATAGTCTCGCTTTACTCTTCTGAAGAAGCGCACCTTGTTGTCCTCAACCTTAAAGTGATGCAAGATCCTATCCTCCGGCAACCCGTATCGGAGCATGTGCTTGTCGCGGCTCAAGATATACGCATCAAATTTTTTTTGCAAGAGCAGCAACAGCGTCATCGCCATCAATGTCAGGAGGCAAGTACACGTTGCACTTGAGTTCATTCAAAACTTCGCAAAACATATTCGAGCAGCCTGTAGGAAGATTTCTGACCTCCCTCTCGACCTCTTCGATACGGCGCGATTTCCAGGATTCATTACTCGCCTCTGAGTGCTGCCCATTGTCGAATACCCACCATGCTTTAATTCCTTGGGCGTCAAAACATTTTTTTAGCTCTCGAATAGCAGCCCCACCTTGCGAGAAGCACTCTCCTGTCGCAATTTCCATGTTCCGGTATTTATCCTCCGGATACAGCTCGCCCATGTAATTAAGAGCGTCCACCACCACCTTTTTGACATCGTTCGCTTCCTCTCCTCTCTTCTGAGTTGCTCCTCTCTTCTGTGTTGTCATGGCCATAGCCTTGTTCAGTTGCTCGATTGCTTCCGAGCACATGTCCGCCGGCCCATACACTTTCACCTCGCCATCTTCAACTCTCACCCTGAAACTTGAGTGGAACCGATCTTTCAAATTTTCTCCACCTCGTCCAATGAACAAGCCGATGAGGGCTTTTTCGATTGGACGTGTAGCGAGGGGCGCTCTGACGCGTGAGCCCCTGCTAGGCCGGGAGTATTCGTTGGACGAGCCACGGCCGCTGAACGAGCCCGGGCGGTCGCGCCAATTTGAATTGTCGTCGGCCATTTCGTCGTGCGTTGTACTTGGCCCTGCCCCAACCTCCGAGCACCTCTCCGCACCAATGCCGGTGTCCGCTCAACGAATTGCGGCTGTGAGGGTTGTGAGAGTTGCGAGGCGTTGCGAGTCTGCATTGCCAATGTCTGCGATCCATGCCAAGAAAGCAACCCAGCCCTCATTGTACTTCCCACATGCATCTACTAGCTAGTGGCTCTTTCTTGCGCTCAAGCAGCTCAATCACTAACCTAGCCTATCATTGATTCCACGGATGTGGCGTTCCAGCGGAGGCGAACGACAGTGAGCAGCACAAAGTGCAGCGCAAACAAACCCTATCGGAAGGTGGGGTGAGTGAGCAGGTGGAACTCCTGCCATAGTGGGGTGCCGATGCGGAGTCACGGTGGCAAAGATCGCAACGCAAGTCGCGAGAATGATACAACCTGAGACTAGAGATTTTAAAATGAAACATGTCAAATTGACTACTGTCTGTTAAACAGCATTCTTTTCACCTTTCAAATCGCAAGCTAGCACTTCGACATCTTCGACAAGATTCGACAAGGCAATCAAGTCAATGATCATGGAAGCCCCACACAGACCGTGGACGACTCGTACAGTAATCCCTATTCCTGTTTACCAGCACATGTGCACTCCTGTACCAACCAACGCACACGAAGCACCAATAGGACCCTTTAAGATCTCTTTAGGAGCGGGTGAGCGCGGTGAGGTATGTCCTTATAGTAGTACGTACTTATGGATATGTATAACACGTACTGTATGTTGACCGGTAGCGGCTGCTCGATCATATGATAGATTTCTTCGTGTTCTACCGGGCCTTCCTATGTAGCGCTACAGTGGAGTCAATTAGGAGCTGGTTACTTGGTAGGTAAGACCTGCCCGAATGCCTGGCTATCATTTACTTAGTGCCAATCACAATAGGTAAGTGCTATGTCGGGCATTATTGAGCTCTTACCTGCTTTGTGATGCACCAAGGCCGTAGAACTATTTATAACCCTCCTACCAATAAAAACCTTATAATGTAATCTTATTCGAAGGGTAGACTTCACAAAACAGATTGGGATCCTTTAATAGTTTCAATCATTGCAGAAAGATTACGACACTCGTAACGGCAACTACAGCAACATTCTAATTTGCAGAATTCAGAATTCAGAATTCAGAACATAAAAAAAATCAGAACATGTTCTGATTGATTGACTGTGGGCAAGCGAAGTGCCACAGTGCAGAGCGTGTGTCCGCAGATGGATTCGCCAAAGCCGGGGATGTGGTTAGGCTCGGGAACGTAGAACCGGCGGAAATGCCGTGGTTACGTTGTCACGAAGATCGGTCTACATACACATAAGGTGTGCTGGCATAACAGACAATAGAACAGCGGTACCACCGCGAGTACCGTCGGGCAGACATGGGCAGACCAGCATTCCGTTTTTTCCCGATCCTGGCTATCCTGGCCGGATGTTTCTCTTCTTCTCCGGAGATGAGATGTGAATCAACAGTGGTACTGAGTACTGCGGCAAAGGCAACCGAAAGCAGCTAATGGAAGATGGCCGTTCTGCGATGGATGGATTTGGTGCGTTCTGTTACTTTTCTTGTAACCTAACCTAAGTGGAGGAGCTAAGAGAACACTGACGCAGAGGGCATAGGTCACGCACGACGTTCGCGCTCCTCAAAGGGTTGTGAGGGCCGACACAGCGGAGAAAGATGGGCGAGTACAGAGACTTCGATGTTTCCGGGGCGAGATTTTGGTGCGTAAACTCGTTAGGCGAAGGACTAAACGCTTTCGACCGAGAAGTGGGCCTCAAGTGAGTGAGGTGACGTCAGGTGAGAGAAAGCGCCGACGAAATCGTTCTTCTGACGATGCCTTTCTTTTCAAGTACAGGTTTGATGAAGGTTGCTTGACGCAAGAAGGAGTGGTGAAGGTCGCTTTGGCGCTCAACGGAAACAAAACCGTGCGACAGTTGAGGTGAGTCGTGCACGTGCTGATTGTTGCTGGGGCATTTCCTCCAACAATTTAGGACCCCTTCAAACTTCCTCATTTTTTGTGGACTTTGACACCGGTTTGGTGAAAAGAAGTAACTTGCTGAACTTTCTCGGACTTGGTGGTTCTGACGAATTCATGCCTTTTTGCAATGAAATAGTCTTTACGGTAACAACATTGACGACGGAGGAGCATTAGCCATCGGTCGCGCGTTGGAGAAGAACACTACGCTGACTGACTTATTGTGCGTGTGACTTTGAAACTGGTTAGTTGAAAGAGTCTACCACCTTGTCAAACTTCCTCGGACTTGTGGCTGACGATTTCTTGTCTTTTTCTATTTGAAATAGTCTTGCCAGAAACGAGATTGGCGATAAAGGAGCATCAGCGATCGGTCGCGCGTTGGAGAAAAACACTGTGCTGACTACGTTGGAGTACGTGTGAATATTCATACCAGTTGAAGTAGCGTTTGGTACCTTGCAAAATTTTCACGGACTTAATGACTGACGATTTCATGTCCTTTTGTAATGAAATAGTCTTGGGTGGAACTGGATTGGTGCTGAAGGAGCATCGGCGATCGGTAGCGCGTTGGAGAAGAACACTGCGCTGACTTCGTTGGGGTTTCTGTGACTTTGACTTTGACACACGTTTGGTGAAAAAGTCTAATAGCCTTCTAGTTTTTGTTGTTTGTAGTGGCTGACGATTTCATGTCTTTTTGCAATGAAATAGTCTTCAAGCAAACGAGGTTGATGACAAAGGAGCATCAGCGATCGGTCGCGCGTTGGAGAAGAACACTGTGCTGAGTTTTGTAAAGTACGCGTGATGTTTACATCGGTTTGGTGAAAAGATTAGTCTCTTGTTGACCTTTCTCGGACCTAATGACTGACGATTTCATGTCCTTTTGTATTGATTGAAATAGTCTTGCGTGCAGCAGGATTGGTCCTGACGGAGCAATCTCGATCGGTCGCGCGTTGGAGGAGAACACTGCGCTGACTAACTTGGAGTACGCGTGANGACATGGGCAGACCAGCATTCCGTTTTTTCCCGATCCTGGCTATCCTGGCCGGATGTTTCTCTTCTTCTCCGGAGATGAGATGTGAATCAACAGTGGTACTGAGTACTGCGGCAAAGGCAACCGAAAGCAGCTAATGGAAGATGGCCGTTCTGCGATGGATGGATTTGGTGCGTTCTGTTACTTTTCTTGTAACCTAACCTAAGTGGACGAGGTAAGAGAACACTGACGCAGGACGGCACAGGTGGAGGACATAGGTCACGACGTTCGCGCTCCTCAAAGGGTTGTGAGGGCCGACACAGCGGAGAAAGATGGGCGAGTACAGAGACTTCGATGTTTCCGGGGCGAGATTTTGGTGCGCAAACTCGTTAGGCGAAGGACTAAACGCTTTCGACCGAGAAGTGGGCCTCAAGTGAGTGAGGTGACGTCAGGTGAGAGAAAGCGCCGACGAAATCGTTCTTCTGACGATGCCTTTCTTTTCAAGTACAGGTTTGATGAAGGTTGCTTGACGCAAGAAGGAGTGGTGAAGGTCGCTTTGGCGCTCAACGGAAACAAAACCATGCGACAGTTGAGGTAAGTCGTGCACGTGCTGATTGTTGCTGGGGCATTTCCTCCAACAATTTAGGACCCCTTCAAACTTTCTCAATTTTTGTGGACTTTGACACCGGTTTGGTGAAAAGAAGTACCTTGCTGAACTTTCTCGGACTTGGTGGTTCTGACGAATTCATGCCTTTTTACAATGAAATAGTCTTTACGATAACAAAATTGACGATGGAGGAGCATCAGCCATCGGTCACGCGTTGGAGAAGAACACTGCGCTGACTGACTTATTGTGCGTGTGACTTTGAAACTGGTTTGTTGAAAGAGTCTACCACCTTGCCAAACTTGCTCGGACTTGTGGCTGACGATTTCTTGTCTTTTTCTATTTGAAATAGTCTTTCCAGAAACGAAATTGGCGATAAAGGAGCATCAGCGATCGGTCGCGCGTTGGAGAAAAACACTGTGCTGACTACATTGGAGTACGTGTGAATATTCATACCAGTTGAAGTAGCGTTTGGTACCTTGCTAAATTTTCACGGACTTAATGACTGACGATTTCATGTCCTTTTGTAATGAAATAGTCTTGGGTGGAACTGGATTGGTGCTGAAGGAGCATCGGCGATCGGTAGCGCGTTGGAGAAGAACACTGCGCTGACTTCGTTGGGGTTTCTGTGACTTTGACTTTGACACACGTTTGGTGAAAAAGTCTAATAGCCTTCTAGTTTTTGTTGTTTGTAGTGGCTGACGATTTCATGTCTTTTTGCAATGAAATAGTCTTCAAGCAAACGAGGTTGATGACAAAGGAGCATCAGCGATCGGTCGCGCGTTGGAGAAGAACACTGTGCTGAGTTTTGTAAAGTACGCGTGATGTTTACATCGGTTTGGTGAAAAGATTAGTCTCTTGTTGACCTTTCTCGGACCTAATGACTGACGATTTCATGTCCTTTTGTATTGATTGAAATAGTCTTGCGTGCAGCAGGATTGGTCCTGACGGAGCAATCTCGATCGGTCGCGCGTTGGAGGAGAACACTGCGCTGACTAACTTGGAGTACGCGTGACTTCGACACCGGTTTGGTGAAAACGTTTTGTACCTTGTCAAGTTGTCGCTCTTTGTTGCTAACGATTACATGTCTTTCTGTAATGAAATAGTCTTTCAGTTACTGTATTTGGCGTTGAAGGAGTATCAGCGATCGGTCGCGCGTTGGAGAAGAACACTGCGCTGACTATCTTGGAGTACGTGTGACTTTGACACCGGTTTGGTGAAAACGTTTACGACCTGCTGAACTTTCTCGGACGTGGTGGCTAACGATTTCATGTCCTTTTGCTGGAGTAGGCTTTATCATAGCACATTAAGTGACGAAGGAGCATCAGCGATTGCTCGCGCATTGGAGAAGAACAATGTGCTGACTCACTTGAAGTACGTGTGACTTTGGCACTGTTTTGATGAAAAAGTTTACGACCTGCTGAACTTTCTCGGACTTGATGACTGACAAATACATGTCTTATGTGATGAAACAGTCTTCGATGTAATGGGATTGGCTCGAAAGGGGCGTCATCGATCTGGCGCACGTTGGAGAAGAACACTGCGCTGACTACCTTGGAGTACGTGTGACGTTGACACCGGTTTGGTGAGAAAGCTTGTTGCCTTGCTAACCTTTCTCGGACTTGGTAGCTGACGATTTCATGTCTTTTTGTAATGAAATAGGCTTCAAGAAAATAAAATTGGCGTTGAAGGAGCATCAGCGATCGGTCGTGCGTTGGAGAAGAACACTGCGCTGACTATCTTGGAGTACGTGTGACTTTGACTGCAGTTCGGCGAAAACGATTTGCCTAACTTTCTCGGACTTGGTGTCTGACGACTTCATGTCTTTTGTAATGAAATAGTCTTGGAAGGAATGAAATTGGCGATGAAGGAGCATCAGCGATCGGTCGCGGGTTGGAGAAGAACACTGCGCTGACTGAATTGAGGTACCTGTGGCTTTGACACCGGTTTGGTGAAAACGTTTACGACCTGCTGAACTTTCTCGGACTTGGTGGCTAACGATTTCATGTCCTTTTGCTGGAGTAGTCTTTCTCATAGCGCAGTTAGTGACGAAGGAGCATCAGCGATCGGTCGCGCGTTGGAGAAGAACACTGCGCTGACTGAATTGAGGTACGTGTGGCTTTGACACCGGTTTGGTGAAAACGTTTACGACCTGCTGAACTTTCTCGGACTTGATGACTGACAATTGCATGTCTTATGCGATGAAATAGTCTCGACGGCAATGGCATTTGCAACGAAGGAGCAACGTCGATCGGTCGCGCGTTGGAGAAGAACACTGTGCTGACTATCTTGAAGTACGTGTGACTTTTGCACCGGTTTGGTGAGAAAGCTTATTGCTTGCTAAACTTTCTTGGACTTGGTGGCTGACGATTTCATGTCTTTCTGTAATGAAATAGGCTTCAAGAAAATGACATTGGCAACGAAGGAGCATCAGCGATCGGTCGCGCGCTGGAGAAGAACACTGCGCTGACTTTCTTGATGTACGTGTGACTTTGACACCGGTTTGGTGAAAAAAATGAGTGTCGCTGAACTTTCTCCGACTTGGTGGCTGACGACTTCTTATCTTTTTCTTTTTGAATTAGTCTTGATAGTAACCGCATTGGCGATGAAGGAGGATCAACGTTCGGCCGCGCGTTGAAGAAGAACACTGCGCTTATTGGTTTGGCGTGCGTATGATTTTGACACCGGTTTGGTGATTGCTAAACTTTCTCGGACTCGATGGCTGACGATTTCATGTCTTTTTGTAATAAAATAGTATTCGATGTAATAGCATTGGCGCTGAAGGAGGATCAGCGATCGGTCGCGGGTTGGAAAACAACACTGTGCTGACTCACTTAAAGTACGTGTGATTTTACAGCCGTTTGGCGTATAACATGTTGTACCTTCCAAAACTCTCTTGTTTCTGGTAGCTGACGATTTCTTATCTTCTTTGGAAAAAGGCTTGAGGGAAATAAAGTTGGCGTTAGAGGAGCTTCAGCGATCGGTCGCGCGTTGGAGAAAAATACTGCACTGACTGACTTGAAGTACGCGTGGCTTTGACACCAGTTTAGTTTGGTTAGTCGTTTTTGGCTGACGATTTCATGGCTTCTTTGGAAAAGTCTTGAGCATAATGGCATTGGCGTTGAAGGAGCTTCAGCGATTGGTCGCGCGTTGGAGAACAACACTGCGCTGACTCACTTAAAGTACGTGAGCCTTTGAGACCGGTTTCGTACCTCGCAAAACTTTCTCGGACTTGGTGGCTGACGACTTCATGTCTTTTTGTAATGAAATAGTCTTCAAGAGAATGGAATTGGCAATGAAGGAGTCTCAGCGATCGGTCGCGCGTTGGAGAAGAATAGAGCGCTGACTGAGTTGAAGTACGTGTGACTTTGAGAAATTTTCGGTGAAAGTTGAGTACCTGGTACTGTGCTTCATTTTCTTGTTCTTTGCGGCTGATGATGAACTTTTTTTTCAAATATCAGGTTTGACAGGTGGATTTTTTGCGAAGATGGATTCTCAGCGATCGATCGCTCGCTGAAGNCATTGGCGTTGAAGGAGCTTCAGCGATTGGTCGCGCGTTGGAGAACAACACTGCGCTGACTCACTTAAAGTACGTGAGCCTTTGAGACCGGTTTCGTACCTCGCAAAACTTTCTCGGACTTGGTGGCTGACGACTTCATGTCTTTTTGTAATGAAATAGTCTTCAAGAGAATGGAATTGGCAATGAAGGAGTCTCAGCGATCGGTCGCGCGTTGGAGAAGAATAGAGCGCTGACTGAGTTGAAGTACGTGTGACTTTGAGAAATTTTCGGTGAAAGTTGAGTACCTGGTACTGTGCTTCATTTTCTTGTTCTTTGCGGCTGATGATGAACTTTTTTTTCAAATATCAGGTTTGACAGGTGGATTTTTTGCGAAGATGGATTCTCAGCGATCGATCGCTCGCTGAAGAAGAACTCTGCGCTGAAATTCCAGACACCGTTGTAATTCGCTGTCGGAATAGCTTGCAGATGCAAACCTTTGAATGATCATGAACTCACGAGCTGTTCTTGTGGACTCATGCACGGCGCGCTGAGAACTGTGCTGTGTTCGAGGGGAAGGAAGGATCACTCAATTAAAATATTACAAAAAAAGTTGTATTCTTAAAGGTACGAAAAACTTACAGAATCACATCAACAGTAAAGTCATCGGGGTCGAGAGGAACACCTGACCTGATTTGAACACTTGAACCTGACATTGAACCGGTTCAGAATGAGAAATAATTGAGCATTCTCTCTCTGCTTCGCGATGCTCACATACTTGGACTCCATTCCACATGTTACTCAAGCAGCAGCAGCAGCAACAACAACAACAACAGCAGCAGCATGGCTGCAAGCTGAGCAGTGGGTTGGAGATCACATTCTGAGAGAAGTCTTCGGGAGAGTCTTCTTCCAAATCATCTACTACTCTTTCTCCCCCCACTACACGAACGCTTCAAGTCACCATGGACGAACTATCATCACCGAAGGAATCTTTATCTGGCGTTCATTTGCGCCGCAAGTGTCGCGCCAGGTGATGGATCAGCCACGTTCCTATCCATCTTGACCATGGTCGAGGAGCTCGAGGCAAAAACGGGCAATATGGATCCCCTCTTTTATTTCGTTTCTACGCCGTGGTCAGGCTTACGGTGAGCGAGTTCGCACCAAGTGTGCTCTCTTTGCACCTCCCTTCGAGTCGGAGTGAATTGTGCGAGCAGCCCTCAAAGCTATTTCTTTTCCGAGGTGTGCTTGCCTTTTGCAGGACCGAAGCTCACTGTCAGATTGACTTGAAGGACTTGATGTGCATCGCGATGATCGCAAAGAGCGGCAGAGTCGGTTGAACCGAACCTAGTCGCGAATTCAGCTCGAGGAAGGCTCTGGCTACAGGTTAGACGGTCGTCGTTTGCAGAGAGAAAGGCTATCTCTGACCACTGCCCTCTCCAACTCTTCCCATTTCGTTACACCTTTCATCGCGGCTCACAACGGGTTTGTCTCACTTGCAGACCATGGCCCCAATAGAGAGACCAACTGCAAACAAACAAAATATAACCGCCGCCGAATTCGAGATGGGCGAACGCGGGCACCTCACAGTGCCAGTTGGTGGATCGTTTCGAAGGGCGGCGGCTCGTGTTTGCTCTGCGTGCGAAATTTGCGTCTCTCGCGACTTGACTGTGAGTCTTCTCTTCTTCACTCGACCAAATTGACTCGGAGAAGGTGTCATCAACGTCTGCAGCTGCGAGCAGCGACCGGGAGATAACTCAACCCAAACCAAAGAAACAATCATCATCATGAAAGAGATTCACAGTTGTCAGCGGTTTGCGCTGCTTGGCGGAGAGAGCCTGGTCCTTCCCATCAGCGGCTCTCTTCTTCAGAATTCAGAATTCTGCAAGCTCCTCTGCGTTCCACACGCAAGAAGAAAATTCGGGAATCTAGTCCGCCAAGGCTAGGGCAGTTCGGAAGAATTGATGTCATAAGAGTGAAAGGAAGGACCGCTCTCGAAGCCCAAGCATCGAGCTGGCCTCTCGCATTCATTCCATCTACTCGCTCTGTCTCTGTTTGCAACCCGTTTTGAGACGGACGGGACAGGGCCGAAATTCTCTAGAGCCGGTGGCGTCGCATGAAGAAATTTCCTCGTGCAATATCTCCTCTCAGCGCACAGCTGTAGTGCCAGGCTAGCTATTAATTACCGCATCTGTTCGAATTAATTATTCTGACTGATTGATTGAGATCCACAGATTCTCTGTCGTGTTGATTGATTCGATTGATTTTAAAATTGGTTGAATGATTGGCAAATGTGGATTGGATTGATAAGATGTGGATCTATAAAAACTGACGGTGACAAAGGAGAAAGAATCGAATCGAAAGTCGAGTTTTTATCTTGATTGATTGAGACTGCGCGAACCAACAAATCATTGTGAAACGTCCAACACACTACCTACGTCCCTCCCTAAACGTTGATTTTGATTGATAAATTTCAATCCAAAGCTCTTTAGGAAAAAAAAAATGAAGAGTGTAATAGCTTTGCCGAAGGACGCGGGGGGTTGCACTTGACACTTCCAACGAAGATCCGTATCTCAGTAGTCGTAGCCCTGTAAAAGCGTTACAGTCAGAACCGTCCTTCCGGATCCTTCCGGGAAGGAAAACCGGGGAAGCATTGGCATTCGAGAATCAAAACCAACACTTCCAACACTCAAGGGTCTCAAGGGATTCAAAAGTGGTAAATTTTGATTGTGAATTGAAATTTGGATGTTGATGATCATTGATGCCTCTCTCGATAGCGAGAGAGTTTCGAACTAGTCCGTGAGATGGCGGCAATTCGTTTTTCATTGCTCACTCTCTCTCTCGCAGGGAGGGAAAAAGGTAAGATTGAGAAGGAGGAAGAGGGGTGAGAGAGAAAGAGAGGGGGATTTGGAGAAGCACAGGCCACAAGTTGCTCGGAATGACTGACTGTCTTTCGACGCTCCTAACAAAAAAGATTCATTTTAATTTTGATTACTTTCAAGTTGAAAGTCCTTCCAGAGTCGAGAAGCTGGGCAGCTTTCCTCATGACGGGGTCAATCAACCCTGTCGATCATTGAGAGGTTGAATTGGAATGCGCCCCAGCTCGCTCCCTTTACCCCCTCCCGCATCTTGTGAGTACAGCACTAGTCGGTACAGTAACCATCAGTAACCAATGCAGACGACCCTGACTTTTTGAGTCCGCTCTCCTCCCAAACAAACCTTCACAGCAAAAGCAAAAGTTGGCGCATCTGGGAAATCTGGTCAATCTTTGCGGCTTTTCTCAGTGGCTGCGAGGAACACCTTCACAGCAAAAGCAAAAGTTGGCGCATCTGGGAAATCTGGTCAATCTTTGCGGCTTTTCTCAGTGGCTGCGAGGAACACTCAGTTCCCCACGGGTCCCGCCGGTGCGAAATTGCACTGTACTCAGTAGTACTCAGTACAGCACCGGTGTATATTGCATTTTCTTATTTGCCTCTGAGAGACAACCATCAATCAATCAATCAATCAATCAATTCGGTCGAATCTGAAGACAGCAGGCACGAGGAACTTGCGTTAACGTACGCTTAACGCTGACTATGTTACGATGTTGTACGGCTTCAGGTAGATTCTGTCGTCCAAGAACGTCCGCACCCCTCACATCCCCTCACACTCTCATACTCACACTCAAAGAATTTACAGAAGAGCAAATCAAAGGTTTTTTGTAAATGCTTCTAGAGAGGGCCTCGCTAGAGAATGAGCAATAATCACAGTAGGTATCCATGTTATAGTTTGAAGAAGCGATTCCCTCCCTCTTTCCTCTAACCTCTTTCGTCACTTTCGCCGCTCGGGATCAGGGAGATTGAGAGGTCCGTGCTTGTGCTTACTGTTAATTAAACTTACTGCTTACGCAGTTCTGTGATTCGTGTGGTGTCAGATGACACAGACCGGCCACTGGAAATTGCAAAAACGAACGTAAGAACCCCTCAAAGTCCTCAAGCTATTCGGATGAGCCAAGTACACTGCACGCTTACTCACGCCCGTCTTCTTCGTCATTTTCGCTGAATTAATTCAAAAATAGAGGACAATTTCTTTCTTTCATTGCCACAGTCGAAAAAAACAAAGAGATGCACCGGGATTTGCGGCACGCGGTGCGTTTGCCTTCTGAGAGTCGTTCTGTTGCAAAATGTTGCGAACGTTGTGAATGAATGACACCGTCGAATGAATTGCAGTAAGTTTATGTGGCAGTGCATCCATTGCATTGCATCCATCCATCATCAATCTCTTTCTCCCGTCTTTTCGATACTGAGTACACTGAGTACTATCACCTTTTCCAGCGAACACACTAAGTTGTGTATTCTGATGAGGTGTGCGGCCCAGCAGCCGCCACTCCAGCGTGCCGATTGTCGACGTTAGCATGAACCTATCAGAACGAAGCGTGGAAAGCGGATCCGCCGAGCTTTAGGTCGCAGCTTCCTTCTCCGCAATCGCCAGCTCCGGGCCATCAAGATAATTAATTCAAACACAAGTAAATTTCTTATTCAAACTTTGAAGAAAAGCCAAAGAAAAACACTGACTCGCAAATGCAAAGTCATTGATTTTAAGCAGTTTCTAACTAGGCTAGAGCACACGCAAGCTAAGCTTTAAATATCAGTTCAAAAGAATCAAAAGAAAGAGGTTTGTTTGGCTCACAGGCGCAAAGGCCCTTACTTGCTGTTTAGGCATTGGCGACGAGTCTCGAGGAAGCGGCAGAAGCTGACTGATTCCCTGCTCGCCGCTACCGCTATTTAGTGTTCATAGTAGTGTGAAGGAAGGATCAAAGCAGAATGAAGCAGAATGAAGCAGAGGAACCCGGGCGCAGCACGGGCCAGCTTGCTACGCGTTCGCTAGTGATACTGCTAAGGGAAGAGAACCTCGGTCTGCGAAGTTTTGCGAGCAGGAACGAATTGCCAGTCTCTCGTCTGTTAACAAAACGCCTGAGTGCTCCTTATGCGGTACAATGTGAGTGCGATCCAACAGCATACGCGGTGGTTTAGGAACTACTAGGGGGCTCCTTGGATCGTTGAAAGAAGGGGGGAAATGGGAATGGCCCTCTTAATTGTATTCAGTAGCAGCACTGTAGGAGGGGAGCAGCCCAAGAGCAAGGAAGGGAAAGAAGGAACTATTATTTCAATTCATCCAATGAGTTATGCGTAACAGAAGGGGAGAAGTAAAGAAGGAGTGAGAAAGAAAGAAAGAAAGAAAGAAGGAAAGAGGGAAGGGAGGAGGAGAAGGGACGAAACTCACGCTGAACCAGGACATAAACGCAATTCGAGTAGAGCGCGAGAGCTGGCTGTCACAAGCTTAATGGGTACTTTAGTGTCCGTTTCTGTAGCAGCATCGAGCGTAACTGAATGCCTGGAGATTTGGTAGGTGACTCATTTGCAGACAAAACTGAACAATTTAGTTAAAAAATGATTGTAAAATCAAGAAAGTCAACGGAGGTCAACGGAGGTCAACAAGAATGCAAATTGTTGCAAATGAACAGGACGTCCGAGCCCAAGTCCAACCTTTAGCGTATACAGTGAACGAGACGTACGATCGTACTTATGACGCCTTAAGACTCTTCCCACAGATTTGATAGTGAACACCACAGGATACTGTAAGAGGCTGGTTCCGCCTTTCCCCTAAGCAAATGGATAGCTCGCATTAGAGTATCTTTCGTCGTGAAAGGCACAAACGACATCTTTCGAAAACCAAAGTTCCTCTTCCCCACAATAGTCTTTAGATAGGTGAAAACATGGTGTTCTGATTGCCTCACTGTCCCGGTGTTCTCTCACACTTGAGAGACACTACCTCACAGACTACCTTTTTCGTTCTTTCTTTCTTTCTTTCTTTCCACATTCCCAAATAACTCAAAGTATGCGGAAGCTCGGGTCTTTGCTACGCACTCCAGCTCCCGATTCTTCTCTCACTGAAAAAGTAAAACCCTTCCGTTCTTGCATTGTGTCGACCACTGGTGCTGGTTAGCCATGGGATAGACCTTCCCTGTGAGCGGCATGGTCCAAGATGGCGTTCCTCTCGCTTCCACTGTTACTGTTCATACGACTGAGCTAGCATCGACTGTAAGCGGGCGAGGAGGAAGGGAAGAGGTGATTTGATTTTACTGTGAGTTTTGAAAGCTCAGCGGTCTGACTGGTCTGACAGTGAAAGAAAGAAATTAAGCTTACTTCAAAGTAATCAAAGTAAAATCGATTGATTTTGATGAATTCTCAAAATGATCCGCTGACCACACCACTAGAGGACGCCCAACGAACTCTTACGAGATCTTTCCACCTCGCAAAGTTCTGGCTCTCTCGCCTCTCTCTCGCTTACGCTCTCTCTCTCGCCTCTCTTGCCCCGGTTTGATTTCTCTGTGGAGGCTTCCTTCCCTCCTCCTCTCTTCGCGCCTCCACTGTCCTCACAGTCTTCACTGTCCTCACAGTCGCTTCGCTCACACACCGTGGTACTGCGCACTAGCTACTCCCGCCGATCCAAGGGCCTCTACGCGTCCCGGCTAGTGCCGGCTACCAGCTTCCCCGTTGTGTCTCGGATGAGTCGTCAGCCTCGCCTTGCAACGTAGGAATTCCTTATGCAAAGATAGGAAAGATTGGTTCTTTCAAAGATTGCGATGTGATGGAAGCGAAGAACGCAGCTCGGGAGGAGGAAGGGTGGCTGTTGTGTGAGAGATTAGGCTTTTACCTAAAGGTGAGAGTGTGCTATAAGTGAGGAGTAGATAAAATGTAGGTCATGTTACACGGATAGCTACCTCTACTCTTTCCGAAAAGAGAGATCCAGGAATCGAGCGTATTCGGCTCTACTAGTTGGCTAGACGTCTCGAGGTTGGGCAGCTAGCGTTGGTTAATGACACGCACTAGTGCTGCACCACCATTCCACACCGTGCACCGCAGAGGCATCCTCTGCTACGCGACCCGGTAGTACTAGCTTAGTCAACCTGTGTGAGGTCGCCTTCCTTCCTCCCTTCCTTTCCATCCTCGGTGTAGCGAAATTTCTTGTCTCGGTTTTTCTTGTCTCTTTCTTGCCCTCTCCTCCACCCCTGCGTGCGAGGAGAAGAAAGAAATGTTTGAGAAACTAACAGCTTTGATCAGATCAGCAAAATAGCGCCAAGCCGGAAAGCCTCTGTTTATCGACTGGAATTTGGAAGATTTGGAAGAATGAATTCGGAATCACTCTATCACTGTCAACAAAGAGTTGGAAGGATCGTAAGTTGTCAGAGTCATGCTTTTACAGCTTTTACAGAAGCTTTCAGGTTGGGAAAATGTTAATGTTGGAAAACAATAAGGTCTACGGGAGGAGGTGAGGTACTCAGTACCAGTGGTACAGTGTACTAGACTAGAACTTCCGGGTCTGATTGTCATCGCAGAGGTAAAAGATACCATAGGACGGAGCTGTGAGAGGTGAGATGTGATGGAAGGACAAGTTCCATAGCTGAGAGAGAGAGAGAAATTCAGAATTCAGAAACGGAGAGAAAGAGAAAGCGGAAGAGAGAGAGAGAGAGAGAGAGAGAGAGAGAAGGAGAGCACCCAGCGACTGTTCTTTTCCGGTACTGCTAGCACCCAACATTACTGCATCGCATAGCAATCCGTGTAGTTTGTTTGTCTGCTCAAAGTTTACACTGTTGATTGATTCATTGATGGAGTGTTTGATACATTGGTATTGGGATTGCAGAAACGAAAAGGAGAGCCAAGTGCGAAGAGCGAAGAGTGAAGAGCGGAGAAGGACCATTCAGAGACAGAGCTGCTCGAGTTGGCCGGTGTCCCACTTGCCAGAAGGGTCGTCGAGTGTCAGGCGAGAGGAGGTTCTGCGTTGGGAAAAGTTGGTTGAGCGTTAACGGAGCGAACGAAAGCGGAGGAAATTGAGCGCGAGAATGGCCGAACTGATGGGCGCGGACCTGTTGGACGACGAGTTTGATGCGCCAAATAGTGCGCAGATGCCGCTCAGCTTTGCGCCCCCTCCGCTGCCGCACGGCGATCAGATTCCATACCACGCGTACCAATATGAGCAACAACACCATCTTGCACAGCAGCATCACAAGCATCATCATCAGCAGCAGCAACACCTTCATGTGCAGCACCCGCAGGTGAACGATGGCTTGTGCAATTATGACACGGGGTATCATGGCGCAGCATACCAGGAGGAGCAGATGTACTCGCACTCGGCCTGTCCAACAACGGAGGTCGTCAGTTTCTTGACCGGGATCTTCGACGAACCCGTGCCTGGCGCTCAGCAACCGTACGAATCGGATTTGAGCTGCGAGCAGGGGTACGATCTAGTTGTCCCGATGAATGGCGAGGCCGTCCACCATGGACAGTACTCGGATTGCCTGAGTCCGACGCACTCCGGCGCATTGCAGCTCTCCTTTGCCACTTGCATCAGCCCTTCCAACGAGTCATACTCCAAAAAGAAAAAATCCAACCGCAAGCGAAAACTGCCCAACACGGCGGATGACCTTGCCAAGATCCCTGTGTTGGAAGGATCCCGTAACCTCCCGCGGTCGATGTCACTGTGCAGCATGTCCTCTTCCTCCTCCTCTAGCCAGGACATGGTGGACTATTTCACAAAGTCTATTTACCTCGCCCCGCGCAACTTTGGCCGCCTGGTTCACGCGCTTGGGGGCGAACTCATCACCGAGAGCGAAAGGACTCTTGTGCGCCTGGCACAACACCAATTTCCGTTCTTCCAACCGATGAGCGAGCTCGTCACCAAAGTCGAGCATGACCGCACTTACATCATGTGCGGCAGCATACCGCTGTACGACCGGAGGCGTCATGACATTTTCGCCGATTTGCCGCTTGGGGAAAACGAAAAGGCGGCCTGGTGCGACCAAGGCAATGCACACAGTATTCTAGATTCTTCAAGGGAGATCAGGCTGATCCAATCCAACGGAAATCACATAAATCCTCGCACAATTCAGGTCGCACACGCTCTTGCCGCGCGAGTGTCCAATCTGACTGCAACTGAGTCGCCTGTTGTGAAGTGCTTTTACTTTTCACTCAATCGCCGCAGTACGCAAAAGAAGAAGCAACGGTCAAGCAGCACTGACCAGGCCAGTTGCTCCCTTGGCTTGCACAAGCACATGTACATGCTCTGCGACCAAACAGTGGAGAAGAGGCACAATGTCCTGGAGGGCAGCAAAGTTTGGCTTGTGAGGTACTTTGTCAAAGGGAAGGTTGACGAGTCCATCAGGCACTTGGTACAGTTTGACGAAGACCAGGTTGGCAAGAAGCCAATTCGCGTCCAATCGTGCAAGTCCATGCGTTTGTAATCTATGTATTTGTACCATCCATATCGTCTGTTCATCTATCTTGCCGCTGGGTGAATTGGTGGAAACATGACGCGCCCAATGTTTCTGATATTACTACAGGCCGTTCACCGAGCTGTTTTTGTTGGCTTCCAGGAGACTCGACTCATTTTTACGCTTACGCTTTCGTCCGGAATCCGGCCGCTTTTGGCTCAGCTGCTACTGTGGCTGTACCAGACTTTTCTTTTTGCCCCAGCCTATTCACATTCCGCAATCATTCCACGATGTAAAATACATGCCTGTGCCAAAATGTTGGATGCACAGCTTTTCTTTATTCTCTAAATGTAGTATACAAAAAAAACCGTCTCGCATAAAAATTTATAATATTTAAAAGAAAGGTATCACCATCTTTCACTCACAGTCCTTCAACTTCGCCGACAGCTCCCGGATTCTTATTCTTCTCTGTTGAGATCAATAGGTGATGTGAACTCTGCATGTCGCTGTCGCGGGCGAGACAGGCGTTCTGATGAACGGTGCGCTCGGTTGTTTCTTCTTCATCCATAACTTGACATACCTTTTTCCAAAAAAACAACTGCAAGTCAAAGCAATCATCTCGACTGTGCATGATTGTGCGCCAAAAAGTACGGACCCAAAAAAATTTCGTTGCCAAATGGAGAACGAGTTCATTGTTCCGAACTTTGCCTTAGGCTCACTTACAAGCCTCTGCTCCTACGCAATGGCCTAACAAACAGGCAGTAGATTTGAATCTCCCAAACATTCCCAAACGCTCCTTCCTGGCCAGTGTATCCCTTCTTCGACCAAAGAAATACCAACTTTCTGAATTCTGAATTTTTCTGAATTCTGAAGATTTGAAAGAGTCAAAATGAAACGGCCGTCTCCATCACTTGCCATCGTTCGGTTGTGTTCAATCCCTTTTCAATCTTCAAATCTTGATCATCAGAATTTACAGTCAGTTCAGAAAAGAAAAGTTGATTTGATCTCACTCAGGCAGTCCGAGTCAGTCTGTCACCGCCAATTCCGCGCGAGAGTGTCTTGCAGTGCATGCGTACGAAGTACTCAGTTCTGCCCCGATGCTCCCAATAAAAAAGAAGAGACTCGAGCGTTGGAGGACGAGGACAGGGTTTGCTTACATGTACACCCCGTGAGCATGATGCATGTAATGAGAATGCCCATTTGGACTTGTCCAAATTGGAAAGGAGCCAACTTCCGTCTCGTCGAAAGCTGTGGGAATCTCTTTACTGTGCATACTTTTCGTTTTCCGTTGATTGAATTGTGATGCCATGTGTTCAAAAGTTCAAGTTGGTGATGGTTAGAACGGAAGTTGGTTTCACAGGAGTCTTCACTCAAACAGTACCGGTGCTCACTGTCTGACCGTGACCGGCGGTAGCTTTAGCTTTAGCTGAGACGACTGAGACGTCGCTGAAATCAACTGTGAAAAACAAAAGGCACTGACTGACAGTGAAGTGAGTCCAGGGACAGTGAGTCGCCATCATCGGCTCGTCACTGGTCACTGATGCAAGCTCGAGCCTCGCGAGTCAGCTGTGCATCGCGCATCTTGTGAGTCCCCTAAAGTTATTTGTGAAAGTCTCCTTTGAATCTCGTGCGGGCAAGGGAACAAAGCGCTGAGGTGTTGCTGCGAGAGAGCGTTAGTTCGAAAGAGCCTTCGAAACCAACGTTGCCGCGCGGGACGACTGCAGGAGTTAAGATATGGTGAGGCGTGTGGCCCTTGACCGAAGGATTTAGGAGCGTTCGCTTTGACTGGAACTGGCTGGATTTGAAATCATACGATGGTGGCGACGCACGGGAAGAAGAGACGCGAGTCGACAAAAGGCCAGGCACTCGTGGAGCGACTGAGGAGAAACCCGAGGCGGTCTTGCACGTTGCAAACGCTGCTCAGCGGGTCGAAAAGGTCTCCGGGAGGCTTGACGCCAAAGAACGATGACGTGGATGTTGTGGACGCTTTCATACAGGCGTCTTGTAAAGCTGCTATCGAGCAGCGCAAGAGTGTCGACAACGCCGTGAGGCAATGCGCGATGCCCGAGCTGGTCACAGCTCAGGAGGCGCCATCAAACGAAAACAGCATTGCCTCAGCAAACGTTAAAAGCCCTCCACATAAAGCTGCCAAGCGCAGCAGAGAGAGTCCAAATCCTGCATCGGTCACGAGCAATACATCGGACCACGGAGCTGCCAAACGCGAAGATAGCCCTTCCATGACCCAGGCCTCCCGCGGTGGAGAAGAGAGCCGGTTTTTCTTGGACTTTGAGCAGCTCCAGACAGAGAATTCGGTACTCCGGCAAGAGCGCAACGGCCTTAGCGAGGAGCGGGATCAGCTCAAGCGCAAACTTCGCGAGAAGGATGCTTTGGAGGCATCTGTACAAGCCCAGATTGCTGCGAGAGCATCTCTCGAGGTCCACATTAAATGGCTAGAATCAAAATACAAAAATCTCGCAAACGCACAACCGCCGCAAACCTCCGCACAGGACTCGGAGAGACTTGACATGGCTGGAGAAGAAGTATCTGCGCTCCGGCTTGCGCTAAAGGAAGCACAGCTGTTCTCTAGCAGTCTCCAGCGCGAACGAGATGAACTGCATCTCGCGCTCGGCCGCTCTGACCAGGTCCGCCGTGCACTTCACGAAGAAGTCATGTCCGCCAGGGGTAACATGCGGGTGTACTGCCGACTTCGCCCGGTTCCAGCGACGGACTTGTCGGGGAGCTTGGTAGATACGTCAGGAGGAGCGAGTTTCTCGCTTGTAGATGGCAAGCTAGGCGATCGCTGCACTAAACTGCACGTGCGTTCAAACTTTGAGCTCTCTGTGGACGGCAGTAAAACTAAGCAAAAGTCGTGGGACTTCCAGTTCGATAGAATCTTTCCCGAGGACGTCCAGCAACAGGACGTCTATGACCAGGTCGAAGGTCTAGTTCAAAGCGCGCTTGATGGATACAATGTGTGCATATTTGCCTATGGACAAACGGGGTCCGGTAAGACGCATACCATGACCGGCGATCTCAACGCAAACCCTGGCATTTGTCCTCGCGCGGTGGATCAGCTTTTTGAAACAAGTGCAGGCACAGCAGCGCAGCCTCCAAAAGCAGGAGCCAAAGTTAAAATTAGCCTGAGCATCTTGGAGATATACAACGAAAACCTTCGTGACCTCTTGGAGAAGAGCTCCAACGAGTCCACGGAAAACAACGCCCAGATTGGCAACGATGCAGGAAGCAGTAAGGGTGGCCGGGCTCCAAAGGGGTCCAAAAACAGAGCCTCCAAGCTCTTGATTCGACACGAGTCTTATTCTTCCTCCACATTTGTGGACGGGCTCACCATTGTCCCAGTCTCAGATGCTTCGCATGCGAAAGCCGTGATCGCTTCTGCCATCAGCGCACGCTCGGTGGCTCGCACCAAAGCAAACGACAAATCTTCTCGGAGTCACTGTGTTGTCACGTTGTATATCGAAAAAGAACCCAGCACTCCCACAGAAAGCCCTGTAAAGTCAACCATCCATCTCGTTGACTTGGCTGGAAGCGAACGGCTGAGCCACTCCGGAAGCGGATCAAATCAGCAGCTCTTAAAGGAGCAGTGCGCCATCAACACGAGCCTAACCGCTCTGAAGAACACTCTTCGCGCTCTGGCGAGCCGTCAAGCGCACATTCCATACCGCGACTCGAAACTGACCTATCTTTTACAGAATGCATGGCAGTCAGCTTCGTGCAAGACACTGATGATATGCACGGTCTCACAAAATCCACAGCATCTGCAGGAGTCGATTAACTCGCTCCGGTTCGCAGAGATGGTACTTGAAAACGGTGTCTAGCTAGAATTTTGGGAGAGGACGAGTGGTTGTCAGTCTGGCTCAAGGTGTTATTGTTCTTTTTTTAAACTCCAAAAACTAATAATCAACTCCACAGTAGATTCAACACTATTTGAATTCGTCTGTGCCTTGCTTTGTTGGAATCCTCCCAAAAGATGTGCCGCTGCACTTGCTCTCGCAGCGCAGCCAAAAAGATCCATCATCATCTTCTTCTTAGCCAATCGCAAAACGCGTTCAGCGTCAGATAGAGAGACGCGTATGTTAGCTCACGTAAAGTGAAGCAGCAAAAATAATATCGCGCTTGATTAGCTCGGAGGCCTGCTCAAGCTTTTTAAATAAAGCAGCATCTCCAATTAGTTGCGCCGCATTCCTAACCTCACGACAAGTCTCATCCAAGCGGGTCACCACACGAACGATTGACCCTTCCTCGAGCATTGTCAGCTTGCAAATGTCGCGAAACGGCATCCCACGAGCCCACTCGTACACGACCTCCATTAAGCCAAAGTTCAAATTTGTCTCCACGAACGCTGGGTCCATCTCTACCCGCGCCTGCTTCTGCACGACTTCCAGCTTGGTGGCGATTTGAATCATGCGATCTCGAGCGACCTCCATGTTGGGAGTCAGCAATGGCTCGTCCTCGCACTTCTTCTCCATCACAAGCGCAGAGCATACAGCTGCACACTCGGCCGGGGACAGCGGGCCAAACACGTCCTCCAGGATCATTTCTGTCAGCAAGAGCTCGTGGCAAGTGTTTATTTCACATGCGACTCTCCCCTTCAGCTGAACAGCTCGATCCACTCGCGATATGTATCCAAGCCGTTGTAAAACAAACAAGCGCGCTTTAAAGTCCGGGAAGAGTGCCAAGCTCTCATCGCTAATGCCTTGCTTTGCCTCGTTCAGTTTGCTTGACAAGTTCGAAATTCGCTGTTGACGGAGGAGATTTGGCTGCAACTTTTGACAGTTGTAGCAACTAAGAGCCCCAAGAGCAGAAAGGGCCTCCTGAGAACCGCGCCACTCCTGGACAAAGTCCAACTCTCCAATCTTTAGTACCTTGACAGGGTCCAAGAGTTCCAGTTGGCTTGCGCCAATGACAAATTCCAAGTCGCCGCAAGTCCCAGCGCAATGGTTCTTTGACACTGGAACAAGATGGGGCTGGACTGCCTCCCCGAAAGATTGAGCTGCTGCAGCTACATCCGAAGAGCTCACAGCCGCCTGCAACGCCAACACGGCGACGATGCTAGAAGAGGCAATCGAGTCTTGATACACAAAAATGTCCCCCGCGCGATGCTCATTAAGATCTCCTTCTTGAGAGTCCGAGCCTTCATGATTTCCGGGGGAGCAGACGAGCACGGGGAAGCGCTTTTGGCTGGACGCAGGCGACGCCAGGACCATTGCAAAAGAGAGGGCAGCGGGCGCCTTGGTGATAAGCAAAAACTGTCCCGGGGAGAGCAAGCTTGTTGCACCCTTCTTTCCATGCTTGCCTGACAGTACGCTTGAAACCAAAGGGGACATTACAGACACCAAGTGCCGACGTATCTTCTCAAACTCCTCAATGTCACGGCACGGGGTTCCTATTTTGAGCTTGAGAGCCTCTAGCTTCCGCTCCCCCTTCTCGATCATGGACACAATGTCGCGCCCGCCGATCAGGCGTTGAGTTCCGTACTCTGAAAATGACCGCTTGATCATATCAGCAACAGAGAGCTCCGCCACGCGGAGCAAGCTCAAGATCATTCGATACGTGAGGCGAAATTGGGAAGTGAGCTTGGTCGCCGTGCCGGTAAGCATTTGGCTCAGCACGTCCAGAGCTGGAGGGTCTTTGCCCGTGGAGCACGAAATGATCACGGTCCCGACCTTGTCCAATCCGCGACGACCTGCGCGGCCGGACATCTGCGTGTACTCGCCGGGAAGCAAGTCGCGAAATTGCATTCCGTCGTGCTTTCTCAGGCCGTTAAACACCACGCAGCGTGCGGGCATGTTGACGCCGATTGCAAACGTCTCCGTGGCGAAGAGCACCTTGAGGAGGCCGCGAGAAAAGAGAATTTCCACCACCTCCTTCAGAATCGGGAGCAAGCCGCCGTGGTGCACGCCGATGCCGCGCTTGGTCAGTTCCTGCACGCGAAGCACTTGAGGCAAGTACTTGTCGGAGCCGTTCAGTCTGGCGATAGCACGGGCAAATACGACATGAATTTTGCTCTTCTCCACGGCCGTCGTCATATTGAGCGAGTCCAGCGCCGCAGCTCGCTGGTCGCACATCTTCTTGCTGAACGAAAACACCACCACGGGCAGCAGCTCCTGCTTGTCAAAGTACTTTATCATATTGAGCCAGTGCGACCTCTCCGTCTTCTCATTGAACCCAGCTTTCCGCGCCACCGAGAATTGCTGCTTCTGTTTCTCCTGCTGCTTCTTGCTGGCAGGGTTGAAAGATCCGGTTCCCGCCTTGGCCTTCTTCTGCTCGTCCTGCAGCTCGTTCTTGAGCGCCTTGCACGCGGTGGCATAGCCTTCCTTGAGCAGCTGTTTATTGGCGTCCAGCACTTTGTACGGCTTACCGGACGCGAACATAAAGTGTTCCAGCGGAACCGGGCGGCGATCAGTGGAAATGACGTGCACGCGTCTCCGCTTGGTTCTGCCGATCCAGGACGAGAACTCGTACGTGTTGGGCGTGGTGGCGGACAGGAAGATGAGGTTCACGTGCGCGGGGAGCATGATGATCACCTCCTCCCATACCACGCCGCGCTCCATGTCGTTAATATAATGCACTTCGTCGAAGATGACCCACTCTATGTCGCGCACCAAATCCGCGCCGCGGTACAGCATCGAGCGCAGGATCTCCGTCGTCATCACGAGGCAAGACGCCGTGCCATTGATGGTCACGTCGCCCGTGACCAGCCCCACCTCCTCGGCGCGGAACGTTCTGCTAAAGTCGCGGAACTTTTGGTTCGACAGCGCCTTGATCGGCGACGTGTACACCACCCGAGTGCGGTGCTGCATGGCTAGCGCCACCGCATACTCGGCCACTACCGTCTTCCCTGCGGATGTGTGCGCTGCGATGAAGACGGACTCGCCCGCTTCGAGGTGGATGACGGCCTGCTTCTGGAAGTCGTCCAGCTCGAAAGGGAACTGCATCGCCATGCGGGGAACTACCTGCGCAAAGTTCGACGTGTCCACCGGCGTAGTCACTGCCCACGACTCTGGCGTAGTAGTCAAAGGCGCACCTGTGCGCGGAATGTGAGAGCCAGCTGCTGCTGCCACCTGCAAAACGTCGTCAGAGACCACCTTGGCCGTCTCCTCCATCAGACGAGCAAAGTCCTCCTCCAGCGCAGCCACGTCCGAGCCCACTCTGTCAAACACGTCCGCGAAAGAAGGTTCCGCGAACGAAGATTCCGCGAACGGATCGGCTCCTTGCCCGAGTGCTGCACCACCACCACCACCACCACCGTCAGTGGCAGCTCCACTTGCATCTATTCGGGATCTGCTTCTTCCGCCGCGACCGTTAGCAGCTTCTGCGTCTTCGTAGCGATCCCCACGAGAGTCCGGCTTGTCTCCCACATTGTCGTCATCGTAATGGTGCGCGTCATCGTCATCGTGATCGTCATCGTCGCTATCCTCGTCATCTTCGTCGTCGAAGAAAGAGTCCGCAAGGGCCAGGAGTCTCCTCCTATCTTCGGCAATCTTCTTCTGCCGATCGGTGGCTGTGAGGACCGGCTGCGACTGCGACTGCGCGTCATTATGGCTGGCCCCAGAGAGCGCAGAGAGCGGATCTGCAAACCACTCTTCTTCCTCCGCGGCGTACGCGGCGTACGAGGAGCCGATCCCATCGCCGTCATCGCGCTGCTGCACAGCGTTCGACGCGGAACGAGAGAGGGCGGCAAAGGACTCTCTCCTGTCGTGCATGCCCGGAGGAACTTTGAGCCGGTGTTTCTCCGAGCCCAGGCCCGCTCCCAGCGCGAGGATACTCTGGTTGATGGATTCCTCCGAGAGGAGCCCCGCCCTCCGCGAGGAAACCGTCCGCTCTTGCTTCACGTGCGATTGCGCCGACGTGGAACCGCCGTCAGTATCGCCGTTATTGTTTTTGTTATTGTTATTGTCGTCCAGGCCGCCGGGGCGGAACGGGGTATTGCCGATTTTCCCGCGCGCAAAGTGTTTCGACGGCAGTATCTCCGCTTCCTGCTGCGTCCCCACTGCGCGCACGGGCATGTTCATGTCCGCGGCGCGCGTGGGGTCGGTCCAAACGATGTCGAGAGCCGATTCCAATTGTGCCGCGGACCCCCCCGACGGCGGCTCCACGCTCAGTCCCATCATCAGCTGCTCCTCCTCTCGGGGAATCTGCGCCAGCAGCTTCTCTCGCGCCCCGCGCGCCAGCAATTCCCCGACGGCGGCCTGGTGCTCGCGCTCGCTACACCCCAGGTCCTCGGGCGCACCCCCGCCGTCTAGCACCGGCGCTACCGGAAACCATCGGAGACCCAGCGGGGCGGCACTTTCGGCACCGGCTTCACCGGATTCACCGGATTCACCGGCTCCCTGGCCGCTGGCCGCGGGAACGAGGTGGAGTTTCCCCGACGCGGTCGCGAGCTCTACGTGGAAAGGGAGCGCGCTCACTGAGGACGCAGCCGAGCCTCCCTCTCGGGGAAACGCGCTCGCCACCAGCGCCGCGAGTTCTTCCGCGGCCGACTCCATGTCCGCCCGTCGCCAAACGCCGCCGATGAGAGAGCCGACGCAGATTCCAGACGGAACGATGCCGGAACGTTGCCGGAACGTGCTTCGCCAAGCCGCAAGTATGAAGGATGCGCTGTGCGTGTACCACGTACAAAGGGAGTCGAGTCCACGTTCGCTGCAGCTTAGCTTAGCCTAGCCGCAAGAATATGATGGACGATAAGAACGAATAGTGTTTATATAGCCGCAGCTAGCTCACTGTCCTCGAGGACACCTGTACGTACGTACAGCGAGCTCTAGAGCTCTAGAGTAGTACTTTAGAGTGGAAGAACCCCACCCCTGGGGAACCCTTTTGGGTCTCCAGAGGAACAAAATGGAACCATTGTGCCGAACCAAACTTTTCTATCTTACAAATTAGTACCTTTCTATAAGTGACGCTCTTACCATCTCTCCTAAAAGCACCTAGTTCTTCTCTCTACCAAGCATCCACCACGATCCTTACATACTGCTACTGTATCGCCTCGCGGTACTAGTACCCGGCACTACTGAGTAAACGATGGCGTCTTTTTAAATGTGGAAAAAGTGCACGAGACTGCGGCCAAGAGATGTGCAAAACGTATCCTGGCAGCAATTGTGTTTGGAAAATGATTCAATACCCGTTCTTTGGACGCAGCGCTCTTGGACAGCGTGCCAACATCCGCCATATTCGCCATAAGTTATCCGCAATATCCGCAACGGACGAGTGCCATTCTCGCACAGAGATGCACAGAGTCCGGCACGATGAGAATGAGATTTACCCCCCTTGCACTCTGCACTCTGCACTCCCTGTAGAGTGCCTATAAGAGACCTTAACCTGTGCCAGTTTTATTGCAGATGTCGGGAGGCCATGAAACGTGAGCCGAGTGAAAGAGAAAGGCACAGAGAGAGAGAGAGAGAGAGGAGTGTGGAGTGCGACAGACCATTACGGTGCGCGCGGCCGCATCGGAACCGCGCAAAGAACCGCGAAAGGAACCGGGCAAAGAACCGCGCAAAGAAAGAAAGAAAGAAAGAACCGCACAGCGCAGCGCGGTCGTTCCTCGTTCCTCCTTCCTCGTTCCTTGTTCCTCGTTCCCAATCTCAACATGGTCAATTGGTCGGACTGGGCGGAACTCGCGGACCGCGCGCGGAAGGTTCTCGGCGCGCGCAAGAACCGGCGCGCCGCGGTGGCGGCGGCCTCGCTAGCGGGTCTGTACCTGCTCCTACGCGGGAACCGGAACCGGCGCGACCCCGCAGCGGCGATGCGGGTGGCCACGGCGGCGCTGGAGCGGGTGCGGATCCCGTTCAGCGAGTTCCTGCAGATGGTCCAGCGTAACGAGGTCGCCAGCGTTCGCCTCGGCGCGGACGTGATCGAGTTCTCCGTGTTGGACAGCGCGGCCAGTGCGGCCAGTGCGGGGAACAAGCAGCTGTTCACGAACCCGATCCGCTGGCACCCGGGGCTGATGGAGCTCCTGCACGAGAAGGCGATCCCGTTCGACGAACTGCTCGCGAACAACGCGGGGAACCCGGCGCGGCCGCTGTCCCCCGCGCGCGCGGCGCTGATGGTGCTGCTGCCGGCGGCGTACGTGGGAGTGGTAGTGTACCTGCTAAAGATGTTCTACGACCAGACGAGCGGCGGGGACGTGGGGGAGCTGAGCTCGCGCGCGAAGAATACCGGAAGCGGCGCCGGCATCAGACGCACGACGTTCGCGGACGTGGCGGGGATTAGTGCTGCGCGCGAGGTGGTGGAGGAGGTGGCGGACATCTTACGGAACCCGGAGCGGTACACGAAAATAGGAGCGAGACTTCCCACCGGCATTCTCCTCGTTGGCCCTCCAGGGACGGGGAAAACCATGCTGGCCAGAGCCATGGCCAACGAGTCCGGCCTGCCGTTCTTCTACTGCTCCGGTAGCGACTTTGTGGAGATCTACGCCGGCCGCGGCGCATCGAGGGTGCGAAATCTCTTTGCAAAAGCCGCCAAAGCTGCGCCGTGTGTGGTATTCGTGGACGAAATCGACGCGCTGGGAAAGAGCCGCAGCGCAGAGCTGAGCATGAACGAGGAACGCGAACAGACCCTGAACCAGCTGCTGGCCGCCATGGATGGCTTTTGCTCGGAGAAACGCATTGTCATTATGGCCGCTACCAATAGGTACGACGTCCTGGACAAGGCGCTTGTGCGACCGGGCAGGTTTGACCGGATCGTGCGCGTCGAATTGCCCGACCAGAGCGGCAGAGAGGAGATTCTCAGGGTGCACACTCGGCACATGAGCCTCGCGGAAGATGTGGATTTTGAGAAGATCGCGTCGCTGTGCCCCGAGTATACCGGCGCAGAATTGGCAATGATTTGCAATGAGGCAGCGATCCGCGCGGCGAGAGACAAGAGGGACGTGCTGCTGTCGGACGACTTTATTGTGGCGCTGCAGACGCATCGCATGAGCACAAAGCGCGGCGAGAAGGTCAGCGATCTGTTCTCGCGCATCAGACTTGACTAGACTCTGGTGACATGAATTGGACACGGTGATTAGAATGAATAGAACTGGGTGCAACCATGCGTGCTCTGTACAGTTGCCCGATCGATTTGATGTGACAAACAACTTTTTACTGTTTACTGCACTGTTCCTTGTTTGGTGGAATTCCCGTCGGTCTTGGTTTTGGGAAAGACGGCACCTTCTTCGTTCGTTGCGATGCGGTGCGATGCGATGCGATGCGGTGCGATGCGATGCGATGCGATGCGATGCGATGCGATGCGATGCGATGCGATGCGATGCGATGCGATGCGATGCGATGCGATGCGATGCGATGCGATGCGATGCGATGCGATGCGATGCGATGCGATGCGATGCGAGAGACCCGCCACTCACGAGCCGTTCGAATGTGTGTGCGTGCATAACAATTGTTTTTACAAATATATTGATACATGTTCCTCGCTTATTCTCAGAACGTATACCAAATGCTTCGACAATTCTTTTCCACCCTCGCAAGATGTAGACACCTTTGGAACTTTACGATGGGGGGAAAAATATTCTTTGCCACTCGTCATGGAGAGATATCCTCTACGTAGCGCCCACTCCGAATTCAAAATGTGAAGATGGTAAGGGAAACGTGTTGCCCAAAAATAGAACAAAAAAAAGAGAAATAAGGTTTTGGTTGCTCAGTATAGGTTTAGTTTCGTGACAATGTATACACGCACGGTTTGGTCGAGGCAAGCGAGGGCAGCCAAGCCTTCCTTGTCTGGGCTCCAGTCAAAAGACACCACTGGCTGAGAGGAGATTACCTTCGAATTGAGCAACTCCAGAGATCCAGGAACACCGACCGGGCGGCCCTCAGAGTCTTTGCGCTGCCGCTGTTGAGGATAGCTGTATTTGTACAGGTTCAATCCACCGTTGCCTCCAGTGGTCAAGAATAGGTCGCGATTCTGTGGAAGGTGCCTGACTCCCCAAACGGTCGATTTGTGGGCCTTCTCTGAAAGATATGCAAAGCCTTCCGTGGGATGCTCTGTGCGCATGTCGTAGACCCTAAATTTGGACTCGAGCGTGGTCACGACCAGCTTGTTCATCTCAATATCTTTGCGGTCAAACTGCAACCCGCAGACGCCGTTTGCGCAGTTCGTTTCCCACCGAATTGTGTTTGTGCGCAGGTCGAACAGCTTGACGTCCCCGTTATCAAAGCCTGCCGCAATAACGCGCTCCTCGTCGTTAAACGAGTTGCCGAACGCTACGCTCCAGCAATCTCTTCTATCGTTGGGGTCGCTCTGGTCCCCGGATGGCTCCAAACTAACTACCGGTCGGTCCACGCGAGGATCCCAGACCTTCACCGTCCCATCGCGACTCCCAGTAACTAGCTCTGGCGCCCCGCACCCAACGTTGAGCCCGCCGCAGCCGTCAATGCAGTTCACCAAGGTCTCATGGCCCCTGACGTTCCAGATCGGCATTTCCATGTTCTCCAAGTCAAAAATACTCACGTTCCCGGCAAAGTCGCCCACGGCAATATTACGCTCCTCCAACGAAGACGCGCCGAACGTCCCGCATTTGATCCCGTGCTGCCTCTCGCTGGACGCCAAGCCCTTCAGTTTGCCCGACTCCAGCTCTGAAACCTCGATTACACCTCGACCGTTCGCCCGCAGCCCGAGGGACACGAGCCTCGCCGAGCTGGGAATCCATCGCACTTCGTACGGCGTGTACGCCACGCTCTGGTTAATGTGCTCGATCAGCTGCGGTGCGTCCGTGGTGTCCATTATTCCGCCGAGAAGTATTCCGCCTTCGCTGAAGCGGCGCACAGATAAACAGATAGACAGACAGATAGATCTACACGCCCGGCCGCAAACCGAGCTGCTGCTGCTGCTGTTGCTGCTGTTCCGTGGCTTTCGCGCTTACGCGAGAGAGTCTGCTCCTCCGGAGCTCAATCAACCGCGATCGATCGCCGGAGCTAAGATGGCACGCTTCCGTCGCCTCTCTTGTTGCCTTTCCGTGTTTGCCGGTATTTGCCGGTGTGATGTTCAATGAATTAATGAATGAATGAATGAGATGAGCTTGAGGATGCCTGGGGAGAAAGGGATAGATAGACAGAGAGATACTTGGCTTCATGGATCGAGAGATAGCAATGGTGTAGAGTGAGCATGGGAATGAGAATGGGAACAGAGTTAGGAGAGAGAGAGAGAGAGTGCGCAGCGATAGCGTTGGGGAGTCAATTCGCTGTGGCACTTGTGACACTGTCAATACTGTATCTGAATTCTGTTAGTTTTGGGTTTCTAAAGTCCGAATTGGGATATGAATTGTGATTTTGACCACGTTCTGACGTTTCTGACGACTGGGATGTTTGTGGACGAAGAAGCAAAGGAGAAAAAAGATGGCGTTGGCAGCGAGATTGTTGCTTTTGTATAAAAACATTGTAGTAAAACAGGAAGGAAAAACGTTGGAGTTATCCTATCCCATTCTTCGCGACGGTTAACAGACTCTCCAAGTTGAACGACTAACGATTCTACTATTTCTACTGACACTCATAATCAGCCGCTAGTCCATCCACTGACTCGCTCCTACTGGGACGCCAAGAAAAGCGTTCCGCGCCGTCCCGCTCCGACTGAACAACAACGAATCGCTCGCGAACAACAGGAACCGTGCCTTGTTCCTCTCTCAGTGTTGTGCTCTATTGCTGACAGAGCACAAGAGCGAAAGCAACACACAGAGAGAGAGAGAGAGGGGCGACGGTCTCACTCCCTTTCGCGGAACAGCGCCACGGCAGCCCGCCGGTTCCGCTCCCTCGCGCTGGTTCTCGGGCCAAGAACCGGCCCGCCAGCCGCGCGCCACAGGCGCCGGGAAGATGGCGTCGAACGCTTCGCTCGCAACGGGCCCCCAGGATTCTCCCCCAGAAAGTGGGGAACCCAATTTGCCCGAGGTGCCGGATCTGCCCAATTTGGGTGACTTGGATGACTTGGATGACTTGGACCTGCCAAATGATTTGGGCAAGAAGAAGAAAAAGAAGAAGAAGAACAAGAGCAAGAGCAAACACAAAAACGAGAATGGAATTGCAGGAGATGGCCAATATGCGGANATTGAGCCCGCCGCAGCCGTCAATGCAGTTCACCAAGGTCTCATGGCCCCTGACGTTCCAGATCGGCATTTCCATGTTCTCCAAGTCAAAAATACTCACGTTCCCGGCAAAGTCGCCCACGGCAATATTACGCTCCTCCAACGAAGACGCGCCGAACGTCCCGCATTTGATCCCGTGCTGCCTCTCGCTGGACGCCAAGCCCTTCAGTTTGCCCGACTCCAGCTCTGAAACCTCGATTACACCTCGACCGTTCGCCCGCAGCCCGAGGGACACGAGCCTCGCCGAGCTGGGAATCCATCGCACTTCGTACGGCGTGTACGCCACGCTCTGGTTAATGTGCTCGATCAGCTGCGGTGCGTCCGTGGTGTCCATTATTCCGCCGAGACGTATTCCGCCTTTGCTGAAGCGGCGCACAGATAAACAGATAGACAGACAGATAGATCTACACGCCCGGCCGCAAACCGAGCTGCTGTTGCTGCTGCTGCTGCTGTTCCGTGGCTTACGCGCTTACGCGAGAGAGTCTGCTCCTCCGGAGCTCAATCAACCGCGATCGATCGCCGGAGCTAAGATGGCACGCTTCCGTCGCCTCTCTTGTTGCCTTTCCGTGTTTGCCGGTATTTGCCGGTGTGATGTTCAATGAATAAATGAATGAATGAATGAGATGAGCTTGAGGATGCCTGGGGAGAAAGGGATAGATAGACAGAGAGATACTTGGCTTGATGGATCGAGAGATAGCAATCGTGTAGAACGAGCATGGGAATGAGAATGGGAACAGAGTTAGGAGAGAGAGAGAGAGAGAGAGAGTGCGCAGCGATAGCGTTGGGGAGTCAATTCGCTGTGGCACTTGTGACACTGTCAATACTGTCAATGTCGTCAATGTATCTGAATTCTGTTAGTTTTGGGTTTCTAAAGTCCGAATTGGGATATGAATTGTGATTTTGACCACGTTCTGACGTTTCTGACGACTGGGATGTTTGTGGACGAAGAAGCAAAGGAGAAAAGAGATGGCGTTGGCAGCGAGATTGTTGCTCTTGTATAAAAACATTGTAGTAAAACAGGAAGGAAAAACGTTGGAGTTATCCTATCCCATTCTTCGCGACGGTTAACAGACTCTCCAAGTTGAAGTTGAACAATTAACGATTCTACTATTTCTACTGACACTCATAATCAGCCGCTAGTCCATCCACTGACTCGCTCCTACTGGGACGCCAAGAAAAGCGTTCCGCGCCGTCCCGCTCCGACTGAACAACAACGAATCGCTCGCGAACAACAGGAACCGTGCCTTGTTCCTCTCTCAGTGTTGTGCTCTATTGCTGACAGAGCACAAGAGCGAAAGCAACACACAGAGAGAGAGAGAGAGAGGGGCGACGGTCTCACTCCCTTTCGCGGAACAGCGCCACGGCAGCCCGCCGGTTCCGCTCCCTCGCGCTGGTTCTCGGGCCGAGAACCGGCCCGCCAGCCGCGCGCCACAGGCGCCGGGAAGATGGCGTCGAACGCTTCGCTCGCAACGGGCCCCCAGGATTCTCCCCCAGAAAGTGGGGAACCCAATTTGCCCGAGGTGCCGGATCTGCCCAATTTGGGTGACTTGGATGACTTGGATGACTTGGACCTGCCAAATGATTTGGGCAAGAAGAAGAAAAAGAAGAAGAAGAACAAGAGCAAGAGCAAACACAAAAACGAGAATGGAATTGCAGGAGATGGCCAATATGCGGATCCCGAACTTCCTCAAATACCCGACCTTCCCGAACCTCCTCAAGGTGCGGGCGATGGTGACGTGGATGAGACTGCATTGCCAACGGAAATTTTGCCAGAGCTTGATGGTGACGGGAATGATGTCCCAACGATGGATGGTGAGGACTTGCCGAGTTTCGACGGGGCCGATCTCCCACAGTTTGAGGACATTGATGTTCCGATAGTAAGTGAGAATGGTGTCTCAGAAGTTGATGCCACCCAACTTCCTGATTTGGGCCTCGAGGATCTTAAAGTTCCGGAAGTAGAGACCGGTGCTGATAGAGACGATCCTAATGCGCTGCCTTCTTTTGAAGACGGGCCGAACAACTCGGGATCATCTGGGGAACTTGAAATGCAAGAGGGCGAAAACGAGTCTACGTCTGTTGCGGACACAGATGATACTAGTATTGCACCAGCGTCGGAAACGACACAGCAAGCGACAGCGTTGAGCGGTGGCAGCTCACCCGACCTTGGAGTCGATCCCAAGGAATCTGTTTCAACCCTTCATGGTGATCAGTCTGATGGACTCCAAGCCGATGCAGTAAAATCCGACCTTGAAGTTTCGCACAAGGGCTCACAAAGCGATGGGAAGAGGCCGCGGCCATCACTGGAGCCAATCTCTCCGTCTTTTGTCGATCTAGGCGGAGCGGACCCGATTCCAAGTTTGACTCCGAAGGCACTCTACCGGGAACGACCTTCGTTCAACGAAGAAGCCAGTGAAAATGAGATTGCACAAAAAGATACTCGCACAAAGAAGCTAATCGCAGGATTGGTCGAATTTTCTGTACAAAGACTGACGAATACTCTGCACCTCAGTCGCGCATTTTCCAAACTTCAGCACTTTAGAGCAGAGGATGTGCAATCGACGGAAAGTGACAATCGGCAGACTGAAACTCGGAAATGCAGCCCCTCTGCCAATGCGAATTCGAGCGCACAAGCTAGCGCGAATGGTGCAACGGAGAGGTCAACGCCTGACGAAGTTGCAAGCGAGAGGATGAGAAGGGCCTCAACAAGCTCGAGTTCAACTTCGTGGTCCGTCCCCGTTCGCTCTCGCGCAGAAACGTTTGAGACCCCTCCGGTGACCCCAAAAGGCGACCACCAGCGCGAGCTGCGCGCATTGAGGGAGAAGGTCAAGCAGCAAGAGCTTGAGATTCGGAAAGTGCGGCGGTTGATTGTGATTCACTCGATGTTCTTCAAATGGAAAATCTGGCAATTGCTTCGCATTCAAGAAAGATTAGAGGCGGACATGGACGAAGAGCGGGTCCTGATCGCAGAGAGAATCCACCGCGCTCGCGCCAAGTTTTTAGGGAGTGACGTTTAGGTCAATCGATCTTCTGCCTCGTCCCAGTCTTCAGTAATGTCAATCCCTTTTTGCTTCCGTGAGAAAAGTGGCTCTCTTTCTCCATTGCCTGTACCCAAACTCACCGTCAATTGTGCTGCAGCCTCACTAAAGAGGAAACTTAAAATAGTTCTCGAAGAATCCTTGTGTGTGTGACGCTCTAATTTCTCCCTTTTTTTGCTAGCTCGTTTCACTCATTTCTTGAATCGCCGCCTCCCCTAGTCCAAAAACAGAATAGAGACGAAAACGTGAAAACTTGAATTCTACAATTTAATACTCACTACTACCGGTTCGTAGACGGCATGAAGGTCATCGTCACAGATGGCGCCGTTGACAAAGGTTGTTCTTCCAGTGGTTCGCAATCCTGTTTGGACAACATTTTTGCGACCAGCGTGGACGTGCCCAAAGCAGTGCAGCAGTGGATTGATTCGTGTCTCTACGTGTTTTAAGAGAGAAGCCGAGCCAATATGCTCTCCCTCCTGGCTCACATCGTATTTCCCTAGAGGCGGGGTATGCGTGGCAAGGATCTGCACGTCACTAGGAATCTTGGACCAAATTTTGTCTAGCTTTTCCTCCGGAACATAGGTCTCAAAAACTGGGTCGCCCTTCCACTGCGGCTGCCACGGGGACCCGTAAATCTTGAGACGAGCGCTTCCTTCGCTGAGCCTATCGCCTTTGAGCTCAATGGTGACAGATTCGTCTTCCAAGTAATGAGCGTGCAAGAACGACTCGGCCAACACCTTCAGATTGACATCCTTCTCGGCGTCGTGATTGCCAGCCACGACGATCTTGTACGTGTGCGGCAGGGCTCCGAGCCACGAATCAAAGTTCTCGATCTGCTCAGCGTTGGACATGTCGCTGTTTGGATCCACGATATCCCCGGTAAAAATGAGAATGTCGCCATCTGGCACCGACACATCCTCGTGCGATCCATGCGTATCGCCAAAGCAAACGATGCTCACCTCGTCCTTCTTCGTGCGCATGGACGGCAAAACAGTCTCTTCGCCTTCTTCCTCGTACCCGCTTTCCACTTCACTCGCGCCGTTCCTGCGCATGAAAACCACCACCAAGACCACGAACAGCACCCCCGCAAGCACCTTGGGCAGCTGCAGCTGCGCCCCGCTTCTATGCCCGCGCATGTTTCCTTCGCAGCTCTTCACTGTTATCAAGACGGCCTCCGCAAACGCAGACGAGGAACGCACGAGTAGTTTCAGACCACTGGCGCCGCGCAAACACAAACTAAACGTCCCGCCCAAAGACGCCAAAGTCGCAACGTCTCACTTTTAACGAGTGAAATTGCCCTCTTTCACGTGGCGCAGGAACAAATTGATTCTTCGTAGTACTCAAAGTCAGTTCGCGAGACGTCTCGCTGTCTCTCTGCACTAGCTAGTAGCTATGGCAAGCAGCTGTCCAACTGTGCAGCTAGCTGTTCATTGAATTAATTGATCAATGATTGACAGACAGTGAGTGAACGTGCACATCTAATTAGAATTGTCTAATTACACGCGGTCAGCGTGGCGTCATCGCAAACCTAACAGCGACTACCCAGCTGCCTTCACGCGCCGCGCTGATGATGTCATCATCACCCGCTCCACCAGCATCACAAGTATCACAAGCATCACACATCGACCGTCACGGTACTACTGGGGTGCTTGGCACTGCCTTAAAAATCGTCTCTTCCTTCTCTTCCTTCTCTTCGTTGTGTGCACACACGCGCTTGCGCACACACGCGCTTGCTATCGCTCTACATTCTCTACATTCTGAGTCTTGCTGTTTGCCACTCAGAGGCATTCAGAGGCTCTGCTAGGCCCGTGCATTTGCATATAAACTTATGCTTTGCGTTCCAATCAGTCCAAATTGCACTCACTCCACTGGTTGCCGTAGCTACAAGTTGGTGGCGCCCACATCGCCATCGCCATAATCGCCATGTGGCCAGGTGACATGCATTGACATGTGCTCACTTGCTCACTGTTGCACAAGTATGGTGAATGGCTCTCAGAGGCATAGAAAAAGAAAGAAAGAAAGAAAGAAAGAAAGAGAAAGACCGCTCAGCAGGTCTTTGGCTGCCCTGATAGGGACGAGAAAGAGAAAGGGCAAAAATGCGCATATTTCTTGCGGTCTTTGCGGTGTTTGTTCGACTCGAAGTTTGTTCGTCAATTTTCGGGAACCGAATCTGTTGGATGGCCGGTGTGAAGCAATATGAAATGAATTGAATGGATAGATGGATTGCATGCCGAGCCTGACTGTAATGCGCCGCGAAGAGGTGGAAGTGGCTCACATGTGTTGGCGCAACCCGCAAAGGGAACGAGACTATGTGAAAAGAAAGCGCAAGTGTGAGTAAGAAGAAGTTGAATAGTCGATGGGGGGTTGAAAGAACGCAGGAAGAGGGAACAGCCTCGAATATCTCCTTCATTCTTCACGGAGAGGGCGGGGAAGGATGTTGGACGGGCTCGCTGATTGCTTCATTTTCTTCAGACCCTGATCCAGCTGCTTAGATATGTAGAGCGCCTCTTCAGCCTGAGTTTACATCGCAGCGGTGGGCTCGCACAAACTTTTCTAGGTTCGTTCTCAGAAAGTCATCTTCATGCATCCGCTGATGGAGCAAGAGGCATGGCCTTACTCTCGAGGACAGTCATTGCAATCAGCATCAGCAGGAAGAGTCGAAGAGCTGCTTGAACTTCTGGAAAACATACGCCATTACACGCCCGCACACCTTTCCATCGCGCATAGAGTGTAGATCAAGGCGCAGTGCTTAAACTCAACGAAAACTTTGTTTTAAAATTTTAGATTTTAGCTGTTGCTTCCGAATACAGAGCGGGAGCGCCACTTAAAAATACTCCTCCGCGAGCTGAGTCTTCACTTGAGAGGCTATTTTTTCGCCGATTGCCGTGTACAATGCAGTACTCATACTCGTTTTTCTGCAAATGCTTTGAAATGTGTTGGACAGCTCTCCAACTTGAGCCTTATGAACTTTCCCACCACATGGTTTTGCAATTTCGTCCAGCTGAGTCGAAGACGCATGACTCCCAAAGCCAACGACATGTGCCTGGAGCCCTGCGCTAGCTGGAAGGGTGTTGGTATAGCTGAGAAGCGTTTGCCCCGCCTGTCTTGCGTCTCCTGCTTGCCCGTCGGTCATAAAGATGAGAATTGGCGTTTTCCCTGATGCACTGTACCTTTCAAATTCTTGGCAAGCAAGCTTCATGGCAGGCTGAAAACTTGTCCCTCCACCCTGTCGACTTCCCATCGAGACATCGTATAAAGATGCGCCAGAGTGTATGAGTCTTGCACTTCCGTCGAAGTGTACTACTGAGAAGATATCGTGGACTTGCTGATCTCTTCTCCGCGCTTTCACAAATTGATTGAACGCAGACTCCAACTCGCGCCAAGGTGAGCCACTCATGCTACCGCTTTCATCAAGGCAGAACACAATGTGAAAGCCAGTATTATAGCTCGAACCGCCATCAGACATAGGGATACAGGTGAAGTAGTTTCTGGAGTGGACGTATCCAAGTTCCGCCTTCTTTGCATGCACGGCGCTGGCGCACAACTCTTTCCACTTGACACCCATTGTCTTTGTCATTATCGGGTCGCACTCCCCCAACAATGTGACGATGTCACTGTTGACCGCCTTTTGAAAGGCTCCTCTGAGTTCCGCTTCGACACGGTCAGAGTCGTCTTCACGATGATCAAATTCGGGTTGGCTAGTGAGAGCGTTCCCTACGGGATGAAAGATCTTCCCGTGGCACGGAGCGTCGGTCATCAAGACCACAAATTTCGCGACAGCAAAACCTTCAGTCTCCCAGTCGGGAAGATTAACAACGAGGGATAGCGCCTCCGCAGAGTCTTCGGCTATATCGTCCCCACCGCCTCCTTCGAAATTCGGGAGCGTTGCGCAAGGTATTGTACACATCTGCAGGGTCTCCCGTGAAGTGTGGAGTATCTTCTTCAGAAAACTTGTGCACGTATGGATTGTTATCGTCTCGAAATGAAGCCAAGCCAATCTTAATTTCGATGTCCCAGCCATGCTCGGCGTTAAGCCTGTGCTTGATGGAAGTGTCTCCCTCGAGAAGATACTTGATCTGCTCCACAATTCCTAGTAGATGCGGCCTCATACTACCGCTGCAGTCGACAACGAAGAAGAGTGCAACGCTCATATTTCCCGCTCCGCTACCTTGCACTAACTTGGCCTCCCGGTCCAATCTTAGCTTGTCTTGAAGCGTGGTCCAGTCTGCCGCACGAATTAGATCAAGGGCATCACCCTCACTACTATCGTGCTGACCAACTTCTTCAGCTTCAATTGAATCGAGCGAGCACAAGTTGCGCAGGCCAGCCCCCAATGCCTGAGGGACCACTGCTGTGACGAATTGGGAATAACATTCACTAAAGCCGAATTCAGTCGCGCCCACGCCGAGACCGATCACTTGAATACCTTCTTCCTCGGCCAGAGACACCTGACGTTTTAGCTCCTCCGTATTTGATGAATGCCCATCAGACAACACGAGCATGATCTTTGTCTTGGAACCGGACAAATCCCCGAGTATCCCTCGTGCTTTGCTTATCGCGTCATAGTCATTCGAGGTGCAATTTTGCGATGCTTGGCTGGTCTCCTGAAGCAATGCCAACACGTTTTCCTCCTTCCATTCCTGCTCAACTGCTTTGATGCATACAACCTCATCCGCATATGTGAGAATGCAGAATTCCTCAATGTTCATACTCTTTAGGGCAAAAACAATCATCAAAAGCGTTTGGACTGACGCCTCCAAAATGTGGCCATGCATGCTTTGAGAGACATCGAGGAGCAGCGAGATTTGATAGTCGCGCTTGCCGCCGGCGGTGCGAGCAGAGAAAATTTTCTTGTACTCAAAATTGGTCACAATTGCTTTGATCAGCCCTGGGGGGTAGAGCTGAGACCCTCTCAAATTAGCTCGTCTTCTCGTGTACTTATTGATGGTCAGCATCACATCTTCCAATACCTCAACGAGTTCCTCCACATGCCCTTGAAGATTTTCCTGAGACTCGTGCAGAGCATGTTTTGCCTTTTCAAGAATATTCTGGGAAAATTTATGCTCCTTACCTGCAGGCATGGGAGGGGAGGAGCTGCTACTCTCCTTTTCTGAAGCTAAACCTTTGACCTGGACGTCGCACCTCCTTGCTTCGAACATGAGCTTTGGCATTGGCCCAGTTCGTGACCGGAGCGCTTCTGTCAGCTCAATCGACTTGCGCGTCAGGAGACTAAAGTCTGGGTCATCAGTGCATCTGGCAGCCGCTGCTGATTTGTTTCCATACTTCTCCTTCCCTCGAATCGAATTCTTTGCGAGGGCAGTGAGACAATTCGACAAGGCCATGAGTAGCGAGCCAGCTTCTCCATGCTTACTCGGGACACCAACGTTTTGCGGACCTTCGATCAGTTGATTCTGGCTTACCGGAAAGTACAGGCTTCCGGTCTGGTCCGATAGCCTCTCGAACCACTTAGGTTTGCTCTGTGTTACCGGGTATGCATGTAGAACGCCAAATTCCAAATCGTATTTCTCCCGAATTTCAGTAATACTTGTGTCCTGTATATCGTTTGCCAGACCGTCTGTGATGAGCAATGCGATGCGCCTCACAACTTCATTACTTCCGTGACTGAAGACCTTGTCCACCACGGCGCTCGTACAACTTGCAATTTTGCTACTCTCGTTGAACGTCAAACCAGCAAGAACTCGCTCACCTGAGCAAACATCAGCAGGGTCCGCTAACCCCTTCAAAATTCTGCAAGTTGAAGGGTCGCCAATTGCTGCAACTACAAAGCGCATTTCCAGACATCGCAAGGTGTGCATAAGAGCCGCCAGAACTTCCATGACATGGGCTCGAATGCGAGACATTGATCCGCTATTATCCACGAGCACGGCCATTTCCACCACTTGACCTCGGAAACCGTTGCGGCAAAGGCGAAGTAAACGCGCAACGATGTCCTGAATCGAATCACACTGCAACAGCCTTGAATAAGTCCAGTTGTTGTCTTTTTTGTGTTGCAGAAATTCATCTCGAAACTCTTTGGGCAGTGGCAAGAGCTGCCCTTGAACATGCTCCTGGTCCTCCACATCTTTGTAGAGCTCTCCGAGATCTTTTGAAGTAGCTTCTTGCAGCATTTTTTCCAACCGCTCTGCGGTAAGCTTGCCGCCTATGGTACGACTGGCCGCCTTCGCCACATTTTTCTGCAATCTGAGACCTGTTTCCAGCGACTCTGAAAGCATATCGTCAGTGATCTGTTCCCCCTCAAGAGCTGTATCAAATGTTGCGTAACTCGCTGAGGAGGCTCTGCCAACGGCAGCGGCCAAGGAAGGGGCTGACCGGCCGGATTTGTTCCTCTGCTTTCGGGGAAACCTGGAGCGCGTCGGTGACTGTGCTGCAGCCGTGCGACTAGATTCAGTCTCATTCGGATGGCCATTTCTTGAGGCTATCTTCCTTGCGTCAATACTATCCTCATAGCTGTGCTCTTGTGCAAAGGGTCTACTAGGCGACGACGCTTCTGCTCCAACATGGTTGTCCCCCAATATTTGCTTCTTTATATTAAATCTTGTTCCCTGATGTTGTTCCCTCGGCTTGAATGGATCGTCCCCACAACCGTACCTTTGGTCAACTGGTTTGAGAGCCACTTTAAAGTCATTCGATATCGAGATGCCAGCACGCAGCTCGTGTGCGTTCTTGATATCCTTGAGAATATTCTTCAGCTTCTCATCATTTGGAAAATTTAGGGCGAGAAAGTGGCGTACAAATTCATGCAAACCGATGATCTGCCACGCGGGGTCCACCATACATTGATGGATTCTGGACCGAAGAAAACGATTGCGGCTCGCAGAGAAGGATGCTAAACGAATGCCCACACGTAAGAACTGGTCTACTGCTGCTGAAAGATCAGCACCGGCCCATGCTAGTCTCTGCAAAACCTCCTGCGCTTCAAGGAAGACAGCTGCTGCCTCCAATGATTGTTGGCTAACAGTAGCAACCTTCGTCAGGTCTTCAACGGAATGCCAGCAACCGTTGACGGCGCTCTCAACTCCGTTCATCATTACCTCCACTTCCTCAATCCGGTCTTTCTTTTTATTGCTTAGGCCGTGATCGAAAAGGTCCTTCTTTTCACTAGGAATATCGAACGGCTTTTGTGCAAGTAACTCTCCGTCGTAACCAATCTCAAGTCTTAAATTCTGATCATCACCACGCGAGCATTTGCTCACACCCTCCTCCAGCTTCTTCAATAGTCCTAAACGCTTCTCGACTTCTTTCCCTTTCCCATACCCCCGAGCTTTGGGTGTCGAAACTGTCTCAGCCGTGCGGTCTTCTTCTTTCTCATCGCAGTCGGGCAAAAGAGTAAATTGGTGATGACGATGAGCCTCAATCAAAGCGAATACTTTCAAGATTTCGAGGAATAGAAACGCTGGGTGCTCTGGCGCCAAGCCCTCCTGAGCTAGCAGGGCAGGAGCAAGATTTTTGACTGGACTTAAGCGCTCCCTCATTTTTTCATTGCAGCGACCAACAACGGCCGAGATGAGCTCAAGACCAAATAGAACCTCCTGAACGCGAGGCTCGGACCTGTCCTCACATTTGCCTTCGCATATTTTTGCGGCACCGTCAATTTCTTCTCGTAATTTCGATAATGTAGGTAGCTCTGCACGGGAAAAGTCTAGGACTTGATGTAGGGTGGCTTTCCTGATATCGAGCAACCTTCGAACGGATTTTGCTGCATATTTCCTCAAGACCTTCAGAGCTGGGTGTTCTGAGCTTTTCTGGTCAGAGTGCTGATTTGTCGCGCTGCCTTGCGGTCTTGAAATGAGTTCTTTCAGCAGTTTGGAAATAGCTTTTGACTTTCGCGCTGCATGGCACTTGTCAAGCCGCACACCCTCAATAATTGCAAACAGCTTCGGTAGGTCTTCAAGGCCGTTGCCCATCTCTGCCTGGATTATTTTGCTCAGGTCATCCACATGCGGCTCGAGCCTCTCACGCTCCGTTGAATGTAGCACCAAAACCTCTGTCGACTTGATGATGTTTTCCTCCAGCTCCTTAATTGACCTGTTCTGCTGCCTCATTCCTTCTTTAAACTTCTTCACGGCTTTCACTCGAGACTGAAAGTAGCCCTTTTCTCCATCAAACACGGAACGAATCGCGTCAGACACTAACAGAGGCTTCTTTTCCAACAATGCGTCAAAAATCTTCTGGCAGGAGGAATGTTTTGCCTCCTCACTGAAATGCGACAAGCCCTCAATTCCTGCAAAGAAAGTTCTCATTATCTCTTTCGACCTTGCCTTGCGATCGTCAGAAATAGCTTGCTTAAGCAAAGATTGTTTTTCGCTACGGAAATCCTTCCAGACACAGCTTCCAAGGTCACTTTCGTCCGAAATTAAAAGGCACTCCATCATCTTCGATCGCTCTACGTCAGGAAACTCCTCGGTAAGTATCGAAGGAACCTCTCTAGGGTCGTCAGGGTCTACCTTCTCAAACTTGTTCCTAATGTGCTGAGCAAGTTCGCCCCTCTCGGAAAGGGGCGGCTTTTGGACACTACGGAGGAGACCTTCGCTCGGCCCGCTTGTAATTTCACCTCTTAGAACATACCACATTTCTCGGCTTCCCAATGCGTCGACACCTGTTTTGCAAGTGCAAGCTGTCCATCCTTCCATGCCGCAACATTGCAGCATTCTTGAAACTAGCTCGTCGGGTCCAATTTTAGGTCCATAAGCGATTGCACAGACGACTTCGTAGAAAGCAAGCTCCTGCTTGGAGAGATTCTCCTCCATTCGGTTCTCTTTGATGAGTTCCCGCACAAAGTCTGCTACTGTTCGACAGGCTGGGAACTTTGTTCTGCTCAACGTGTCGGCTGCTTTGAGTAGAGGCTTGTCTTGATCTTGTGCAAATTCATTTAGCCGAGAGATGTCGAAGTTGTTTCTTTGTGCCAGGAGAAACTTCTCGTTTTCGTTCAAAATGTCATCCTCCTCTCCCAGGAAGTTGGCGCAGATAAGAGGCATTACATCGTCAATTTTTCCTTGGAGAAGGAACTTGGCGGACTGAATCCATCCTTTGCAGAGATCATATGCGATAGTCTTTCTCCCCAAAGCATTGAGAGCTTCTTCGGTCATCTTTGACCTAAGCTCCCCACTGCAAATTTTGCCCAAAGGGTTGCTTCCACGGTCTTGGCCAAAGTGCGAGTCTGCGCTTACAAAGGCCTGCGTAATGCCGTCCAGCTCGTCCACGTTGTCCTTCATCCTGAAAACCTCTTGCACATAGAGTAGTGGCAATCGATTCTCTGGCCAGGCCTCTAATAACAAAGTTATGAGTTTCAACACATCTGTACCCGCACAGTTCGCGGCCTGAGAGACCGCCTTCAATGCGATGCCGTCCGGTGGGAGAATGGTCTTCAAGTACTCCGCCTCAAAGAGATCATCTGGCCTTTCCACAGCGCAAAATTCGATGGCCTGCTCCCAAGGTAGCGGCTCGTCATTGGCAGAGTGTCCAAATAACAAGAGCAATGCGTGAATGAACCTTCCATTCAAGTTCGACCAATCTCCAGCATTCTCAGCATCCTGGAGGAGATCGCAAAGCAAGCTCGGGGGGACATAACCATAGTTTTTGATTGTCCGAGGTTTGCTGAGTTTCTTGCTTTTGCTTTTGCTGACGTTGATGCAGACTGGCAAGGTGTGCAAAACGCCCTTGTCTATACTTCCCTGCGTATCAATGTATGGCTCATCCAATACTTCAAACTTTACATAAAAACCGAACGCCGATGGTAGATTCTGAGTGTCGAGGATTTCAATGTCCACAACCCATTCCGTCGCCGATCCAGGAGCCTCCTTTGTTTCCAAACTCTCTGGGTGCTTAGCGCTCTTGCACTCGACTTTGATTTCGGACTTATGAACTCCCACAAGCGACACACCTCTGAAATCATAATGCAGATTGCCCGAGCCGGGAATCCCATCGTTCTGGATAAAAAAGGAAAAGCTTTGCTCCAGCGATGAGTTCTCACAGGAGTCCTCACTCAATTCTGTGAGTGAGAAATTTACTTGGTGACTTCCCTGTGGCTTGAGCTTCTGTCTTTTACTGGTAGAATTTCTTCCCCAATCCGCTCTACTCTTTGATTTGCTCTCTGGTGTCTTTTCTGAACAAAAGAGAAACCACGGTCTCGTCCAAGTCACCCTCTGCGTCCAACTTTCCCGGTGCACTATGCCTTTCTCGCTTTTGGCGGGGGTCGACCACCCTACTGCACAGTTGCAGTCAAAACTCTTCTTGGAGATATCCCCCACCGCAAACCGAATGTTAGCTGCTTTTGACTCCCCTTTTTGGTCACTCAAGTGAAGTCTCTCCAAGGAGGCTCTGCTTCGCGGTAATCTGAAAATCTCTGCTTCCACTTCCCCGGCTTGGTGAAATTTGACTGGTATACTGGCGTTCATGAACATTTTCACATCTAGCCTAAGCTCCGGCTTCGCGTTCCGGATTTCAACTTTTGCTTCTCCAACTGTGCATCTCATTTTCATCTCAAGGTTCCCTGTGGAAGGAGAGCTAAAAGTCAGTTTGCCTTCAGCACGGCCCTTGCTCAAAATCTTCGAATAAAACATCTCCACAAGAATTGATTTGCAAGAATCTGGCTCAATTTCAACATATGAAGGCCCAACGCGAAAATCAGAATTCTTATTCAGTGACGTGGCCTCCACCTTAAACCTAAGAGGCAAGGTTCCAAAGTTGTACGCATCCACGGAAGCATAGCTCGGTTCCCCACACTCGACAGCGGGAAAGTTGATCTGCTCTACTGCACTTGCTTCAACACAAATTATCTCCATTTTATCGTCTTGGCTTGACTTGCATCGAACTTGAACAGATGAGAGAGGGGCACTAGGTTGCGTTATTTTCGAAGCGCTGCCCAAGTCCGTCCACTTTTGCCCCGGAAAGCAGAACTCAATCATCGTCGCCGGGACATTTTTTTGGATGGACTGGATGGACAACTCAAGATTTTTGACACGAGGAGCTCGATACAGCACTGCGCGATTCGCTTCGAAGCCGCCGTTTGATGAACTGTGCTCTTTCACGCACAAGCATGACGAAACTCGAAGCGGAGGAGGCAAGCGAACGACGTCCGGCTTGTCTGTGGTGAGAAGGAAGCACGGCAGCAAAAGTCCCCCTCGGAACGGCACCTTCAGCACATGACCTCCACGTGCACAGATGTGGAGGCTCCCCTCTATCTCTCGCCCCCGCTGTAAATCGAGGTACACATTGATTTTGACCTCTTTCTTTGCAGCTACCCATCCTTCACAGCTGCCTTCCTTCCCATCAAATCGGACATCTATCGAAGCGCTATTTTGCGTCTGCTGCACTGCACTCTTTAAATAAACCGGTACGTGGCTCGTATTCCACACCGAAATAGTCCTGCATGTCGCATCGCTAAAGTTCCTGTCCTGAGTTGCGAGATGATCCCCAAAATCAATTACTGCGGGATCAACCTCGAGGCAAAGCTTTCCGACTGTTGCGGTAATTCCAAGGTAGAAAGGGTCTAGCACGTCTCCACGAGAAGGCACAATGTTCAGCTTTGCCAAGAACTTATGAACACCATCGCATACCTTGTGATTAAAGGCAAGGCGAAGGACGAAGCATTTGTTTGCTTCAATATGGAAAGGTCCTTCTTGGAGAAAGTAAGCCACCGAGTTGTCCTCAAAATTGTCAATTTCGACTGTCACCAACGATTTTGTACTATTTTGCAAGACCATTTGGGCCTCCGTTATCGCATCTTGCTGCATAAGGTTTCCGAATTGAATCAAGTCCGCCTTTCGGTCGAAACCAATTGGGGCGTTGCCGTCGCCGCCTTCAATGTTTACTCGGCACACGAGGCTGGGACATTCTTCAGTGTTCTCGAATAGCGCCCTCCGTTCTTCTGGCTCAAGTTTAAATTTCTCAACATGGCCCAACTGTTGACGAGATGACTTGACCCTTTCAATGAGTTCAAGACGTAATTTAGCACGACGGGCGCTTGCCTTCGCCTCGCCAAGATACTCCGAAAGAAGGCTAACTTTAGCTTGATGGAGCACTTTGCGCCTGTCGAGAATAGATTCGAGACTCGACATTTCTTTGTCGTAAGATTTTAGACGCTCCATTCGTCCCAAGTCCAAGGAGCCCAGACGCATCGCACCGATGGCTATCTCCACCAGGACGGGGTTCCAAGTTTCCTTCAGATCCTTGAAAATGTCGCCGAAAATTTTTTCTTCACGCTGAAGGTAGTTCTTGTAACCTTTGATGAGCGAATCGAGCTTGAACCATTGCCCAAACCACCAATTCAGGGTCCTTTGCTCGAGCTCCTCCAGTTTCTTGGTAATGTCCGACGCCATGCTTTTCACTTCAGCTCTTTTCTCCTTAATTGCTTTAAAACCAAACGGCCCTCCTTCAATTGCCAAAATATTCACTTGTGAGACCGATTGATGACGTTCAATTTTTTGAGCTTCTTCTATAAGCCCAGAGATGTACTCTCTTCTGAAATCTAACATCTCTTTGAGCTGAAGTTGCACAGAGCTGACAACGTCTTGTGGGTAAGCCTGCAGTCTCTTTTCAAGATCCCGTTCCAAGTCCTTCTCCACTTCCTTGAAAGGCTTTTGCCAGGGAAAATTTGGCGCCTTGGGTGCTTTCCACCTATGGTCTTCTAACATGTCCTGCACCATTTCTGCATTTTCTCTCCAAGTTTTTAGTTTGTTTCTGCTCCACGTGAACCAAGAGCTGATCTTATCTGCAATTGCGCCAAAAAATGACAAGTTTTCGTTGACCATTTCCTTCAGCTTGTACTCGTGGACAACTTTGCGTTCAAGAAGCTTAGGCACAAATTTCGTTGCAGAAAGGTTCGACTTTTGGACCTCTATTGTAACGATCGAAGAGAGTGCTGGTGTACTTTCAAGTTTAGCCTCAAATTTCCGTTTCCCTTCTCTGCTGCGAATTTTGACCTCGGTGACATGACCACTAAATTCGACTAAGCTCTTTTGTATCTTGCACAAGTTCTCATCTTTCGTCTCAAGGACCGCACCCTTCTGCATCAAAAGTCTTTTGAAAGAGTACCTATCCTTTGACACGCCCAAAAGCCCACTCCACTCGTCCCATTTGAGCCCAATATTATTGCGCTCAGACTCTTCCATTGCGAGATAAACGAAATCGTCCCGTAGGCTAGCCAGCAATTCACGTTTGCGTTCCCAATCGTCCTGCTCTTTCGAGTATCTGTCCATTTTTTCCTGCCTTTTTTTCGAGATCTCTTCCCACTTGGCCTTCGCTATCTTGATTTCCTTTTCATATTTTTGCCATGCTTCGCTTTCTCCTTTTCGTCTGACTTCATCAGCAAGCTTCGCTATTTTGCTCGAGGTACTGTCAAAGACGGAATGATCCTTTAAACGGTCGCAAGCATGACTCGAAAAATCCTTTGACCTGCAACGCAGCTCGCTTTGGAGTACACCCCTCGTTTTCTCGACGATGTTTTCTTCAAGACGCAGCAACTGAGATAATAGGTCGTCAGACTTTTCGCTATCACTTTCGGGGCATCGCAAAATATCGTCAACAATTTCTGCAGTCGTGCATAAAATCGTGAAGAGGTCTGGCAGGGGAAGGGACGAGAGCCTCGTAACCAATGTCAGAGCCTGGCTTTGCAATGAGTCAAACACTCGAAGAGCAATAATTCCACTGAGACAGGAAGCTGAGAGCCCAGAAGTTGACACAGTTGTGCACACGCACCCCGACGAAGAGTATATCTTGTTTTCTGATAGAGCAAATAGAACGCTCCCTTTCTTGGGGGATGCATCGCCGATCCGAATCTGGCCGCAGCAATACTGAATCGTCTCTCGCTCGAGTACGTGAACGCAAGAATCAATAGCCGCTTGTTCTTTTGTGTCCTGGCGTGATTTGGAACGCACCTCGAGTCCGAGTTCGTGAGCTCGTTGTACAACATTTTTCAGCAGACCAGCTGACTCCTTCGTACATGTTGAAAATGATGCACTGTAAGACTCCTCTATCGCGCGACTGAGGTCCTCTTTCTTCTCTTGCAGCGCTTCTCCCAAGGATCTCAAGATGTGTATATCGAAGAGCTTCGCTACATACGAAAGTCCCAATGAAGCTTTGTTGTGTATGAACAGCGATTTTTCGATCATTTGATGATACTGAAATACCGTTGGTGCTAGATCAAACTCTTTAGAGAATCCAGCGCCTGTTAAACTCCAAAGTAGTACATCCTTGCGGCATTTGAGAAGATTTGAAGTCGTAGATGGACATCCTGTTTTCCAGTCAAGAGCAAGAAAGTGTTCATTGGATCGTTGGCCATCCACTTTCTTCGCAAGGAGATCCTTGATCTCTGACAGAAGGTCCTCTATGGATTCTCGCTGCGCGCAGCGGATCCCATAAGTCTGACAGCATGCGAACACTGTTTGTAGCACGTAATCCCGCATTGACCAACCGATTTCAACAAATTCCATTGGCTCTTTTGGTGTATATGCATCCAAGCACTTCTGTAATTCCCCAATCAGGTTGAGTGTACTATCCCACCCCTCCTTGAGGTCACTGGCCATCCGTGCGTTGACATCAGTTGTGAGACTAGCGATTTCCACAAAGAGCCCAAGACTCTCGTTCAATTTTCTCCCGAGCTCTTTGAGCTTCTGCTTTGAACCCAAGTTGGCGTGTTCTGTTTCTCGCGCAAGCCCTTTGTAAAACTTCTCAAGACGCGAGAAGCAAACCTTGGCCTTGGTAATGAGCTCTCTCAGCTGCTCGTCATTCTCCGACGAGGTATTTTCAATGCACCTTTCCAGCTCGACTCTAGATCGATTCATGAATTCCTCACTCATATATTCACGGGCCGTTGTTGTCCGATGTAAGACTTGCTCATGTGCTGGCTTCGCATTGCAAGCTAAGCCGATGGTCTCCAAAGCTATGAGTAACTCAAGCGGAATCCAATCTGCCAGATTTTTAACCTTTCCCTGCGCATCAGTAACAGCTTGTCTCAGAAAGTTCAGGACGCGTCCTGCAGTCTCCCTGTGTCCACTGCAACTTTTCTCCAAGCTCTTCTCTAGATTCCCCATATCTCTATTGAAGCTGTCTGTATCGTAGTTCTCATCAGTTGCCAAACATTTCATGACTTCGTCACTTGAAGCGTATGCTCGTAGCAAAATGATCTGCAGGGATTCATCATCAAGTGCCTCTGATAGATCAAGGATCAAGGCAGGAGCACTAGTAGAGAAGAAGCAGCTCTCAGAGTCGTTACGTTCCAAACAACGTTGTATCATCTTTGCCTCAGTCCAAAATCGGTGAACTCGATCGTATTCTTTGAAAATGCCATTTTGCCGAATATTCTGGAGAGCGCTAAGAGACGAGGTTTTGTCTTGGGCATCGAATGTCAGTTGGAACCCTATAGTTTCGCTGGTGCCAACCTGCGCGATCCGCATCTCATGTCGGCAGCCTGTTATGTCCTTGAGACAAGCGATCACCTCTTCCTTCTCTGCCGGATCTTTAATCTCTGCCCGATCTTTAAAGAGACTGGCAAAGGTACGAAGATGTCCCCGGAGAAGACTGTTTTGCTCGAGAAGGCGGAGCGCGCTTTGCACCTCTGGCGGGAGAGATGGCGACTTGTCCTTTGGCTCTCCGCTAAAGCCATCTTTTTGAGCACTTTGCATGATTTTCGCAGTGTTGTGAAGACGGCGCGGAAGCATACCGAAAAACTCATCCTTCGCAAACGCTTCTTCCCTCCGACGGTCCAGCACAAATTGCCAATGCTCCACTTGAACTTGTAGCTTTGTCAAATCAGACTCATTTGCCTGCTTGATATCCTTCGCTAAACTCTCAAGTTTATTCCTTTCAAAGTCCTCCCAGGCGTGATTCTCAAGTATCGATTTAATTTGCTCCTTCAATTCCAGACTCAAACTGTGATCGCTTGAATCGTCGCAAGAGTGAGCACTCTCCGCACGCGAGCGGCTCGACGAGGACGCATACTCTTCCCGGTCTTTGAGAAACTTTTTCGTTCTTTGAAACGAGGATTCCAATTCCCGAGTAATTTCAGAACCTCCGAGGCTGTGAACGACTTTTTTGTTGAACGTCTGAATTGTCCAATCAAGTTCGGGCACAGTATTTTCAGATACCCATTTGACGTCTTGCACCAAGTCTCTTCGCATCATCTCGAGAGCTCGAACGACTTGATCTATGCCGTTAAGATTCCGCTCTCCATGCAGGCGACTGTCAAAATGTCTGAGCTGTCCACGAATGAACGTCTGGAAGTCCTCAAACAAAAGTCTGGCCACTAGTTGCTTGTTATAGCTATCGTCTGCTATCACCTCTCGGACAAAGTCCTCAATTTTCTTGCGGTTTAGCAGCACTGCAAGCAAGTCACTGTCGCCCTTCATTCCGTCCGAGAGCGTACTCGCGAGCATATATCTGTCAACCGGGACAAGGCGTCGAAACATGGCCAGGACCTGTTGGATGATTGGCTCCAGTCCCAGGGGGCGAGTTCTGCTCAAGCTTCCTGTGAAAAGACCATCAAACTCGCGAAAGCTGGTAGTTAGATCCCTTGGCCCAGATTCGGACGCAAGATTCTCGAGCTTCCCGAGTACATCAATTGCACGGTATATTCGGTCAAGAGTATCATCACGACGATTTGTGTACAGGCCTCTGTGAGGCCATACTAACAAATTCGTCTGAACGCGGTCTCTTATGCAATCATTGAGGATCCATATATCATCGTCTGTTCTGCACAGCTTCAGGCTCGCGACCATCTCGATCCACGTCTCTTCCGGCAAGTCCAAATCGAAGGTATTCATGAGGTCGAATTCATCATCTTCACAAAGTTTTTTGAAGGCATCTTCACACGTCTCGCCATTGTTGTCATGAGCAAACAAGCGCGCCCCAGCCTTGCCGTTGCCTTTTGTCCAGAACACTGCAAAGAACTCGCATTGGTGATCAGGAGCAAAGTCATCAAACCCAATCACAATTCTTGGGCGATCATGGTCTGCTAGCAGAGCCTGTTTAGCCCACATCCTCCACTCTTCAAAGCTCTCTTGGAGGCCGGAGAGCAAGGCAAACTTGAGATTACAATTTTCAAGCAACCACTTTTCGCCACTGTCCACTATACCCCCGGAAGGGGAATGGAGTATCGCTAGTTTGAGCATAGATCCCCACTTGCTCTCGAGTGAGTCTTCCGGCATTCGTTCGATAAATGCAGCTAGCCCAGGATCCATGTGCGTTGATTTCTCTCTTCGGATCAGCTGCTTAGTTTTTGCGTCCAGCGAGGACCACACATTTGCAAGCTCCTTACACTCCTCAAAGTCCAGACGGTTTTTGATGGAGCGAATTTTCTGCCAGGATGCATAACTTCTAATCACTGCGATGACAGACTTGCGCAGGTCTTCCAGGGCACCTGCAAACTTCCGTTCTTGAGCACTTGCGCGCTCTTCTGCCTCCCTCGCTTTGCACTGATGTTCTTCCATCTTTTGCTTCACTCCCTTCAAGTCATTCTCTAGACTCACAGCCATTGGGGACTTTGGCCGCTCCGCGGAGCTTCTCGCCTCCCCAACGCTGGCACCAGCGTCTGTAGTAGTACACTGCCCTGCCTCCTCAGAGAGCTCCCCGTGTAAGGGTGATTTGGCCCGTAACTCAGAATCCAATTTTTGTTTTAGGCCATGGAAACGCTGCTCTGTGTCCTTCGCAGTGTCTGTGGCTCCCATGGCTTCTTTTTTAAGACTCTCAAGCTCCAAAAAGCACAACTTCGCCTGTTCAAATGTCGAGTAGATTGAGTCGTTGGACAAAATGCTGCTCGTAAGTTCTTCGGTTGCAAAGAGAACAGCCATGCGGCGTAAATACAATACGGCTTTGTCCACGCTGAAATCAGTTTTAGGATGGCCTCCTGGCAGAGTCCGGGGGGAAAGAGCAAGTGATAACTTTAGTGGCATGGTCGGAGGAAAGACTGCTTTCCATACTGCCTCTGCAAGGTTAATCATCACGATAGCCTCTGACAAAGTCCCTGTATCATCCTCGTCCTTGATTTCTGCAAGATGTTGTCGGATAGGCTCAGCAGAGCGAAGTATTGATTGCGCTAGAAGGCCGTTGAACTGAAGCTTCTCTGTGGCAAATCCTGGACCGTCAAGGAATTCATTTGCTCGAGCAAGAGTATCCTGTAGTGAAACATTCTTCGCAACACGATCCATCCAGTAGGCCGCAGAACTGGTGAAGCGCGATTCTAAAACGCTGGTTAATACTCTCGTGAGGACGCTAGTGTGCATACTCAGCTCTTTGATCTTTCCGTCTTCTCCGCAATTTTGGAAGATAGGTTCCAGAAGCTTGGAGAAGGCGCTGCCGAGTAGGGAGAGTCTCGTAAGGGCTGTGACCCTACGTTCCGTATCGGAGGCTGCAAAGCAACTGTTTCCAACAAACTCCCAGACTACGGCCAGAACTTGCGACGGAGCGGCCTCTATCAGCTTTACGAGTTTTGGAACCTCTTCTGGCCTTTTTCTTCCGAGCCCAAGAGATGTTAGAAGCTCACCAGGACTTAGACTTTGCAGTGATTTGTCGAGAGAGCGTTCGGGCGCCATGTGCGGAACAAAGTCATTAATCAATCGGGCTTTGACTTCATCTCGATTTTTGTGGGAAATGTTACCCAACAAGTGATGTGATGCTTCAAGAAGCAGTGACTCCGTCATTCTGCCGACTTTGTGCAAGGCGGCAAGATCAAGCTCCCAGTTTTCCTTCTGGCTCAAAACAGGTCGTCGAATCACATTTTCTTGAAGCGCTGCAGCCCACGAGATTGACTTTAAACTCTGCGCCAAAGCCAAAATTGCACAACTACGGCTGTCAGGATCGACACATTCAATATAATTGAGCCAAAGCGATCGTACGTAGACTTTGATCGCGTTACCTTCGCCGTGTCTGGGAAATAGGAGTTGTGCATGCTTTGTTGCACGTAGGAGCATACTGAACGTGACCTTTGCGCCACCGATCAAACAGATGTCCCCTGCTTCTACGCGCCGCCGGTATTCCTGATGAAAATCCAATAAGAAATTGCCTACTCGACCTTCGAACACAGCCGGAGGGAGAAAATTACTGATGATGCAATGGGCAGTGCCGCCAATAGCACAGTCTTCGTCCAGTGCAGGAAGCCACATACGCACAACTCTGTTCAAAAATGCGGACGACAACTTGTAGCTATTTCGTCGTCCCATGTTTGCGGTTGAAAACACGCGAAAGTTCTCATGGAATCTATTGGTGTCTTCCCTTCCGTCCTCGGAGAAGCTCTCTCCACTCCCCTTCTCTAGAAGGTGAAATGTACGGGAAGCCTCAAACAGGGAATTGAGACGTTCCAGAACAACAGGCGGTGCACTATTAACGTTGTCCAGAAGCACCCAATCTCCGGTACGCATGGCACTGACAAGTTCTGACTCAGCGAAGCTAAAGGCAAGTGAGCTTTCATCTGCAGGTCTTGCCCGGGATCTTTCGAGCTTTGATTCGTCATCAATCGCATTTCGTAGCTGCAATTCAGCCAATTTGCGTGCGACATTTATTTTCTCCGTCCATCTCTTTTGAAGGAGCGTTTTGCATAGCTTTGAGAGCTCCTCCAAGCAGTGGACTTGCTCTTTGAGAACCTCCTGCAGATGTGCTGCGGCGTCTTCTTCATGGGCTTCAGTATTTGGCTCCTCCAGTGAATGCGAAATCGTTTCAGAGAGCAGACTTTGCAGGTCTGCTGCACAGCCTGAGTCCAAGCTGCGTTTAGACTTTGCCTGGAGAATCACGGGCAAGAATCTACTTAGAAGAATCTTGGCTCGAGAGCTAGAAGCCGTCCTGATCTCAGCAAATCCTTGGACTGCAGAGGAATGCTTGGGGTCCATGCACACCCACTGTCCAACGAGGTCTGCTGCTTCGGTATTATCTGTGAGGGATAGAATGACCAGCTTCCGCTTGCAAAGTCTGGCAAGCTCCTTCACTAAGCTAGTTTTCCCCGAACACGATGGTCCTTCTAATAAAATGGCGCACTTGCTTTGAACAGCCATGGCGATTGCCTCCAATTGAACCAAGGTCTCATCTGTATGGACCAAAGGCTCCCACGCGGCCTGATGCTCACCCTGGACAAGATGTGCGGTACCGATTCTGATCATCGAACCGGAAGCCTCTACATCGAGTTCCAGCTGCTTGTCAATCGAATGCACAGGCTTGAAAAATTTGTCTACTACCTCCTCTGCTAAAAGTCTCTCAGCAGAGTCGTGCAAGCATCCGGTGTATACCAATCTGGCAAACCGCCGAATTACAAAGACCAGTGCGTCAGACGCGTGATGACCATCGTTGAGAACTCCTTTGAATCGTAGGTAGCTCTCAATATTCTCTGCGTTTGTCGAAAGCAGGTCACGAAGTTTGACGAGATCTCTGAGGTTGAAGTTGCACCCGGATAAGCCTTTTCCAATTTTCTTTTCGTCCACCAGAGCTACGATTTCCTGGTGCATAAGAAAAATATTGTCCATATGCTCCTGAGAAATCACTCCCCTTTCGCCATCCTCATCAAATAACAGTTCTTGATAGACGCTCTTGACGATTTCGTGGAGCTCCTCTTTATCGTAGGGATCTAGCCGGACCACCGAAAATAGACTCTCAATGCTTCGCGGAAGCTTTGTCCTTCCGCCTCCGACGGACGCGGGATTCATTGTACCAAAAATTTGAACATTCGGAGAATCTTTCAAGAGCGGAGCATCTCCCTTCAGGAAGGGAGCTACTGCTTCCAACACTTCCGGAGGAGCTAGATTGATCTCGTCTAATAGGACCCATTGGTCGTTGCGAATAGCATCCACGAGAGAGCCGTCTTGCCATTCGAAAACACGTTTGCCCTCGACCACACGGGGGACTATGCTCCCCACAAGCTGCTCAAGCGTTGTGTTTGCCGAAAGGTTGATTCGCTTGAGCTGATAGCCGCCCAATCGAGCGACTGCCTCAATAACGGATGTCTTCCCAATCCCTGGGGGACCCTCGAGGAGTTGAGGGCAGTTTGCAGAGAGTGCTGCCAGGATCCGCGCAACGTTTTGGATTGCTGTTTTCGTCGGCTGCAGCTGGAAGCGGCTCATAGGATTCTCATCATTTGTGCTCAAGTCGCTTTGCTTTTGCAAGAGTGTTATGTTACCGTACGTGCACTCAACGTAGCCATTCTTTTGAACGAAGGGGCACTTCAAAGTCGCTTCCCCTGGCGGAGCAAAGATGATCTTCATAAACTCCTCGTCGACGCCAAGCTCAGCTTTCATTCGTTTGGCGATGTCGTAGAGTGCATCCCCTTTCGTGGCGCCAAGGAGAAGATTTTTTATGCCTACCACAGTGAGCTTCTCGACTTCCGATTTTTCTCGACTCTCGAGCTCGCTTTCAAGAAACTTGACCACCTGCAAAAGCTGGGTGACTGTTGATGTTTTGCCAGCTCGGGTCTTTGACCAGTATCGCATTGTCTCATAGAGTGTGTTCACAATTTTGCCTTTTTGAACATCACCACACTTGAGCTTCTTCACGGAATGGCGTAGAATTATCGCAAGGTCTGAGTTATGACGATCGTCCATTCCGATTTGTGGGACGACGACTTCTGTAAACCTTGAGCGAGTGGCCGGACTAACTCTCAACTGCTGCCCGGGTTGCATGTGCACAGTAGCAAACACCTGAAACTTTTGTGAGACTTGAATTCTCTGACCCAGATCACCACTCGCGCGCTTGATATCTTCTAAAATGAAGAATTCAGGATCAGGCTCTAAAGCGCTATTTGCTCTCTCAGTCACAGATTGAGACGGAGCGTCGAAGTCCTCGAGAAGAATGCCTCCACCTCTCAATACTGCGCGGGTCATACTTCCTTCTTTGAAATTGAAAACGGGATTAGCAGACTCCCTCTCGACAGCATTGCTGAGGTCAGTCGTAAATTCTCGGACTAGGTGAAGACTCTGCTTGACGGTATTTAAAACGCTTTCCTCTAGCATCCGAGTGGCAATACTTTGCAGCTCTTCGATTGCGTCTTTCACCTTCTCTATGCAGCCTTTAAATCTGGGGGACGTACTGTTTTCAGAGTAAGCTACTCTAGCAATATCCTCGAGGTCACGGAGAGAAAATTTGTGCGCACTACGAGCTGACTCAGGTTCAGATTGCCAATCTATACCAGTGGTGCGGTGAGAGGAAGTTGATCGCCGCGAGTCCTCGCTGCGATTATCCGCAGAGCTATCTAGTGGCGGGGAGTGCTTGAACGGGTTGGAACAGTCGGATGGTTCGCTGCGATCATCCGCAGAGTTTTCAACGGGCAGGGACGGCTTGAACGGGTCTGAATAGTCAGACGATTCACTGCGATTATCCGCAGAGCTATCTAGTGGCGGGGAGTGCTTGAACGGGTCTGAATAGTCAGACGATACACTGCGATCATCCGCAGAGTTTTCAACGGGCAGGGATGGCTTGAACGGGTCTGAGTAGTCAAACGGTTCGCTGCGAACATCCGCAGAGTTTTCAACGGGCGGGGATGGCTTGAACGGGTCTGAATAGCCAGACGATTCGCTGAGATCATCCGCAGTGTTTTCTAAGGGCGAGGAATGCTTGAACTGGTTTGAATAGTCAGATGATTCGCTGAGATCATCCGCAGAGGTGTCTAAGGTTTCAGAGCGCCACCTTGATTCATGGGCAGAATGGTTGCCTGTATTTTCCGAGCCTGAGCTGGAAGCAGAGCGCCTCCGATAATCAACTACGTCCCATTCATCCTCTTCTTCAGAAGGAAATTCCAAGTCACGATTAAAGGGTGTGTCCTCTTCATTGTCGATACTTTCCCTCGCTTTGCGATGGTCTTCTTTGTGCTCAGCTTGCTGTTCGCTGTCGAAGTGTTCCAATTCACGTTGGAGGTTGCCCAGAGCCATTTTGGCGCGGTCAATAGTCTCATCTTCTCCGCTTATTTCTCGTTGCAGTCTGCGGAAGATATCCCAAAGCCTGGTGGTGATGTCTTGAAGACCAGACAACGCTGAGAAGGGCTGCAGCTGTCCCACCAACTCCGAAGCCTCTGTGTCAGGCGATAGATAGCACACAAACTTTTCTTCCTTGGTCAAGCCGGTGATGTCTGCCCAGACATGAAAGAGTGTTGATTTGAACGCTGTTGGCCCGACAAGAAGAACCGGCTCTCGATTTTGCGCAGCGATGAGCACTTCCGCCAAGCACCTCTTAAACGACTTAGGAATGGTGGGTTTGAGTGTCCCGTTTTCGAGATGGTCCATTAACAAGCTAGAACGGCTCAAGTTTGCATCTCCTATCTTGACTTCTGGCAGTGAGCAGTATTTGACAAATACGCAGCCACTTTCCTCTCGAATCTCGACTGTCGAAGAAATTTTCTCTGGAATTATACCCAGCGCCTTATCGAGCTCGGATTGTGCCTTGGAGTCGCGAGCTCGGGAACTGAGTAAAGAGTACCCGACTTGGCGCCAAGCGTCTACATCGTTGTTCTGGCTTTTTTCGTACACCAAGAAAAAGCGCCTCCTCCATTTGATCAACTCACGAAAGGTAATTCGCAGGTCTTTTGAAGTTTTCAGAGACATGTATGCTTGGATCATGAGATCCCTCACCCCTCTGGTGAGTGTCGGAAACGCGCCAGTCCCTTGATTAGCTCTGCTAGGCTTGTCCTTCCTCTTTTCTAAGATCTCATTCAGTTCCTCTCGATCGTAGTCATCCACGATGATCGGGATCAGCCGTGACATTAGAGTTTCGGGTAGCTGGTGTCTTCCAGCAAATTCTCTGCCTGAGGGATTCTGTGTTGCAAAGAAGCGAAAGTCTGGATGGACGTTGAGAACTTTGTCTGAATCGGGTACGGAGAAAGTCTGAGGTTCTTCCAGAAGAGGCGCGAGGTAGCACATAATACTCGGCTCAGCTAGGTTCAACTCATCCGCAAGGAACCAATGACCTTTTTCTATAGCCACGGTCAGTGGTCCATCTTGGAACTTGAGGCCTTTCGTCGATGGTAAAAACATTCCGAAGTAGTCTTGAGCGGTCGTCGTCTCAGTGTTGTTTACTCGATGGAGTGGCCGGTCACAGTATTTTGCCAGTTGAGATATAAGCGCTGTTTTGCCGACGGCTGGGGGGCCTTCAAGTAAGACCGCAAACCCACATATCTGTGCTAGGTTAGTTTTATTTGCCAATAGCTTGCGACTTCCAACGAGCACCATATCACTTTTACCCTCAAACTCAACATTTTTTGGCCATTTCGTTTCAATCGTACCTTGGTTTTGAGCTTCCAGGGTAAGTTTTGCAACAGCGAATGCGTCTTCTAGGGTTTTCATATCGAATCTCCAGTGCAGCTTGAATGCGGCGTCCAGGAGGCGTGTGATTTTTCGAAGCGAGGTGGTTGCGGCTTCCGTCATGAAACGTTGGCAAGTTTCGAGGACAACACGCGAGTCGCTTGAGGCTGGGTCAAGGCACATGACACTATGTACGTAAGCTGGGAGCTCAGTGTTGCTGAAATCCGGGACGAAAATAGTCTCAAATCGATTGAAAAGTGCAGGGCTTAGCTCAGAAGTGGTGGACTCTTCAGTTCCGTGCATGGTGGCCACAACTCGAAAAGATGGCGGAACCTCGATCGGCCCAAAGGAGCCATCGCCCTCAGGCCCGCGCTCAAAAAGTCTCCAGTCAACCGTTTCCTCCAAAAGTGGATTAAGACGCTCCAAAACACAGGGATCGGCGTCGTTGATGTTGTTGAGCAAAATCCAACAGCCCTTCTTCACTGCCTGCGTCACCAAACCGTCATGCCAAGTAACAGCTGGGGCATCTTTATCTTTATCTTTATCTGCAGCTGAAGATGGCCGCTGAGAGCCCACCAGAAGCTGCGCCTCGACCTCCGGCGTGAGATAGGCGCGAATGCACTCTTCTCCGTGTAGCTCAGCAAGCGCCAAGAGTATGGTAGTTTTCCCGCACCCAACGTCACCAACTAAGAGTAAAGGGACCTGGCGGTCAAGGGCAGAGCGAGCACAGGCGAGGATGCGAGCCACTCGTGGAGTGATTGCGACTGGGGCCTTTGGAACGTTGTCTTGGTTCATCTGGGGCTCAATAGGCGAGAGCTGGTCTTCGTCTAGCACAGCGTTAAAGGCGGCATAAACGATGTCTACGAGCTTTTCCTGAAGTGCTTTGTGCCTCACGTGGTTGGCGTAGATTCTCGCTCCTTCTTTGACTGTGTCCTCTTTGTCACTTTCCACTGTTATTGTTTTGGCCCACGTCCGCCACAGTGTTCTCTGACCCAGATACAAACCATACGTTTTCACCACATCTCTAGAGTAAAGGAACCGAACCGCGGTGTTGTGAGCCTGGGCAATAGCTTTTAGCCAGTCAGAATCTGTCTCCATCACTTGTTGTGCTAAATTTTTATCCTTTATCTCATTTGCGATGTCCTCCTCCGTTATTGCCTCGGTCAACACGTCTTCCCAGTCCGTTGAAACTGCGTCGAAGGCTGCTAAGGAGGTGTGTCTTAACTTCCAGCTTTCAGGAAAGCAATCGTTCCAAATGATTTCGCAGGCTTTCTGAGTTCGAAACCTCAGTGCGTAAACGCGCCAAGCGTGTCGTGAAATCACCTCCCCTGGGTTTTGGCAAAGCTTGTCTTTGTCAGCTCGAGAATGATTGACCACGCGTAAGAGCTCGCGAATCGAGAAAGTCGCGTACTCGCGACGTTCAGGAAACTTCCCAGAGCGGACAGTATCTTGAACTTTCTCGTGAAATTCAACTAAAAGTTCAGCGTGGCGCTCAACTGTTTTTCGAGCGTCCCTGCTCGCGTCACTTGCAAGCTTATGCGAAATGATTTCCTTCATTTCCTCAGTTGGAAGAGGGGCAAACAGAACAGGCACAAAGCGAGAAAGCAGAGCATCTGACATTGTTTCTCGTTTTCCCTTGAAAAACCCGCTGTTTGGATTTTGAGTCGCAAATAAGCGGAAGTTCTCGTGCCGGTTGATGCTTTTGTGATGGTTATCGGAGCTTGAAGGATCCTTATAATTCAGGACTCCGGAATCTAAAGCTTCTTGGATGCATTGTAAAACTTGCTCCTCAGCTAGATTTATCTCGTCCAACAAGAGCCAGTGCCCATCGCGAAACGCAACTGTGAAAGGTTGTTCGCTACTGAGAATCGCGTTTTTCTTCCCCAAGTGAATTTGAAGCAGGAGATTGTCGGGGGTGACTGATCGGCTCATGTTGAACCGCAGGAGGGTTTTACCAGCCTGGTTAGCGGCCTCTTGGACCGTCGAGCTTTTGCCCACCCCTGTTCCCCCTTCCAGCAAAATCGCCGCTTTACTTTCAGAAAGGCGTATGACCTTGGCAATGTTCTCTTTCGTTGTTCGAGTTTGCACCATACCGGGAAACTGACCGGGAGCTTTGGAGTTCGACTCAAGCGCATCTTCCGTACCTTCGTAGTCCTCTGCAAATCCAGACGCATCCTGCTTGGCTGCTTTCTCCAGAACGGATACCATACTCAGAACATATTGACTTTGGTCGCCAGCAAAGGTGAGATCACCTCTACTTGGCTTGCGCGAGTCGGTCTTTTCCTGGCTTTCGAGCAAATAGCTCAAGCCTGCTGGAGATACTTGCGGCTGAACCGAGATTTCCTCCTCCGCGCCATATTCTGCCACGATTCCAAGCTCTTTACAAAACCTATTGTATTGCACAGGGTCAAGATTCACCGCAATCCTCACCAAACGCGCGGCGCTTCGGCGCTGATCGGAGCTCTCGGAGCAAAGGGTCATCAGCAGCTCTTTCACCAACTTGGCAAGGCAGTTCCGGACAAATGCACTTACTCGACTTTGACCGGAAATTTCATTTTCAAGGAAGGAGGCCAAGTGAGCGGCGCGTTTGGAAGAGGACGCCGCACAGTGGCGAAGGATTTTCCCGACAAAGTCTTTCGCCAACTTTTCGTCTGCTTTGAGTGACCGAAGCTTGTCAATTATGGTGACGAGATGATGGGTTTCCCAGTTGCTTTCCATGAGGTGGCTCATAATGAACTCTGCTTGGATTGCTCTATTCCACAGCGTCTTGGTGCACTCGACACACATCAGACGGAACGAAACCAAGATCAAGTTCTGGAGGACAGGGGCCTCATATTGATCTTCTCGATCGTACGAGAGCTGCAGGAGATCTTCTGGCAAGCTGCCTGGATTGAGATCCGGTTGTCTGTACTCAATGCAAGCGTGAAGGAACCGGGCAAGAGCAACTGCAGCGACTTCGGTACCTGTTTCTCTCTCCCTGATATATTGTAAAACTGCTGAAGCAGCGCTCAAACTCACTTCTGCAGCCAGGGCCATAGCCAAAGGTGCAAGAGATCCGTCGGAGAGACGCTCTGCAACGGTTAGCATCTCGGGAAACAGTTCCACATGGCCTGACAAATTGCTCTTGGCCATTGCAGCTAGCAAGATTCCCACGTTGCCGATGATCTCAGACTTTTCGTCGTATCCCTTTGCTTGAATGCTGAGATAATTCTCCCGAATAGCCGTCCGGAAATGCGTCCATCCTTCTTCGTGGTCGAGAGGGATGCAAGTAGAAGACAAGTCGAGGAGTACTGTGAGATCTGGCTTACTCTCAATCCGTCGCTTGGAAGCTAGCATGCAGTAGAGCACAAATCTTTGCAAATGGCTGTGCTCATCTTTTGAATCGTCTACCATTTCAAACAGATTCGACATGAGCATTGCCATACTCGGGTTGCCCAAGTGCTCGTAGGCAGATGTGGAGATTTCATTCAATGTCTGGCTGTTGTCCGATACACACAAGAGCTGAAGAACTAGTTGGACCCAGCGCTCCTCCAGAGCAATCCCGTAGTTACCGCCAAGCAGGTAATCAACTCTCTCGAACAAAGGCTTCAGCAAAACGGGCATTTCAGCCAGGGCTTCTTGCACCTCTCCAAGCACATTCAAGCTTGACGGGTAGCACTTCTTTTTATCGCGAAATGACTGGCAAAAGGCCTCCAGTTGCGTCTCCAAAGAGGGTGTTTTGGTTGCTGTGGGGGCCTGTAAAACCAGTAGAAGCATGCGCCCAAGCAAATTTCCAAGGGCCTTGGGAACTCTGTCTCGAGTCGAGAACGTTGCGTCACTCAATGGGAACATCACTGTGGAATCGGTCCAGCGAAGCGCTTTAACACTTTCAGTAAGTGCTCTCTGCTTGAGCGGGGCTTTCTGGTCTCCGTGCGTGAGGGTAGCACCCTCCTTGGGAATGAGTATCTCGCAAAGCTCGGCCTTCTTCTCATTCGAGACTCCTGAGCTAAACTCACATTTTTTCACCAATGGAGGGTAGAGAAGTGCATTCCAAAGAATTTTCAAGAATTTTCTTTCCTTGATATCTTCTTCGCGAGAAGCGCTCTCGATCCCAAAACCTAAGCTACTCAAAGGCTTCCCCTCATCCAGCATGAACGCGATTGTATCACAGGCAAATAGCCAACAGCAATCCATATCCTCGCTCGGGATCTCGATTTCGCCGAATCGTCTCTTGCCTTGCTGGACAAAGTGCAATGCGTTCAGCACTGGCTCAATGGCCAATTGGGTGAGTTTTTTCAAGAATTTATATTTCATCACGAACAACTTGCATCCCTTCTTTTCGTCCGGAGACCATGTCTTTGCTTTCAGACCGTAGAGCCCTGCTGGGAACTCATGCGACATTGACATGCGCTCCAGAATGAATCCAACAAACGAGCCCGCGAGAACGCACACTTGAGGATCGATCTTCCAGAAATCACTGCTCGAAAGTTTTTCTTCCAAAAACAATCTTGAATGCAGGACCTGAAGGTTGTCTTCCGTAAAAGACGAGTGCTTGCGCAACTCTGGAAGAATCTTGGACTTCAGCATGTTCAAGAAATCGACTTTGGATGTTTTTTTCTTCAACAATGAGCTGATCGCCTTTCCGAACTCGTCACAGATGTCCTGAAATTCTCGTTTGGGTCCCATGATGCTAAGTGTCGCAATTGCTCGGCTTCGGTTCTTTTTTCCCTCGCTACTTTCTTTCTTCACCAGCTCGATCCCTTTCAGGCACAGTCCTTGTCCTGCCCCTTTTCTCGCGCGCTCACCTCTCTCCAAAAGGTCTCCTCTGCCGGTCTTCTCGACCGCTCCCCCCACGTCTTTCGAAAATCCTCGTTTCACGCCGATGTCCTTTCGTCACAAAGGTCTCTTCCGCCTCGATTGCTTCCTTTCCAACTCCGACTCTTCGAACGAATTGGATTGGCAATAGATCTGCACGACTGTGGATCATCCGACGCGTCTAAACCACCGGTAGATGCTCAATACTCACTGCCCAGGATTGCCCAGGACTCACAAAGATGTCCTTGGGGGGCTTAGGTCTCTTCACGAGGACATCCAGAATCATTATAACGGCGCCTTTTCGTCTCTCCTTGAAGATAGATGCGCTAAAATCACTCCGTGCTCTGCCATGATAGTCCCCGAGCACGGACACGTACTACCATCTATGTCTGTCAAGGCACAAGAGCCTCCTGTTCTCAGTATTCTACACCCATGTTGACCAATTTGACTTCGATTGTTGCTTACTCGCAGTCAGTACTGCGAGTGTACTCACAGTCAGTACACGTATCGACAGTTTGTTTACAACTTTGAAGCGCCGATACCGGCAGGGGAGAGGGGGAGGTGAAGGCCCGGAGTTGAAAAAGCGATATCTTCACGCAAGCATCCAGGAGGACCAACTGTGAGTGTGCTGCTACTGTCCCACCACAACAGCGCCCCCCTCTCTCTGCCCCCTTCTCTCTCTTCTCTCTCTCTCAGGATCTTTCGACAGCATGACATCCTGGCTTACTCGGAAGATAAGCTTTCAGGCACCGATACCAAGTATTATTAGCTTTCAGGCACCGACGCCAAGTACTGAGTACTGTGTACACGTACTGAGTACCAGCACGCAAGGCACAGACAGTTGAAGAACGTTGAAGACAAACAAAACAAACAAAAAGATCTCTTTCTTTCCTCTCAGATCCACTGCGACCGAGTGTCCTCCGGACGACGTCTGCCGTACCGGTACTCTGTGTGTCTCTTACGTTGAGCGCTACACGTCAGCTCTACCTCTTTCGGAGACCAACTTTCTGACATAAATTGGTTAGGCTTTTCTGTGATCAAGACAGTGAGCGCTGGGGACGGTTGATTCCATAGGAGATCCCAGGAGACAGACTAATCACTGCGGAAGCGACTCGGCTCGATTTCATAATGACCAGTAGTATCATGGAAGCACTTTGTTGAATTCTGAAAATCCTTCCTGTGTGGCATCGAATCCGATCATTTACCAATATTCTACCGAGCGCGAATCCTCAAAATTCAGATACTGTCAAGAAGAACAAGATCCATTACCGGTACTTTCTTTTCTTTCTTTTTCACTGGGGCCAGCTAGAGGAAATTTCTCTTTTTAGGGTAAAGGATACTATTGTGGTATTAAGGTTTCGCTAAGCCACATGTTCATCTAGGAGACCCGGATTGGCACCATATTGGACCCCACTATGGCAGCTACAGCTGCTCGCTGTGTCATCGTACCATGTTTAGATGAAGAAGCAGAGCGAGTACTGAGTACCGTACTCAGTACAGTACCGGTAACGAATACGGTACTGAGAATCAGAAGAAGTACGTAGTAAATCTGAGCTGTGAGAACTAGTACTTGCCAAGGTAGTTGGTGTACTACCCGTACTAATGCGGCGTTCACGGTAAGGCGCGGAAGAGATGGAAGAGGAAGCAATAATTGATTTACAATTAGTTAAGCACCTCACTAAGCAGGGGTTACAGCTGCTCACTGTCGTTCGCTTCCGCTAGAAATTGTCACGGTTGCAAGCCAATGAAACTTTGTTTTGGTTTTTCGGTCATCGCATTCGCTGTGAAGGCGATCTTTCGTTGGATCGCGAGAAGAAACCGCAACCAAGCTTGGCGAAACGGCCTGACAATCGGTAACTACTGTTGAAGTTTGGTGACATGGGAAGCGTGCTCCAGGTTCGGCCAGGATAGACGTTAGTGTTCCATTCCGCGCTGTCAAGCTTCTCGTCGCCAGACGTTGAACAGGTTGATCAGCGCCAACAGGCAAAGTCCAGACAAGGTGGTTCATCGTCTTGAAAGCAGGGAGGAGCGTTCTGGCTGTGAAGTCATCAATCAACACAGTGCCGCCAGACCTCCTAGGACCAAGAGATCTTGGCCCCGGAAGCGTTGCAAGGCATTTGTTGCAGAAGCAGAGGCGGCGGTCAAGCGGAGAGAAGATGAAGTTCGTAAAGAGCGCGAGCGAATTGGTGCGCCGCATTGAAGACAACGACGAGGAGGTGTCCTGGACCGAAACTATCCCTAAGAGGGTGGATGCAAGCGACTGGCAAGGAATACTTCGCGCGCTAGAGAGGAGCGGGACGCTGAGGGTGCTAAAGCTGGTAAATATTCAAATCCTCGACAAGGGGTGCGCAGAGTTGTTGTGCAGCTTACCGCCCTCTCTCCACACGCTCGCCATTTGCGCCAGCGGCATCACCAACGAAAGCTGTCGCAACATCCAAGAGTTCCTGCAGAAGAAATGGACTCTACAGAAGCTTAGGTAAGTCAGTTTGTCATCTCGCAAATCTTGACAGATATCGGCTAATCTTTTTCTGCAGCGTTGAGCAAAACAGCATCGATGGTGCGGGCATCCAGAGCATCTTAGAAGGAGCGAAGAAATACAGAACCCTTCAGACTCTCCGATATGATAAAGCAATACTCTCCTCGGCTCAAAGAGAGGAGGTTGCGAGAATCTTGAAAGCGTTCCAAGAAAGCCCAACAATTCAAAACACCTCGCCAAGGCCAGTTCAACTAACTTATCGCGAGAGGGACGGAGGGGCTTCTTCAGGCCTGAGCTTGAGAGAAATTGAGCGTGTTCTGAAGAACCTAGCGCAATACTCCACCAGTGAAAAGGTTACTGTGAGTGACCTCTTTGGCAACGAGTCGTTCATAAAAGCTGCAAGGCGTTTCCTCTCCAAAGGGGCTTTGCCATCAGGCACCAGTGCTAACGCACACGCTACGATCAAGGGGCTGGGAATCTCTTGTTCCCTCTTCGCCTTCGTCGCACCGAAGCTTAGCTTGGCTGGCCTGGCCACCCTGCTTCAACACGGGCTACTGTTGGAGGATGACGCAGTGAGGTTCTCAGCGGCTCAGGTGCTTACTCCTTTGGCAGTAGCTGTGCATGCTGGTAACGTAGGCATCGTGAGAGAACTCCTTCTTCTCGGAGCAAACCCAAATACGGCGATAAGTTGTGAGGATGCCCCTGTTTCTCTTGCTGAGTTCGCGAGGTTTCTCGGTGAGGATAAAATTGCGGAAATGCTGAGTGTTGACGTGAGAATCGCCGCTATGTCCCTTTTGCGGGCCACAAAAGCAGGAGACCTCGAAGAAGTGAAGAGAAGTGTTGCAGCTTTTAAAATTCTTTCCGTTTCGCTGGAAGATGCCGAAAGTCTAACAACGTCAAGGACTATAGATGACAAAATGAGTCTGCTGCATCATGCTACCAACCGGGGCTTTCATGAAGTCTTGAAGGAGCTGCTTAAGCTATCCCACAAAGGAAGCAAGTTCATAGACTGCAAAAATAACAGCGGGCGGACGCCGCTTCACCTTGCCGCGCTGCGTGGAGATTTGCTGTCAGCATACGCCCTTCTTGAGATGGGGGCTGCCATTGATGAGCAGGATAATGACCTGCAAACCAGTGCAACTCTTGCCTGTGAGTATGGCAAGTATGAAATGGCCAAATTTCTTGCACAGAAAGGGGCGAGCTTTTCCGTCTTAGACAAGAACAAAAACACAGCGTTCAAAGTGCTTCTTGATCAAAATCAAAGATCTGTTGCCGAGGAGATTATATACATTTTGAAGAGCGTTGATCCTGGAAGGGTTGCTGAACTCCGCTGGAACCAGTGGAGTTGTCACCACCCCAGGAAGATCCGCGCTTCAGTTCCAGTTATGAAAGGTTCGAGCGTCGAAAAGCTTGTCGAAAGGATCAGATGCGGCGGAGCTGGCGAAGCCTCAAGCGGGCCGTCTCTGCAAGACTTGACGTCCCTGCTGGGGGAAGAGAGCGTCAATTTTCCGGACCAAGTCATCCTACGAGCCCTCGCATATTTATCCCTTCCACATATTGTAGAGGTGAGCGATATTGCAGCCGAGCTACGAGCCTACGATGCACAGTCTGGACCAATGTCCCCTCTTGTCTTGCTTGCTCATGCTCGCTACCAAGAGCGTGTGGGGGACCAAGAAGCCCAAGTCATGCTTTTACAAAAGTTTCGAGAATTTGAGAAGGATTCAGACTCGTGGCTCTCCCCCACCGAGACAAATTTGCTCTCCAGAGTTACCAACAGAAACAGAGGGTCGAGGGAAGCCGAGACCGTGCTTTCAAAAGCAGAGGAGCTCAGTGCGACCTGGAAGGAATACGAAGAGTTGAAAAGTAGACTCACAATCCCGCAGCAGGAGCCGCTAGATGAGCTGATGAAGATGGTCGGTATGGAGGACGTGAAGCAGCTTGCTCTTCGATTCTACACGGACAGTCTCGCTGACAAGTATATGATCGACAAGGGATTTCCAGAGTCGGTGTCGCCTCGAGTCCTCAATTTTTTGTTTTTAGGGAATCCAGGCACTGGCAAAACTGTCACAGCAGAGCTGTTTGGTAGGCTTCTCGATCAATCCGGGGCAAGGGCGGGCCACAAATTCATAAAGGTAACTGCTGCCGAGGCATTGAGAAAGGGGGCCAAGCAATTCGCAGCAGAGGTCGCTAGCCTGACGGGCGGCCGGCCGGGGATCGGACCTCCGGCTGAGAAAGTACTTCGAAGAGGGATGGCTGTGGAAGTCAAGGATAATTTCGGAAAGCACTTTCCTGGTAAAGTTTCGTTTGTGGACTACGATAAAGAGTTGTACAGCATTGACTACGCTGATGGTACCGTAGAGGAGAGAGTTGAGCGCAGAAGAATCACGGCCATCAGTGAAAAGAAAAGTGTCGGCGGAGTCCTGTTCGTGGACGAAGCGTACGACCTAGACCCTTTGAACAATTCGGAAGGCAGAGCTATCATGAACGAGATCATGTCTGTTGCAGAAGAATTTCGCGATACTGTGACGATCATTTTGGCCGGCTACAAAGAAGACATCGAGTCCAAATTGGTTCGATTCAATCCGGGAATCGCCTCTCGTTTCCAGCCAGTTCATTTCAGTGACTTTACTGAGCCACAGCTTGGAGAAATTTGGCGCAAGAATTGCTCGGAGAAACGCTACTCCTGTGACGAGTTTGTAGTGAAGGTTGCTTCGAGAAGACTTGCGCGTGGCCTTGGACGCAAGGGCTTTGGTAACGCCCGCGAAACTCGGAAACTCTTTGAATCATCGACCAGCTTCGCAAAAGAGAGATTCTTCCGGGGAGAGGATCGGCAGCCAACCATCAAGGTGGAGGATGTGATTGGGAAAAAACCGTCTCGGCAGGTCAACGCCGATGTTGACATTGCGCTAAGAGAATTGGAGAGGCTGACCGGATTGCAATCCGTCAAAGACTCCGTGACTCAGCTTCTAATTATGGCGGAGGCCAACTACGAGAAGGAACTGCGCGGGGAACCGATTGACCTAATCAAACTGAACAGTTTGTTTGTCGGCAACCCAGGGACAGGTAAGACCACAGTTGCGAAGATTTATGGGAAAATTCTGAAAGCCCTCAGGTACCTCTCCGACGGCGAACTGATGCTCAAAGTGGCCTCTGATTTTATTGGGGACAAAGTCGGTGAGACGCAATCAAAAACGCGGGCTATATTGGAAGCTGCCGAGGGAAAGGTGCTCTTCATAGACGAAGCCTACGTTCTTGATGATCAAATTTATGGGAAACAAGCCCTTGATACGATCGTAGAAAAGGTCCAGGCTACACCTGGTGCAGACTTGGCGGTCATCATGGCGGGCTATAAACAACCCATGCTCAAAATGCTGAGGGATCAGAACCCGGGACTTTCCTCGCGCTTTGATCCCAAATTTGCCGTTGAATTCGAGGACTTTACCGACTCCGAGCTATTGGAAATTGTGTCATCGATTGTATCGAATGGTCCGGTGGAGATGCCTATAAGGGTGAAACTTCACATGGTGAGAGAGTTAGCCAAACGCCGCGCTTTGCCAAATTTTGGGAATGCTAGAGCTATTGACACTGTACTTGCAAACGCCAAGGGCCGAAGAGAGAAACGGCTTACAGAAGACCCGTCTGGCCCACAAACTTTCATTGAGCATGACGTCGACCCGGATCTTGCGGACCAAGATCCTCAAAGCGCACTTCAAGAACTTCAAAAATTTGGCGTTGTCGCAGACGAACTTCGTGAGCTTGGACTTATCGTTCAGCAAGCTCGTCGAGAGGGGGGGTCGCTTGACGGCTTGATCGGCCACTATGTGTTTCTTGGTCCGCCAGGGACGGGGAAGACAACCGTTGCCAGACTCCTTGCCCGCATTCTCTTCTCGTATGGTATTCTCGCGACCAAGACTGTGGTAGAAACCTCTGGAACAGATCTAGTTGCTGGGTACGTCGGCCAGTCACGCGAAAAGATGCAAAAGAAAATGGAGGAAGCCCGTGGCGGGGTTCTTTTTATAGATGAGGCATACTATCTCACAGGAAACGGGTACTCGAGTGAGATTCTTGGAACGCTTTTAAATAACTTGACCTTGCCAGAATACATGGACGGGAAAACGGTGGTTGTTCTTGCAGGGTATCAAGATGAATTGCACAAGATGCTTGGTGAGAACCCCGGGCTCAAGTCGCGCTTCACGTCGTACATCGCATTTCACAATTTGACACCCCTAGAGTGTTTTGAAGTTGTTGAGCAGCATTTGGAACAGCGGCAACCTTTCGGATTAAAATTTGGCGACTTGAGAGCTTCCAAAGATTTGCTCCTCGATGCCTTTGGCAAGTTACAAGAGATGCCTGGGTGGGCAAACGGTCGCGATGCTGTGGAGATGGCGAAGAAGATTTACCTCAGACGAACATGTCGGCTTGGGAATTCTCCCCAAGACAACTCTACCGAGATTGTAACTCCAGAGGACATTCAGCAGGCTTGCGACGTATTCCTCCAGAGTAGGCATGCAAGTGCCGACTCTGAAAATGGGCCTTGTTGCCACGTGGCCGTACAACCACTTCAATACGCTGAACAAAACTCTCACATAGAGATTCTCGCTCAAAGAGAAAACAAGGCCAGACGCAGAAGTTCTCCACCACCACCGCCACCGCCTGACTCTCAATCACAGGCCATGGAGCTTGAAGCTAGTGAGCAACAAGACAAAGATCGTCAGCGCACATACGAAGACGAACTACAGGAAAGGCTCGAGATGGACGATTTGGAAGAGTCTTATCGCCGTGCACTGGAGGAGGAGCTCAGGCGCCTGAAAGAGCTTGAAGAGCGAGCTCGCAGACTGAGAGTAGAAGAACGACAGCGCCTTTTGGCTCAGGAGCGGAGGCGTCAAGCAATCATTCGAAAGCTTGCGAGAATAGGCCGATGCCCAGTTGGTTTCGCGTGGCTTCGGCATGGCAATGGCTTCGTTTGCGCTGGAGGCTCGCACTATGCATCCGCATCAAGTTTGGGTCTTCAAAGCGGCGAGCTTGACGAGCTATTTCCGACCGCTTGAACTGCAAGCGGCTGACGTATATATCAACCCCAAATAAGAATCACCGTATACTTTAAGCATGAATGAAGAAACTCGCTACACAAAATCCCGTAAAGTGACCGCCAGCACAAACTATTGGTTTGAAAGGATGGCAGAGAGCTCTGAACACGTTTTTGAAAGCGGTGCAACAAATTTGCCATGTATTTGTGTTTAGCATCCCTCGGCGAAACTTTTGAAGGAGCACAATTTGCAGCATTCTCTCATGAGCAGTTGCAAGCTATGCAAAAGCTATTCAATACACTTCAAGTATGCAAGGCTGGCTAGCTATTGAAGCCACGAAACATCGGAAACTCTGAGACAGGCGGCCAGCATTATTCAACTCAGCAAGCAGCCGAAAATTTTCGCATGGCCAGAGAGAAGACTGGTAACAAATGACGGCAGTGGATTCGATGAACAAAAAGCAAAGAGGACAGAGAAGTGTTCTTATTGAGTCACTGGGCTCTGTGCCGCCGACTTATCTTTTCACCTCCCCAAGGCGCGCGTAGCGAATTGTTGGTAACAGGACAAAGGTGCCAAGGAAGCACACCGAGCAGATGTATATAAAGCTATCCAAAGCCGTGAAGTCAGTGTACGTGATGCCCAAATAAGACGTGATGGCGGCGCTCAGAAATCCACTTGCTGAGCCGCCAATGTCAAAGCACGTCAGATATATGGAATACAGAATTCCTGGCGAGAAGAAGGACGAGCGAGACTTTGGTGCAGGCTCGAGCGGCGGGGTGGAATTTGGGTGTGCAGTGCTACGGTTCAACGTGGCCTCGTCCTCTCCTTCCAACACGTGAGCGGTCTTTTGCAAAGTGAAGCTAAAGTGTGTTGCGAGCGTCTCCTTAGCTAACAAAAACATTGCGGAGAACTGAGAGGACACAAAGTCCGTAGTTGCCCAGACCGTGAAGGCGCTAAAAGACAAGTCGTCGCGAGTTTTCAGAATATCCAGCAGCCCAAAGCTTGAGCTCAGCAAGGTGGTCACGAGGAGGCACATTTCCACCGGAACCCCTACAAACAGTACCCCGAAAAAGAACATGCCTAACATCTGCGAGCACACCGAGAGGATGGAAAGCCCCTGGAGCTGGCACTGTTCCGTGAACACATGGTACTTGTAGGAGGACACCCCTTCCATTGACGTTGGGACTGCGTCCACGAGAAAGAGGTATATGCAAGGGATCGAAACATGCACAAGCATTCGCACAGCAGGAGAATCACCCATCCTCCTCATCACAACAACACAGCCTAGCACGTATGCAATGAGAAGAGCAGCTGAAGACGCCACAAGAATTCGCCAAACGTCCATTTTTCCGAGCGCAGATAGGTTCCCTCTGACTCCGATGCAGATCGCAAGCACCTCAAACAAGATGATGGTCGGTACGAACATGTATAGTGCCTTGCGCTCGAGGGAAGAGCGACTTTGCCGCAACGATGCGCCACTGAGAGAGTCGTCGCTGACGCCGATATCCCTGTTCTCACGGGTTTCTTCTGTGTGGGGCACACAGAGCCCAAACAGTGCTGCAACGAGAGGTACCCCGGCAGAGATGAGAAGTGCAGTCCTATTGTTCCACTTGTAGTTGAAGCAGCCGCTCACGGGCAGCGCGAGGATTAGCGCACTAAAAGTGCCCATATAGCGGGCTATAGTCTGCTCTGCTTGCAGCTTTGGAATTTTGTCTGTGTCTTGAGACGCGATATCAATCACAACGAGCCCGACAACCATTCCTGCAGCCGCTTCGAAGATGTTCTGAACGAAACCAATAAGGAACACTTGCCAGACTTCCTTCGCGGAAGTGGCCATCAAAAACATGGCGGCAGAAATAAAGACGTTGCACACGATAATGAAGCCGCCCCGACCAGAGCCACACAGCGAGAAGCGCTCGAAGACATAAGCGTAGATTGGCTTGAATGAGAAAGGAAGAAATGTTAGCGCATAATACTGCTGAAACTGCGCAGGTGTCATGCCAATCTCTTGGGTAATAAATTTGCCGAAAAAGTTGATTGGGAAGCTCTGCACGAACGAGTTCAAAAAGCTAATGACAAGGATGGAGATCGGCATCCGAATTTCCCCGAGCACGCCGTGAGAGATGCATCTCGCTCTGCACACCGAACTCCGCCACCAGTGCTTGAGGCCCCTCGCCCGAGGAGCTTGATGGTCAAGCCCGACTTCATCTTCAGTCGCGACAGAGTCGTATTCCACCCGCCCCGAGAGACCTGGTGTCCGAGGCGAACTAGCCGTCCCAAGCCGAGCCGCCTCTTGCGCATAAAACTCCCCAAGCGACACCTCCTCGGCGTCATTCATCAGATCATCGTCAAAATGAAGAGCCCGCCTGTCCGCGCCATCCAGTTGCTGTTGACCGGTCCGAAGCTGGCCGTACAGTGGCTTTTCCGCGTCGCTCCTGACCCTGGCATTCAGGCACTTGAGCACCGCCAAATACACAAGCGCCAACGCAAAGAGCACAACATACACTATCTGGAAAGACTGGTTCAACATCGCCGTATCGGCCGCCATCTTCTCACAAAAGGCGACAATCTCCAACCCTTCAATCTCCTTCCACCTATTCCGAAGGAATCTCTGCCAATCTCCGTGCCAAAAGTGCGCCTCAAATTCCTACAGCGTCCCCAAACCAGCACAAGACAAACGCACACAAACGTGTAAACTAACCCGCGAACAGAGGTCAATAGTCAGAGCCGCATGAACTAATTCTCCTATTGGATGACGGGCTCCGTCTGTGAGAGCGCACTATGAGCGCCACGTCCGCTGTCTTCCCCAACCAATTCACAAGCCACAATACACAATACACTATTGAATACACAATACACAATACACAATCTACTACTCGAGTACCAAACAGCAGACGCAAAGCCTCCAATCGCCACAAGGATCTCGCAACGTCTCACGATAGATAGTGAAGATAGTGAAGATAGTGTAGATAGTAGAGATTGTATAGATGGTATGGGTAGTGCGTGCCTTAGGTCCGCGGACGACGAGCGTACTCAGCACTGTCCTCGAGGACTCTCTCACTGAACACACGACTCCCTTAGCTCCGAATAGTCCTCCTTGGTCAATCGATTGGTCCGATATCGTTCTATAGAAGTTTGTGTGGAAGTCTCATAGACTCTTGTCGGACTATTAACACGGATAAGGGAGTCGTAGATTTGTGAATTATAGTATTCACCAGATTGATAGATATCTATAGAGAGAGGGAGGCGCCGTAGGTGTTGCGAACCCATCCAAGGTCTTGGTTCCCGCTTCCGTCTTTGGTTCTTCAACATTCAACATTCAACATTCAACATTCAACATTCAACATTCAACATTCAACATTCAACATTCAACATTCAACATTCAACATCCACTGACGCTCGCTCGCTTTCCCGTCGCAGCACTTCACAGGAAACTAACACTCGAAAGACTTCCCTAACCCCGTAGCCTTTAATAACGGCACTCAAGGATGCGGCTCCGTTTCTGAAACCTTGAATCATAGCATTATCTAACAATTTTATAGCACTCAAATTTGATCCAACTCGATGCAGTCAAACGGCAGTCGATGCAAGCTGCGGGTGGTCGTGCATACCGGACCAAGGACAACGTTCTGGAATACAAGACCACGTGTGATGTTTGGCTTTGTAACGAAACTTTAGTGTTTCTAAGCGCACGAGGACGCAAAGTGTACGCGTGGGTGTCCTCGCAGTCGATGGCCGATCAGAGGATACACAAATTCCTTTTTTCCAACTTGAAAAGTCTTTTTGCAGAGCAGAAGGAGCTGCCTGCGTTGACACTCGACACGTGATAGGTGGAGAGGTTTTGTGTGCCGACAGGAGGCTTGCTTCATCGCTTGGCTGCGGAGAGTTTGAGAGAGGACACGAGGTTCGAATTGAGGATTGTTTTGACCAGAAATGGATGACCACCGATGCGAGTGCTGGGACACAGAAAGCCGCTCGTTATGGTGCGAGCTGGAGTCTGTTCTGACATATAATTGTGAGGCGCCCGACTCTATCTTGAACTATGCGGTGGTGCTTCTGAGCACAGGATTGCTCTTTGGCATGTTGTTTAACCTGTCAAGGACCACCAGTCCTGCAAAATTAAAGACTTATAGTAGGCGTTTTGCGGTGGTCTCCACTTTGCTGCTCTGGACATTACAGATCGGGCTCTGCATAGGTATGATGGAGCTCAGCTCAGGTGAAGACGAGTGTGTTGGCATTTCGATCGTTTGGAGCGGTCATGCTGGCATCATATGGTATCTTCTATACTTTGAGCCGTTCAGGTCAATATGCCGCCTCAATAATCTCTCTGACCACGTCAAATTCTTCACGTTGATTATTCTGGTGGTGTTTCTGTACTACTCATTCACCGAGCCTGTGATTGTCCCGATAGCGCATCTCCTTGCTTCGGCTCTTGGCTGGCTGATGGCGTTTTGCTACACCCGGTGCTCATGGCCCAGCGCAATTTTGCCCGAAGAGCACACTCCAATTATTTCGCCCAAGTGAATTGCGCTTCCGTGCGTCCTCCAATTTATAAAAATATGGTTTTGTATGATCCACACTATCTATAGCTTTTATTTACATGTTAGACTTTGTTGTGTCTTGATTACACACATCCTCCTCTTTCTCGCTCAGCGTACCTGCTTCACTTGGCAAAGCGATCGGAGATATTGCGCGCGCTCGCTGCGGCTGTGAGTTTGTGCAGGGGGCTCCTCGTCAAGCTCCAAATAAAAGTAAAACTGTTCCAGCCAGGGCTCCACGACTTTCCAATAAGAATCACTCTTCCAGACTCTGAGCAGCGCCAGGTCATCTTGAGATCGGAAGCTTAGAAAATCGCACCAAGAGCGACCTGTAATATGCAGCTGACCCTGGATTTGCGCTAGGTATTGTGGAGGGATGTCAGTGTGCGTCTTGAAAACAGGGCACTTGATTTCTAAAAGTCCATCCTCGCCTACAAGTGCGTCCGGCGAAGCCCCAAGAAAGGGTTTGGTCGTAGATACGAAAAGCCCGCACTCTCGAACCTCGTCAGCCTGAGAGCACTGCTCAGCGTACCAGCTTCTGGCAACCGGCTCAAGGGCAGATCCATGCAAAGTGTGGGCATTCCCATCGAATTCCACCCTGCCAGAAAGCAACAGCCAAGTGTGACGGGCATCGGCATAATCGCTGACACCACAAATCGCGCCAAAATGCGAGGCTGTCACTCTGCCTTTGCGGGCTGCATGCCAACCGCGGGAGCCCTGCATGGATGCGCTCAGAACCAACCCAGATCCGCTCATCCATTGAAAAATCCGATCTTCCATGGCGAGGGAATGCGTCACCAGGAGCCGGGCCTCTCGCAAAGCCTCTTTTAGCGATGTGCCAGCCACCCCATCGTCGGCCTCAGCCCCACGTTCAGCCTCTTTGGCTTCTTCCAGGTCCTGAGAAGCCTCCAAAGTCGCATGTCCTTGCATTCTTCTCGATCTCCGATCGAAACAAATGCCAAAGCAAGTGTTCTCCCACGCCACGACCTTGTCCCTGCACCAAGCTCCCTTATGTCCATCCAAACACCTTTCTGAGCTGGACGAAGCCGGTTGAGACTTCAAGATTCGACGTCACTCAGTGCCGTGCCCGCCGACCAGGCGCCAAGTGCATTCACTCGAAGGCAGCATGCACGCATTCGAACCAATCCAATCAATCCAACCAAACCAACCAATCCATCTGCGCTCGTCTATCTCTCTTTCTCTCTCTCTCTCTCTCTCTCTCTCTGACACATTTGTTATCTCACTCGTATCATTTGTTTATTGCACAGTTAGTTTCTTTTTCCAACACTTTGCCAACACAGGAAAGATCATCATGGTCGTTCATCAAAGTCATGAGTTTTGATAGTTTTGAAAGAAAGCCAGAAAGCAAGGAAGACAAGCCATAAAAAGTATTAATCGACAACAAAGCTTCTGGATTATTGATTACGTTAAACTATAGTACACTCTACCACTTCCAGGTTGTTCCTTTAAGGCTCCTTTTGATCGCCATTCGTGATGCGTTCCTCCATTTTCACACGAGAGTCTTCCCCTTCTTTCGTCTTTCCGCAACTTTCGTCTGCTGGACCACCACTTGGAGCTTGGAGCTGTTGTTTTGTTGTTGTAGTCCTGCCACCCGCTCTCCAAAAAACTTCACTCACGTGGTCCCAAGCTCAGCTCGAGCTCGAGTGTTCAAATTGCGTTCTGCGGCTGTGTGTGAATGCGCTTGGCTGCTCAGTCTGCTCCATCAAACGCATCATTCAGCACGTAAAGTTTAACTTTGAGTAAGAATACTGTATTCATATTAAATGCATGACAATGCAATTGATTTGCATGGAGAATTGTTCGGAAGTAAAGACTAAGTCGTTTAAGAGACATTTTTACCACCTTAAAGACATTTTGGCTGCAGATTAAGGTGGAAAAAGTGAAAGCCACCGAAAACTACTGTGAGGAAAAAATCAAAAAACAACAAAGAGCTCTTCTTTAAGGCGCCCTCCCGACCAAAACTGACAATTTTCCCCGGCCCGGAGGCCGGGGGAACGCTGATTTGTTCTGGAGAATCCTCCCCCCTTACAATTTTTTATGCCTTCCCGCCAGGGTATGAAATGTGAGCCCAAAGCAAAGTGCTTGGGAGCTATTCGTTTGCTCGCGAACAGCTCGTGAACTCGTGAACAAGCTCGTCGGCGCGAGGAGTGTGAGTATGTGTGAGTGCAACTGGGTCCGCGTGAGGGTGCTCGTGTATGCGGATGAAAGCAAGTGATAGGACTAATGGGACTCGGAGGCAGATAGAACAGCTCACGCTTTGTGCTTTGTGCTTGATGCTTGGTGAAGAAGCGAAAGATTAAAGGAAACGATAACGTGATACTGTTATGTGAGCGGAGGCACGGCGTTGGAAGAAGAAAGTTGACGAGAGAAAAGAGAAGAGAGAGGAGATTGACAGCTCTCTTTCACTCTGAAAAGACAGCTGTTTTGTGATTCGGCTGATTGGGCATTCTTTTGTACTCGCAAAATTCACCTCTGGCAAAGGAGAGAAAGAAAGGAAGCCTCCTGAAAACGGCCGCAAAGGGAAAAACTCGCGCCTTAGGACTTGTTGCAAAAGATCATCAAGTAATTCAGAGAAGGGAAAATGGTGGCTGTCGCCGTGGAAGGTCCGGGGCCCTTCAGGCTCGTGGAACAAGATGTCGACGATTTGGTGGATACTGTCTGGCAGCGTGAAAAATTGTCCAGTCCAACATCGAGAAGCAAATTCTCCGATGAGGAAATGCTCGCCGCCTATGGTATGGCTTCATCAGCAGACGCAACGCGGCGGCGGCATGCGATGGAGGATATGGAAAAGCAACTGAATGACTCAATGAACGCTCGCGTGCCTCAGGAGGTAGCATTTCGCGAGCCCAAAGGGAATATTGCCTCCAGGTTGTTGAAATGTATCGCGAACGCGAGCATACCGGCGGTGGTCGTGCGAGCTGCACTAGTCGCAGTTTTCGGCAGCGATGGGGAAAAGAAGGCACTGCTAAAGGTGAAGCACGTCTCTGCTTTAGGAAGATTGATGGAGCTTCGCGCAATTCAACTTGCGTCTGCCTGGGAGGTATGGCGCAGTCAGCGCGAGGGGAAGAGTATCGCCGAATCTTGTGCCCTCAGGACGCGACAGCTCGCGGCTGCATTTGCGCTGGATATGTTCCTTGGGGCGTGCGTGGGACTCGTCGTGGCCTGGTATCGGAGGGAGTTTGGCGACGCGCTTTACGAGACATTAGGGTTCGTACTGCAATCGGAAAATATGGAAAGTTTTGTGCTGTGGGTAATGGGCCATCACGCCCCTCTCGGGTTCAAGCTTAATCGCGACTTGGACGCTGTCCTTGGAGAGACAGTCTTACTCATCATTCGAGCCTGGCATCTCGTCACAGCTCAGTTTGCGCCGTTTGCGCCAATGCTCCTTGGCGTCGCCGGGTTTTTGGCTATGTTTGGTGGAGGCTTTACATTTTTACTTGCGCTCTGGTGCGACGCGACACTCCTTGTCACACTCCACGTGCACATTTGTTACAATTTTTTTGCAGGACTCCATAGATTTCAAATGTCCACACTTTCCACGTGCTGGCTTCTTATTCGAGGAAAGAAGAGGAACGTGTTGCGCCAGCGCGTAGACACGGGCCATTTCGACACTAGCGAGCTAATGCTTGGCTCGGTGGCGTTCATCATGGCAGCATTTATTTTGCAGACAACGCTTGCATACTATGCGATGTTTGCCATTTTATGGTCAGCTGTACTTATTTTCTACTCGTGCCTATATGTGTTGCTCAAGTGGATTCCTTGTTTTCCAGTGGTTTTATTGTATGAAATTTACGAGAATCCCAGAAGGTACCCTGATGGAGTCAAACTAAAAACGCTGACCACATCGAACTCCGCGACACCGAGTGAAAAGGTGGTCCTTGTTGCCCAGTACCTCACTTTCCAGCGAGTCTTGCTCAGCTGGGTGGGGCTCGTCAGCAAGCTGTTTCATGGGCGCTTTTCCAATCTCGATGAGCCGCTGATAAAACTGATCGTGTTTGGAAAACCGGTGCGCTTCATTCGTTTGCGGGCTGAAGAAAGCCCAAGCCACCCCAAAGACTAAAAAGGCTTTCTACTCGCCAACGTTCTTGTACATAACCTGTCCGGTCAGAGAAGAACCGTAACTTTGGGTACACGTGCTTAGTGGAAACCTGATCCGCGCAGAGTATCCACAAGTTGAGCCAAAAGTGTTGAATTTGAGTCTTGCAAAAACCTGGTCTGTGGCTACGGCGGCGAAAGGTTGAGTGAGAGGGTTGCGAATTATTACCTTCGTCTGCAATGCAATGAGATGTCTATAGTTGACAGTGAATGAATGACCCAAAGTCAGAAAAGAACACAATTTTAAGTATATCTCTTTATATCATTTCCAAATTCAAAATATGTATATATGCTGTGCCGCCACACTCGCCACTCGAGTAGTGGTACGGCCCTCTTCGTCAGCGGAACTTAACTTTTCACTGTCACTGCACGCCTTGCCACGACCCTCGGAAGAATCTGCTTGCGAAAGTGAAGATCCAACACGCCAACAAATGGCTCCGCGAGAGTTCCATCCGCCGAGACATTTGGAAGCCGGTCCTTACTTAAATTTTTAAAGATTGGGTCTCCGATCGGGAATGATCCGATCATAGCTGCGTCGCAACATGATTTATCCTGAATGTCGCTCCACGCAACATGCCCTATAAGCAAGGGGGATGAAAGGGTATCCTTGCCCGCTTGGTCCCAAACTTGCTGGTTCTCAGAATTACTAAAACCTGAGGTCTGAACGTTAACAAAACTGGTCGTGCAATAATCCTCCTTGTACTTGACCGAGTCGCCGATTGCCATGATCTGGTGCGGGAAAATGTCCATCTTTTTGGAGCCAGCCACGTAAACAGCTTCTTTACCTTCTGATTGCTTACAATCAGTCACACGAAATGCTTTAAGCCGCTCCAGCGAGGTGTCCCCCCCCTCCGTCCCAAAGCCAAGCTGCTCAAACATGTCCTCCAAGGAAATGTCCGTGGATTTCTGCCCATACAGCTCTCCGGCGACATAGTCCATGTATTTACCATCAACAAAAATTTGCTTTCCAGCAGCATCTAGCTCCTCAGCAGTAAGGTCCACGCTCGTGCAGAGCAGGCTGATGTTTAGTCGGTGGGCTTCACTCGGGTGCACGCCTTCTGGAAGATACTGGTACCGAAAGTCCATGATCCGATTACCCACAAACACCTGTTTGCCCCTTGACCAGGTCGCCGCGGTGTACGCCAGGCTCACCATCTCGTTGAGAGCGCTGTCAGCTTTAACCGAAATAGCTCGGTATCTCTCCTCTACCGAGGGCCCATCGTTCCCAAGCCGGATGATATCCGTGACGAGATTCCGATGCCTTTCTACCTCCCTACGCAGTAAACTGTTCTCGAGGGCCAGCTCTCCATCGCTCTTGGAGCGAAGAACCTGAAGCTCGTGCTGAAGTTCAGCCATGCGCGAGAGGAGCAAAGCACGCTCGGTCTCAAGAGCCATGGTCTTTGAAGACAGATCCTCCTTTTCTCGTTTGCGCTTCTGGCGGTATCTTCTGCACTTGGCCGCATTGCCGGTGTCAGTTTCGTTGGTGTCCGCATCGCTGCTGCTCTCCACTTTGAGCTGCCTTGGCACCAGACTTTCCGCCGACTTACTGCGAGCATGCATGGCCTTCACCGGTGGACTGTAGACCATCGAATTTGATGGCAAGCTTCCAACCAACCCGCCATTGCTTGCAGGTACTGCAACAGGATGGGTTGTCCGTCTGGCGCCGAGAGGCTGTACAGATTGTCTCGTACTCTTTTGATGCGAAGCAGGTGCCACAGGCTGATGCACGGGCTGGTGCTGGTGCTGATGTTGGTGCGATCCGGGTGAGTCGACCTCGTCATCGTCGTCATCAGCATCGTGGGCATCATTTTCCTCCATCATGCTTGCAAACTCGGGGCCTTGCCGTGCTCGAAATTGTTGCTGTACCTGCTCAAGAGACGCTCCTGACGGGGGCGGCGCATTATTTGCCATGTTTACTGCATAAGGCTGGTTGGCAATCTGACCTGGGTAAAGCATTTGCCCATACCCGTACTGCGGCGCGATCTGACCAGTGTTCCAATGATACAAGAGCACCCTTTGGTCCTGTTGCTGGTGCATGATCAATTGCTGTTGCTGCTGCTGTTGCTGTTGCTGAATTTGTATCTGTTGTTCATGTTGGTGGAGAGTGAACGCTTGTTTGCTAACGCTCCGCTCCTGGAGCGCCTGAATGGCTTCATTCTGTGCCTGGTTTTCCTCCGAGTGTTCACCTATTGTATTTGCCGGTCCTTGCATTGTATAGCTCAGACGCTGTGTGTTACTAACCAGTGACTGGCCCTGCCGCAAAGGGGGGCCACCACTATTTTTTACTTCACTAACAGAATCTCTTGTGCTACACGGCTCATTGTCTGCGGGAAAGCGTTGCACACGTTGTTTTTTCACATCAGTCAGCCGCCCGTCTTTTCCTCTCCACACCATTCGCGTCCCACCCATCATCTCCCCTCCCCGCACTCCTCATTCACCCACCCAAACAACCAACCAATCCAAAATGCAAAATGCGAAATGCAAAATGCGAAATGCGAAATGCACAAAACTTACCCCGGCAACCTTCCGCGGGAGGGCAGAACGCCGGCGGCCTCCACGACGAGGTGGGCCGCGTGCCCGGCGTGTCGCTGGGCGCTTTGGGGTCCACCACTTTGCAGACCGGGAGCTTCGCGCCCCTGCGTATGACCCTCCTCCTCTTGAACCCGAGCTCTCCGAAAGTACCGCGCAAGTCGCAGAGCACCTCCGTCTTCCCGGCGCCTCCTCCGGCGAGCCTTGCTCTCTTCTCTCTTCTCTCCTCCGCGTACACCGCGTACGTCCCCGCGTACGTTCTTCGCCACGCGCGGCTGGTTCCGGATGGTTCCTGAATGACCCGCAAATTGGGTGCGATTCCAGAGCCACGGCGTGCTTCTAATTTTGGACCCTACAACCTGACCTTTTGTTTGTCTGTTTGTTTGTTTGTTTGTTTGGCTGGCTCCGTTTTTAGCCCTCTCAAAAACAATAAAAACAATGTGGTGGTTCCTGAATCACACAAGTCCTGAATCGTGAATCCTGACTCCTGACTCCTGAATGCTCCTCTCTCCTGACAAACCCGGAAACGCAAATGCAAAAGGCGAAATGCAAATGCACGCGCCCTCTTACCGCAGCGCTACCGCCTCCGACACTAGGACTCCCCCAAATGACTGAGAGAGAGTTCGAGTTTCTAGTTTCGAGTGTGAGTGAGCGAGTTAGTGAGAGAGTGTGAGAGAGAGACGCACACCTGGTACTGAGAGCGCTAGCGAATGAATGGGTGCTACGTAGCCCTAGGAGCTAGCTCTATAGAAGCTGGTAGCTGGAGTTGCTGGGTGTTGTTTGAAGTGGTTGAGTTGGTGGTTTTTTCTTGCAAAAGTTGGCGGGAATTGCGGCCAAGATGGCGGTCGAGATATCGAGATGTAGAGCCGCGCGAAGAGGACCGAGATGGGCCGCCCGATGCTGGCTGCTGCCGCGCGAAGAGATGTGCTCTCGCGGCGAGTGACGGCAGAAGATGGCCGCCTTGGCTGATCGCTGGCTTGCAAACTGGCTTGTTGTTGCGTGGATGGAAGGACGCACGGACGGGCTCTCGCGTGAGAGAATGGTCCGCGTGGCGTCTGCGGTTGGCGAATGCCGGTCAAGTGCCTCGCACCACGTTGTGTCGCTGTCGCTGTCGCAGTCGCAGTCGAGGTGCGAGGTTGGCGTCGCGATGGGAATGGGCGTCGTCGATGAAGGCTTTATGATGCCTGCCTGAGCACTTCTTTTGAAGGTCTGGAAAGTGTCTGGATCAAGAGATTCGCCGGCCACTGTTCACTTGCGCTCGCGAAAGACTCCAGTACGAGTCTCCAGCGCTCTCTAGGGGGATGCAAACTTTGCAAAGCTGGCAATCGCTTCGATGAAAGACAGCGTTGCTGCAAGTGTGGCACTCCCACCTGAAGCTATTCCACAAGCGAAAGTTGAGGCTGGAAGGGCAACCCAACGTTGCTTCGGGATTTACACTTGCGGCACCGCCGCACTCTCCTTCCTTACACACTCGCCACTACGCTCGCCTCGGAAAACCCTACGGTCCGAGATGGGTGTTCGTAGAGCAGCGAGATGTCACAAGTGACTCACACAAAAGGCACACGTGCGTGACCGCGTAATGCCTTGCGTGACCTCGACCTTTCGATGGACAAACACAACAAACACGATACTCGCACTGCCTCAGCTCTGTCTCACTGTCTCGCCTTCTCACGAGGAGCGGGTGCTGAAAATGGGACGAGGAATCCTGCACTCGAAAGGTGGGAAGTCTCCACGCGATTACCTGACGGATAGATAGGCCAGGTACTGCTTACTGAGTACGAGTACGTGAAAGCGGTAGGAGACAGACACTCTTGCGATGGTGTCGATCGACGCTGGGGTTGTACCGGCAAGTGTGCAAATCCTGGACCTCTGCAAATGGCCAATGGCGAAGAATGGACGAGCAAAGAACTCGAGCAAGTCTGCAAGATCTGAATCCCGCAAATGCTGCAAATGCTGCAAATGTTGCTAGTGCTAAAGTGAAGGCGAGCGAAAAAAAGGGAAACAAGAAAAAAGAGTGTCGCGCGCGGACTTGTCTCTGCTTCTTTCTCTCTCTCCTGCCTGTCTGCCGATTTCTTCCGGAAGAAATTTCCCACTAATCGACTGCTGGCAACCGCTGATGGTCAAAAAGTCGCGAACAAACAAACAAACTTTTCTCTCCCCACCGACGTCGTCTGCCCCCACACAGCCACCGGGAGAAAGCAGGACTCGAGTTTGAATACTATCGCGTGCCTTAGCCGATACTAGCTGCTGTTGATGAATAGATTTCGTTCACACGCGCAGCTCTCCCTCACTACAATGTGACGAGCTTTCTTCTCACGGGTCGATTATCAGCTGGTAGATAAGTCTACTGCGAGTGATTCAGCACTAACTTTCGCACTAGTGAAGTCGGTATAGTTATCGCTAGTGATAGGCACGTGAGAGATGCAGTGCTTCGCACTGGTGGGAAAACCAAGTGCAAATTCCGATAGTCGTATCTACCAGATTGTTAATCCGCGGAAATGTATTCAGTGACAACCACTCACAAAGGATGTACAATCAAGCAGCCCTCCTCCCAGCCTTACCAGTACAGTAACTACCAACAAAATGTAGGGCCTTGAGAACTCCCACGCCTCGAACAGCCCTCCTCACAAAAGAAAAGTCTCACAAACGTGCGCTGCTTGAAGGGCCTATCAGGTCCTACGCAACGTTTCCGAGCTGAACCACTTTCCACCTCCGTTAGTAGTCAGCTTTTCTCGATAGTAGTTCGGGGTGCCTCTTACCGATATTGCCCGCTACTAGCGGAACTTGTAAAGCCCGAAGGGAGTCTGAACCGCCCCTGTGTCACAAGACCGGAGGGAAAACCACCAACTTTGAACTTCCGAACGTGTGCGTAAGTTCCGGTACACTTGCAAGCTTACAGGAAGGAAGCCGAGTCCTATTGTCTAAACGCAGAAGGTATGTGGCGGTTACAAGCCGAAGGTTGGAAGCAATCGTCCCACGAGATGGAGAATGGAGGGAGTTGGTAAGGTCACGCAACCGATTAAATTTGAAGATTGCGTATGCCAACGGATGAGGCGGTTGGGTGCTTGGGGCACGGCAACTCAGAAGAAAAGTCCCAACTCGATTGGAGCTTCACAACTCGCTTTTGGGTTGTACTTAACGACAATCTCAGTGTCTTCACCAGGAGGCTGTCAACGAGTTGGTTCAATCCGATGGTTGGCGTTGGCAGACCGCAGCGTACTCACGGTCAGTACGGAAATGCTAACGATGCAGGTATCTTGGGCCCACCGGACTGAATATCTTCGGTAAGGCGAGTGCAAAGCCCTGGTTGGCGAACTCAGTGGCCTCCACGCAAATCAGTATCCGTAACGCCACGAGCAACCTTGGCTGTCTGACGCGTCGTCCTTTTGCACTTGTCGCAAACCTGCTTCTCTTAGTTGCCGCAGATCCGATTCGTTGGGCAACGCAGTGCAAAGAAGTTTTTGAAAGACTGCGCAGAGTGGCACTTGGATGAAATGTACCACGGTGCAAAGTGAACCAAGCTTTCTTCAAAGCTAGATCCCGCCGCAGCACAGTGATGGGCGGAATGAGAAGGGTTTTTTGACACGTTCCGCGCAGAGCAGCTTGATGAAGGCACGAAGATTCTGAATTCTGAAACGATGAAAGACCAAGTGTCCGGATCAGAGAAGATTAGTTGGAAGACGAGCCCGTGAGCAGCAATGCCCAACCCCAAACGATATGTTCAAACACCAAGGTGATGAACAGGGATGCCGACGCAGGCACGCGCCAGGCCAGAGAACCTTTGGTCGTTGCGGCGAGGCCCGCGCAAATCAGCACGACTGCCGTTGTTCGGTGACTGTCCGTCCAGTTGGCGCATGGAGTACACTCCCCAACTCTGGCTGTCCTTTTTCGCCCCTCTCCCCTGCAAGATTTTCGATGGATCCAGCGAGAGTTTCCTAGCAAGACCTACCAGCTGAAATGGAGCTTGGAAACATGGACGAGTGGACGGGGAACCATGTTCGTGATGGTTTTTGTTCTCTTTGCAATCCTTTTTCCAGCAGTGAATGGACAAAGACAGTGATTGAATACCTCGGCTTGGATAACTGCTGCTTACCACGGAGCAATTGGACGATTTCACAATCATTGGCCTGCAAAAGACACTATGTTTTTCCACATTCACGCGGCGAAATACATTTTCAACTCGCTATCACTGTTCGCCAGTAGATGGTAGCGTTTTGTGCGACATGTTCCCAGAGGCCACTGTACTGTAACTGGTACCCGGCGTCCTAGTATGCTTCTGCATGTGAATCGTTCTACCCCGGCATGGTCAAGTCCTACCAGTCCAGTTCTCGACAGCCTCCAGTATACAGCGACGAGCATACAAATTTAGTCGTGTTGTGATTCCAACCTGCCGAGATCTTGACCTCATCAATGAACGCATTGAAAGAGTTGCGCATTTCGTTATACTGCTCAGATGTTTTTATCCAACGTGCAGTGACTTGAACATTTTGGGTGTAAAGTTGTACAATTCGAAACGCAGCACAGTGGATATAGACAGGGTAAATCCTCAGAGTTCAGAAAGTGATAAGAAAAAATTAACAGCAAATTAAATTTTCTGTGCTGGTCTATACATTTGCTGCTCTGGGTCTCCCTAATATCGCGCAACAGCACGCAGAAGATTGCAGCAGAAGCCCTGAATCAGGCGAGCGAGTTTGAGAACCATTGCAGGCCAGTCTCTCTCTCTGTTGACTAGTGCGACCCGAAACTCCTGAATTCTGTTCAGTGAAATCAGAACGAGAAATCCTTTCAAACTATTTCTCAGCAACTCGACGGTGAACTCTTAGAAGGCAAGTCAACTTGAGCTGTTAACCCACCAATGCCGTGGATCGTGAAGCGCTATTCACAAGTCAGACAAAGCAGCTTCATTTCGAAGGTCCCACTGCATCGCGAGTAGACTCTGTGAGTCTCGCATCGCTCATTGTCTATAGTGCAAACTGTGAGTCCATCGTCTTACAAAATCGCAAGTCTTTCCTTCTCATAAGGCTATAACATCATGCTGGGGCAAATCGTCCATCTCTGATTGGCTTGCATCGCTCATTTGACCTCATTTGACTGTGGTGTAAACTGTGAGTCCATCGTCTGACAAATCCCAACTCGTTCGATTCTGTACAATCCACATTTTTTTGGACACACAGATGTTACCGAGTACCATAGTCCAATAGTAGCTGTCCCACTGCAATCCACTAAAAGTGGAGAGATTGACTACGCTTAGGCCTTGACTAGTTACTTCTATCTCGTGCACATACGCAGAAATGATCTAGCGTGAACGTTGGGACCGCCTAGGGGGCGAAACATTTACGGTTTAGTGTAGGAATTAGTATAAGACAATGGGTGTGAATTGGCGCGGAGTGCTGTGAACTTGTGTGTGAACGATTATAATTATGACTAAAAGAGTACTATTGCACTTTGATGCTGCGGGGAAGTTGAGTGAACATGTGAGTTCCACAATGTCTTTTGATTGATTGATTGTTGATAGAGTCCTTCCCGCTCGGTTGATAATATAGAATCTTCATTTCACGTTCACGTTCATTGTATTCGAATAAAACGCCAAACAAGATGACCGCTTTCATTCAAGGCCCAGTGCAGGACCTGTCCTGAAGAATGGTGTGTGTGTATGTGTGAACTCACTCGAAGGATACTCATGTTTGGAAAGTGCGCGTTTCGAGATCAGTACTGACTCAGAACATGCGGACGGGAACATCGAATATTTGGAGCCATTCGTTGCCAGAGTCCCAGCAACTCGCAGAGATTTCATAGCCCGGTCCTGTCATTTCGTTGTGCTATATCGACTAATCTGTTCACACGCGTGTCTCGTTGTGCAACCAAATTTGCCAAATCATACCAGGCTGGCCCAAATGCTGGCAGACATGATTTTCTAACTTTCGAATCGCGAAAATGGCAGCTGAGTAGTACAGGAAAATTTTGCGAAACACAAACGTACGATTGGCCAGGCGACATTTTGTTGCGGCGATCCATCGATTTTTCCATGCACATGCTGTGCCGTGAACTCGAGTTGTGCAGCTTTTGTTGTACCGGTGGTGTACCTATTGCGGGAGTATTAAGTGAGGGGTACGAAGTGCACGATTCACGGTTCGAAAATGCATGGAATAAGCTTTTAAAATAGTTTACAAGAAAGCTCGTGTGTGAAGAAGACCCTCCCTTACTTCATTGCATCAAGACGGAGTTGCACATAAAGATGCAGCGCCGTGAACTTGGCTTAGACAGATGCCAGCTTGCAGCATGATGAGCACAGATTGCGGAGCGGGTGAGGGGCACATGGTGCACCGTTCACGGCTTGCACGGCGCTAATGAGGAGTTTACCACCGCTGTTCCGCGTCTGGTGCTTTGTGCTTTGTACATTGATGTTCAAGCCGGGTGCTTGGTGAGACTTATGTCCACCACGCTTTTTTCGCACATTGAAAGTTCCAAAGGCGTCCAGGGTTCTCCTTCAAGTCCACAGAGAAGATGATGCGAAGCCTCTCCGAGACTGATCGCTCGCCTCCTCACTGCTTAACATTCCTTTGAACGCTTGCGCAAGTTCTCGACAACTGAAAGTAAATTGCATTGACTTTTAGTTCTTCAGTTCTGATTGTTCTGAAAGGATGCACAACGAGCCTTCGTATCGTGACCATCATGATCTCATGCAATACAAGGGGTGGCAAAAGTTATACTGGCAAGTATGAAAGTATGTAGGAGATCCCTCTGTCATCCTCTGAGGAGCAAACATGAGCAAACTGAAGCTCCTCGCTACTCTCGCTAACTCGCTACAACTCGCTACTCTCGCTACCCTAACCCAAGTTTCGTTTCTCGTCACACTAGGCCCTTCGTGACGCGCTTTGAGCATCCCGTAAAAACTCCTAGAGCAATGAATAACATTAAGTTTGCATATAGGAATATTAAGACAGGCTGGCAATCTGTGCTGTTCTAGTCCACTACTATAGTAATTCTTACGCTTGAGCTGTTCGAACCTTATAACAAGATGATAGGTACATCCGGGGATCGTCTTTTAGCGTAAAATATAATACCTTGCATAGTGACTTGGAGGTTATTCTTACCTAAAGAGTGTACCTATAGTATTCATAGAACCTAACTGTACCCGCTCCGGTAGACAGACTAATAAGACCTCAGTCTCAATCTTAAAGGTATCTATTCAGAAGAAGTAGTCCTACGGCACAATGTATACACCTTGCCAGCCACAACTCTAGTCCAATCTGCGGTTAGCAGCGAGAGCAGGTCCTACCTATCACATTAAACGTCCCTCTAACGCCCGCCAACTACCACCTCCTTACTACCCCACAACCTACCCCACCCACTACCACCCCTCTACCCTCCTCTCCTAACGCTTGAGTAGCACTCCTTACGATGACTTGGAAGTATTGGAATTACTGGAATCAGTCGAGAGCAGCGCCTAACCATGCCTACCCGCCCACTACCCTCAGCGGTAAGAGTAAACACCGCGGATGTGTGAGCGATAGACAGATACATAGATAGCAGATAGATAAACAGAATAAACAGAATAGAAAGAAAGCGCTGTCTCACTAGCGAGGACCGTACCGGAGTGCACTAAGAGCAGTGATTGAGAGAGAGAGAGAGAGAGAGAGAAAGGAGAAGAAAGCGAGACAGTTTGTTGCGCGTACCACGAGAGAAGGGCGCGGACAGAGCGAAGAAAGAGAGATTTAGAGAGAGAGATTGAGAGAGGGAAAGGCAAGATGTCGAGCGCTTTGAATGAGAATGTGATCGAGCCTCTGCGCAAGTTCGCGAAGGACAGCATACAGCTGGTGAACAAATGGTGAGTGGCTTTTTGCTTTGTTTACTTTGTTGGCTTTGTTTGTGGGCGGAGGTCAGGTGATGATGTGACGTGCGGCTCTTGTTGTTGATTGTTGTTGGTGTTGTTGATTGTTATTATGGTGGAAGGAGGTGTTGAAAATGCGGGATCAATGGGTTGCTGACGCGGATTTGGTTTGTTGTTTGTTGTTTTGCGCTCGGTGGCGAATGATTTGGCGGGGTCTGCTGCTCTGGGCGTAAATGACTGCGATGTTTGATGGGGGGTCGGCAGCACCAAGCCAGACAAGAAGGATTTCCTGGCGGTTGCTCGCGCAACCTCGGCTGGGTTTCTGATTATGGGATTTATTGGATTCTTCGTCAAGCTCATCCACATCCCAATCAACAACATCATCATCGGTGGGTAAATGGATAGGTGCCGGCGATAGGTGCGAACGTGTAAGCCATACTAAATGCAAACAAACCAGAAAAAAACGCTCAAGCAAAACTAGTTTTCCTCTGTTCAACTCTTTTTCTCTCTTGAAAGAAAAAAGAAAAAAACCGGTCGTGTAATTCCGTTATGTTATCGATGTGCGGTTGTTCTTGTCGGCTCACTCTAGTTGATCCAGCGACTATGATGCTCATCTTCGCGGATGTCCCACTCTTTGGCTTTGAACTCGTCATTCGAGGTGTCCATGAGCAGAAATTTCACAAAGTGCGCGACATTCTCTGGTGTATCCAGCCCGTTGCTTGGTGGCTTGTGAGCCTTGGACTTCTCCCCAGAGTACTCGTTGGCCTTCATGTCCTTGAAGCTTTGCACAGCGGGCATGTCAGTGTCGGCGCTCTCCCTGATGATCTCCTGCATCGCGGACTCTACCACACCGGGCCTCACGCTGCCCACGTGAATGCCGCGCGGTCCGAGTTCTTCCCGCAAGCACTGGTACAGCATGTGGAACGCAGCCTTGGAAACACAATACTCTGTCCAACCGCCGATAGCTCGATGCGCAGCGCCGCTTCCGATGTGGAGCACGCGAGAGTCCTTTGGAAGATCCTCATGAATTTTGGTGAGGAGGAAAAGAGGTCCGTACAGGTTCACGTCCATGGTATTTTGAAAGGTCTGCGGCGTCAGTTTCATTACATTCGAGATTGCGCCGATTGAACCTGCATTCTGGACGACGTATTTCAAGTTGCCAGGGCAGTACTCCTTCACTGCTTTTGCGACTTCGTCCCTACCGTCCTCGGTGGAGAGATCGGCAGAAACCAGCCGAAAGTTATCGCTCTCGCCAAGACTCTGCGTCTCCTTCAGCTTCTCCATTCGCCGAGCCACCGCCAAGACTCCCATGCCTAGTTTGGACATGTGCACGGCGATCGCACGGCCCAGGCCGCTTGATGCGCCCTGCAATCCATTCGTCCACGCGCGCACATGTCAGCGCCCCGGCTCTTCATACACGAGCAACCCAAACGAATCTCCTGCCCAAACCCAAACCACCACAGCGAGAACTCACGGTCACCAGGCAAAACTCCTTCATCCTGCTGCCGCCTGTGTATCGAAGAGTGCCCAAAATGCCGGCACTGACTGTACTTTGAGAAGACGATTCCTTTCCTATCACTGATGCGCGCGCATGTGCTCTGCGACTACACAGTAAGCAGACAGTGAGCCTCAGAAGTGAACACTTGGATTGCTTGGATACAATCTTTGTGCAAAGCATTAGTTTTGATGACTGGTATTCGAGCACTCGAGTGCCGAGTATTAGAATTGTCAGTATTGTTACTGTCAGCGAGGTCAACGTTTCAAGTTTCTCAATCAATTGAAAGTTTGCTTTGAAGTGAAAATGAACTGTGAAAGCTATTGCATTACATTTACAAGAAGAAACAAAGCAAGAAGAAGCTGTCGGATTCCAAGAGCCTTGCCCGCTTTGATTCGAAGGCATGTGAATTGCGTTGCGCCTGAAGGCTACTCCTGTGCGGGAGGGAAGGGCTTGTTTCGCTGCGAACAGCAGCACAAAAATTTGGCAGGAAATTTCCAGCTTTCGTGTCGATGCTTTCCCCGTGTTTACAGCCCTGCGTGACGGGCGAAGGCACGGACAGAATTTATTATTTAAGGGGGCACCTGAAGAAGGCGAGGGTCGAAGAGCTCTCCGCGGAAAGGATTCTCTTCATGGTTCGGTAACATTGCGTTTTTAAAGCTGACCGTGCACTTGTCGCTTGCCCAAGGCTCAGGATTGGGCGGCTTTTGCTCGTATTGGGTCGGTCGCGATGCGCCATACCCGGCCGGCTTGCAGTACGGCTTCAACGTGGCATGAATGAGATCGAATTTGTGCTTCGCGAGGAGGCAGTCCTCCAAAGCCTCGAACACAGGGGCCGTGTCAATCTCCAATCTATTGTGAAAAAACTGCTTGAAGCGCTCGCGCAACTCGTCAACGGAGACAGTTCCCTTGGTTTTTTGCTCATCAGCGTGAATGGAATTGATGATTGCTGCCCTCAGCGAGTGGGGGAATTTGCTTGTCTCCAGAGAAAGGCCAACTATTCCGAGAGCATCAGCAATCTCAATCCGGGTGAAGCGCTTTTTGCATGCCTGGTGAGCCAAAAGCGCATTCATTGCGCGGTCACCTGTTTGGTCCGGTGGCAAAAGTCTCGGATCTTGAATAGCACGGCCTCCTTCCCTGCGACCTGCAGAAGAATCTTTCGCGTCTCCTGCCGATTTGAGGCTATTTAGCATTTCTCTCTGACCTTGTTTCGTCTGGTGTAAGCCGCCGCGACGTCCAACTGTCGCGTCCTTGCCTAGCGAAGGCGTTGGAGCAACTGTCAGCGAGAGCCCGCTGTCGTGCGCGATGGTCTCGCGATGAATACGACGGCCTGCGACCTTTTGCACTAAAGACGCCGTCTCGCTTCCAAGGCTCTCCACCATGGACGGATCCATCGAATCCTCCAAGCGCAGACTGCTTGCCGCGACGGGTAGCGTGCTCCACGATTTATTGACGACGGCATCATTTCTTTGTAGAATACAGTTGCTGCTCCGCTTCGCGTAAAATTGCGCACTTGTCGTAAAAGTGTTGTCCTTCTCAGACGATCCTGTGCTGAGCTGTGAAACGGCGTTTAGCACGCCGAGACGAACCGCATGACTGGGCTGCGCCAGTACAGAGGCAGTCCACGGGCGTGTAAGCACTGCCTTAGACATCACACTACCCTCACTCTTCAGTTTCGCGGTGTCCACGCGGTCCCCAAGCCGAGGTTCTTCACTTTGTTCCCCGCCGTTGTAGTTCGCTTTAAGCAAACTTTGTGCAGTAGATATGCGACGGCTTTGTAACTTTTGCGTTTCCTTTTTCTTCTTGCGCGCCTTGTCTTGCTCAGAAGCACGTATTCTGACCTCGGGTCCAACCAAGTACTCGACAAGTGTCAATTTTCTCTCGGAGGGCTTCAAGCGCTGTCTTTCCTTATCCACCCGAGCTCGATAAGCAGAGGTGTACTGGAGCTGCGCTTGTCTCACAAACTCTGAAATTGGTCGCATTGCCTTGTCTGAGCTTTCCTCGCCATGACTTTTCAAGTCTGAATACTCCAATCCCTGATGCGCCAGCTTGACGGTGCGGCTCTTCAACTTTGCTTCGTCGCGGGCACACTTGGCTAAGAGGTTCTCCTGCAAAAGACCTTGTGCTTGTTTTCCCCAATCCTCGACCTGCAAGTCTCCTAATATTTGTGTTGCGCTTCTTCCTATTGCCATACGAGATCCTGGGGCTGGGTCCTGAATATGCTTGGACCAAATCGTCCGAAACTCGTCCAACTTGCGGCACCGATTGGCCATTTTCCAGTTCCGCAAAAGCTTGAAGCACTCTGTGCTTTTCTCAGCGACACAATCTTCCGGTCTGCGGCCCCATTTGTCTTTAATGTCCAGTAATTCATCGTACCCGCGTTGTAAAAGCAGAAAACAGATCTTCTCCGCACCGAGCCTGGCTGCTACATGCAAGCAGGTCTCTTGATACGCATTTTCCATGGCTAAATCCACATCATAGTCAATCAGGTGGTTTAAGATCGTCTCCATGTTTCGAAGCATCAAAATACTGTCAATATCCTCGTTATTCAAGGCTTCCACGTACGGGTCCCAAATGGCGTGGAGCGTTCCACGGCCAAGCAGGTCTTTTTGTGTCGGGTCCGCTCCGTACTCGAGGAGCAGGTGAACCAATGTCACCCTGACATGCTCGCAAGCTTCCATCAAAGCGGTTTTCCCGCTGTTGAATTCTGCGACTTGATTAGGCTCCACGATTCGAACTTGAAGCAAGGAGGTCACTTGCTCTATATCTCCGTCACGTATGCACGCGAAAAACTTTTCCAGTGTCTTATTTGGACCGCTGTTGAACGCCGACCTCTCTTGTTCGAATCGTCGTTTGATGTGCTCCGAGGTCGTTTCACGGTCGTCAATGGTGGTGTGAATATCTTCGTGTAAATATTTATGGTTGCTATTGGAAAGCTTGACCAACTTCGCTTCCATAGCGACTCTGCCATCCAGCTCCAATTTTTTCTCGAAAATTTCCCGCGCGGCCTTTTCGGCACTTGTCACTGCCAGCTCCTTTTCAGCTGCGGCCTTCCCGCGCATTACCTCGACGGTGATGTTGGACCCCGCGATCGGAAACTGGTTCCGTATTCTCTTGAGGTGGTATTGCCCACCAAAATCTTTCGCCCTCCATTTTGTCCTTCCCTTCCGTTCCTCGTCACGCTCCTTCTCGATCGCGAGCAGGCTGCTCTTTAGCTCTCTCTTCCATTGTCTGCTATCGTCCAATTCAGCTTCCACTTGGACCAGCTCATCCGCATTCTCCCTGGCCACCTGCACCACGTGCTGCATCTTTCAGGCCTCGTTGGGCATGCTCGTCGCGCTCTGTCTTTCGTTCACTGCTGACTCCTCGTGCCCCAACGCCAAAACGCCAACAACGCCAACGCCAAAGACCTTTTGACGCCAACGCCAAAGACCTTTTGATTCAATGCCACAGACCTTTTGATTCAATGCCACAGACCTTTTGGTTCAACGCAGCTCTTCCAGTGCCTACCAAACATCCAGTGCCACGGACGTCGTACATTCGCTTTCGTTCATTCACTGTGCTCCATTTCATTGAACAAAGACAGAAATTATACGTAGTCAATTCGCAGCGACGTGTGCGCCCATCGACTGTGAATCGACTTCCGACCGTCGGAACTACCCCTAAAGTTGGCGGTGGGTACAGAGTAAGACTTGGCGAACGGATCTATTCGCGATTAGCATTATTTTTGCTTGGTTTGGCTGTGTCAGAATGCGAGTATGGCTCGCGTGGCTCGCCGCTCTGGCGTCGTCGATGAAGCGCGTTTATCTTTTTGCGAGATAGGAGATGAAGGATGTGACCTCTCTGTCCGTGCCAAAGGTCGATTCTAGGCAATGGCTCCTGCTCCTTAAGTGATTGTGGGAAAGGGAGGGAAAATCATATTCCTGTTTGGGTGTGTGGTGGGGTGTGTTCTTTGTTTCTTTCCCCGTTTCAAACCAAACGTGAACACTGCTCTTCAAATCGCACATCGCGTGGAGTATTGTTGCAGTCGAAGCTCAAACTTGAGCGCCACAGCCTGCACGAGCTTCACTCTCATGTTTTCCTCTCCCTCCAAAGGCATTGCGGAACGCTTCGACACACCAGACCCTGCAGCGAACAACGAACACTTCCAGACAAAATTTCAAAACATCCCCACTCCACCGCCTCGACGCCCCTCCGCGCAAGAGACCACTAGCAATAATTATTCTGCAAAAAACCGTCCCAAAGAACCATCAATCAAATCAATCAAATCAAAAAAAGAACGAGAAGAAAAGAAAAGAAGAAAGAGCGAAACTTGCGGGGCTCTCTACCCCACAAGGAGTCATACGCGGAGGTGTGGGATACAGCTGTGGGGAGAGGAGAGATGTCCGGGTCGCCCGGGAGGAAGAAGAAGAAGGGCGTGGTGGCGTGGCGCACGCAGTCGTTGTCAAGGTGAGTGTCAAACAAGAGAGATTTGGAGAGAGAGAGAGATGTGTGAAAGAAAGTTCCTGCGTGTATGGACATGTATGGACATGTATGCGCATGTATGCGCATGTATGGGCATGGCGTTTGCTTTTGCTTTTGCTTTTGCAAGAAGTGGGGCGAAGAGTGGGAAGAGGGGACGGAATCGCGAGATTTTGTGTTTGTGTGCAGGTTTGCTAACTTGAGAGATGGTGGGTGATTTTTCTTTGATGAATGTGATTGGATTTGCATGGAAATGCTGCTGTCGCGGGGCGAAATTGAATTGTATTGAATGGACTATGAATCTGGGAGCCGGTCTTGTTGTGTAAAGACGGAAAGCTGCGAGAGAAGCTGCACCCGAGTATGAGTTGTGCGCGCTGGAAGGTATACTGGCAAACGTGAATGCCCAGGCGGGCAGACGGAGAGAAGTCAACGCAGATCCCAGCGAAACAGAAACGAGGCCGTCGCTTGCAGAAGTAGGGCCTCAAGACTCTGGCGAGAACCAGGAAGAGGGGAAGCGTTTGTTGCAATCCTGGCTGACCTTGTCGGAAAACCGAAAAAAACGGCGCAAAGACATGGGCTCTTCCGAAAAGGAGAAAATGGGCCCAACAAAAGAGGTTGTCAAAAATTTAGCCGACGAATTTGACAACCTGGAAACTGGCCAACAGACCGACAAGATGTTACAAATAATTGAGGAGTTAGAATCAAGCATGAGCGGGCCGCCCGACCCAATCTCTGCGAGCCACGATACATTTGAAGGTAAACCGATTGCGAGAGCTCAGTCCTTCGAACCGCAGACGACGAAGGAGTCCCTTGTTTCGAACGCTGTCAGGCAAATGCAAGAGGTAGGAAATGCTCAATGTCTCCGAAAAAGACCGGCGTCAAAAGAGGAGATTGAGGCTAAGAGGAAAGCGGCGTTCAAGCGCAGGCAGCTCAATATGCAACAAAAAGGCTCTCGAAAAGCTGCGGATCCACTTCAACATAACCTAATGCCAACGTCTCTCAAGCGCATTTCCGTTGACCCACCACCGATGCGCAAATCAGCTTCTGCTCCAACGTTGCAATCGTTTGACAGAAGCCAACCGGCAAAACCACCTACCACCATCTCACACACGACCACCCAAAACCCCCTTCAGAATCTGTCACAAGGCCGTCACTTGAGTGTGGAGGACGATGATGATGACGACGATCTCTTTGACATGCTAGCGTCCAAGATTGCTGACAAGTATGACAAGTCGCTAAAGACACAAGTCGCAAGTACTACCATTGCGCCGAATACGAGTTCTCCAGTGGGCGGCAAAGATCTGCACGTTTCCGCAGTAGACGACCTATCTACGCCCCTCGCGAGCTCTCAAACAGACTATGCGGCCCTCTCGCGCACCTTGCCTCCCAGAAGCTCGTCCATGGTGAAAGACGAGAGCAAGTCTTTCAACCGATTCAAAGTTCTCTCTTGCACAAATGGTCCAGAGGGATCGCTTCTGTGCGACCTAACGAGTCGGCCGGGAAGCCAAGCTGCACGTTTAGAGCTCAGGGGCTGGTGGACGGAAGTGGCTCCGAAGACTGGAGACTACCTAAACATTATTTGGACCACTTTGGCAAGACCTGAATGGAAAAGTGGAGAACCGATCATTGTCGATGACCAGCAAAATTTCGTTGTTTTGTGTCCTGATCTGCTGATCTCTCCGACCCGCATTGCCGGAGCGCTTGCGTGCAAACGGAGAGCTATCCTCTCCGATCACGTGGTAAGTTAGCTCGCACTTTGAGCAGCACTAGTCAAAGTACGTTGGAGTTCATGTTCTGATTATTTCTGTTCATTTTTTCCAAATGTGGCGCCAGCAATCCTTTCAAGCAACAAAGCACACTGCGCTAGGGAACGCCAAGCATAGCCTCGTAGAGTCGGCGCTCTCTCCAACTGACGAGGCATACTTAGGGAAACCATGCTTTGAATCAAATTATCTTGTGAGTTGGCCCAAGTGAAAAACAAATCAACTCGGAAAAAAGTCGCTAACGAACCTGTTTCCACAATCTGCATTTATAGACTGGTGTCATTAGTTGTATTGTGAATACCCCGGGGATGCGTGAGCAGCTTTTCAGCGTCAATATGACGGAAGAGGAAGCAGCGGAAGGTCTTCATGAGCTTATTCCTGCCCTGCAAATGATGAACTCAACATTTTTCGAAACGCTGGGAGACGGAGGGGTAATAGATCTCAGCGAAGGCCGTTCTGGAGCTTTGTGTGTAGAAAGCGTAGTGGCAACCGAAGAAAAGATCATTTCACCAAAGTGGGGGATCCGCGGACAACCCGATATCCTAGCCAGGGGCAATCTCACTTTCATGCCAGGTCCTGGAACCCAAGCGCAGACGTTCAGGAACGTAATGTTTCCAATCGAGCTTAAAACTGGGAGTGCACAGCACATGGCGCACATGGCTCAGATCCAGCTGTATTCGCTGCTCCTTGACGATAGGTACGACGGCGACCACATTTTTGGCCGGGACGACCTCCTAGCTCATCTGTCTGGTATTTTGTTGCACATTACTAAGCAAAAGGCCGGAGAGTTGGCCGGCTCTCAAGTTGCAACTCTGCGCGGAGTACCTCTGAAACATGTGCTGTTGTCAAGTCTTATCAATATTAGAAACGCTGTCGCGGCAAACTCTGCTCCACCATATTTACGAGGGTCCACAGATCGGACGACGGCCAACGGAGACTCCGCAAAGGAGAAGCATGAGAGCCAGGCACCTGTAAAGGACGTGGTCTCCAAAGAGAGCAGCGCTCGGACAAAAGACTTTGATATTGAAGACCTGTTGCCTCCTCCATTGCCGGCTGTACTTGGCAATGCGAGCAACATCTGCGAAAATTGCTTTGAAAAGAGCTCGTGCATGACCTTTCATCGTGCGACCGAGAATGGAACAGCTGAATCAAGCGGTCTGAGCAAGGACACATTCGACGAGCTTGTTGGACATCTTTCTGACTCCGACATGCAGTATTTTCGAGACTGGAGTAAGATGATCGATCTTGAAAATGCCTCGAGCATGGGGTACATGCGAGAGATTTGGACTCTCAGTGGGGTCGATCGCGAGTCCAAAGGTAGATGCATTTCTTCCATGAGGTTGGTTCGGACAACACTCGAATCCACCTCCGCCGCACAGCAAGAGTACATCTCAGAATTTGAGCGTGTGGCTTCTCGCGTTCGTTTGCACGAGTTGGAATCCATATCAGAGCTCCCGTTCGAGTGCGGAGATTTTGTGACGATCAGTATTGAGGCAGTACACCACGGTGTTGGGGGCGGATTTTTGTCTGAGATCACCCCAACTAAAGTATTTGTGCGATCTCATCACCCGCTCAAGGTGCCAATGGAAGGAGATGTTAGCAAATTTATATGGCGAATCGACAAGGACGATTTGTTTTTCGGAATGAGGGCGGTGAAGAACAATTTGGTGTCTCTTTTGGACATTGACAATACTCAGCTTCGGAGGATAATCGTTAGTCTGGTGCCGCCTAGATTTGTTGACGACGAGCAGGGCATTGAAGCTTCGAAGGGAAGGCCAAATCCAGCAACGACTGGTTGGTTGCGGAAAATAGAAAAGCTTCCCGCTTGCTTATGGAGTGGCCGCTACAAGTTAAGGGACGTCCGCGATCACCAGAAAATGACTGCACTGGTCAATCTCGAGAGAAGGCAGCAGGAGAAGAACAATGTGATCACATCTCGAAGTGAAAAGCAACTTCGTCTGATGGATCAATACGACCGTTTAAACCCGGATCAGCGCAAAACAATCCATACTATCCTCTCTGCCAAAGACTACGTGTGTGTTCATGGGATGCCCGGAACGGGGAAAACAACCACTATTGCGTTTTTAGTTCAAGCCTTGCAAGTTATGAAGTGCTCGGTGCTCGTTTGCGCCTACACTCATACTGCACTGGATAACCTTCTGGTGAAGTTGCAAGCGGAGGGGCTGGAATTTTACCGCATAGGCAATGCATCCACGGCGCATCCTCAGGTCCACCCAAACTTGCTGCAGGCGCAAGAGCGTTCGGTCCGAGACTTGCAAAAGATTGCCAACGACCCGCAGCTAGTACTAGGCGCAACTTGCCTCTCTGCAGTTCGACATCCCCTCATACAAAAACGCAAATTTGACTTTTGCATCGTGGATGAGGCAGGCCAGCTCACACAACCGGTTTGTTTTGGGCCGCTGTCATTCGCGAACACCTTTGTTTTAGTTGGCGACGACCGGCAGCTCCCCCCGTTGGTGAAGAGCACGCACGCGAAAAAACTCGGAATGGACGTGTCCCTACTCCAGCGTCTCTCAAGTGCACAGCCTCAAAGCGTTTCCGCGCTAACCTTGCAGTTCCGAATGAACCAGGACATCATGGATTTGGCAAATCATCTAATTTACAACGGGGCACTCACGTGTGGTGACAGCTCCGTGGCAACCCAGCAACTCCAACTTACCCGAGACATAAACGAAGTGACTGCGCAGTACAAGGATTCTCCGAGCGCTTGGGTTCGCGAAGCGCTAGATCCTAATCGTGGAGTCGTGTTTCTGAACACGGACAATCTCATCACCGGCGGTGCAGTAGAGCGCAGGTCTGCTGTGCGCCAGCGCCGATCATACTTGGAAAAGGGTTCCACGGGTCAAAATGTGATCGTCGTCGAGGAAGGTGACCTGTGCTCACAATCACAATCTCAAGCCCAGCCGGAAGGTGCCGTGCAGAGCCCCTCGAAGGACAAGCGCGTCAAAGGAAAGCTGGAAAACGATGCTGAAGCGGTGGTGACGAAAGGCCTTATAGACACGCTGGTAGCGTGCGGAGTGAAACTTTCGCAAATAGGTGTGATATCCCCTTACCGGTCCCAGCTTCGCCTTTTAAATGCGTACCTAGCAAAGTACATCCCGCAGCTTGAGGTTCAGACCGTTGATCGGTACCAGGGGAGGGATAAGGACTGCATTGTCATCTCTTTGGTGAGGTCTAACGCGCAGAAGGAGATCGGTTTCCTCTTGCGAGATTGGCGAAGAATAAATGTTGCTTTCACACGTGCCAAGTGCAAGCTATTGGTCATCGGTTCGCGCAAGACTTTAGAAGACAGCCCACTTTTTGAGTCCTTTCTAACGCTCGTTGAGGAGAAGGGTTGGTATACTTCGCTTCCTGAGAACGGTCATTTGGGCTTTGCTTAGTTGTAGATATGTCGAGATGAAGTGGAAAGATGATGGCGTTTTCTTGTTTTTTTTTTTTTTTTTTTTTTCCTTCGCCTTGCGTTTGCAGCGTTTGAGATGTGAACGTACCTTTTTATTTATTTATTGCTTGATTTTCATTTTGGCAGGGTAGTGCAGTCCGATCATGCTGGTGCGAATGAGTGGCAATGGCAAGGCCTTGACTTCATCCGGGCCTTGCTCCAGAGCTTGCTGGAAGGAATACAGCGTGGCAGCGAGGACGAAGGCTTCGTAGAGCGCAATGCCGCAGAGAATGTGCCACCTGAATCAAATCAACGTACACCGTATACCGCACACCGCACACCGTATATGGACAACCCGAAGGTCAGCAACCAATATGACTGAGAATCCGCATCTTTTTCGCATACCAGGAAGAGATCAAGCGAGGCGAACGAGAGCAGAGGCACAGAAAGCAATATGAAGCGGAAACGAAATTGAGACAAAAAAAAGAAACTTACCAAGCATGCAGCTGCGGATTGAACGCCAGCCTCACCATCTGCGCGCACGCGACTCTGTCTACAACCCAGCACACTGCCCCTAGCAAAGCGCTGCCAGCCGCCAGCGCCACGGCCCTGGCCACGCCGGCTTTCCCATTCGTGGCCAACTGCGCTGCTTTGGCCCAGCTTCCCACCTTCGCCAGCGTGCAGAGAATGATCGCAATGAGATGCAGCTCGCAGAACAGAAACGCCGAAATGGTGAAGATCCCCAGCGCCGCCAGCGCCGCATGCACGACAGCCAGCGCCTGCGACGTTCTGTCCACATGAAAGATGGCCACCAGCGACAGCGTCTCGAATGTTTCGTCCAGCTTCTGGTTCACCCACAGCAGCGTGGCATGAAACGCTCCGCTCGTCACGCCCAGCAAGATGAGCGACCATCCCAGCGCATAAAACCGCATCGGCAGTCGCATTTCCCGCGCCAGTCGCAGTCCGGCCACGCCGGCACCCACGAACGCCACGTTGGACACTGTATTCCACAGCTCCGCCACATATGCGCTGTGCACGTAGTCCTCTTCGCACCAGTTGATACCGGCCGCACCGTAAGCTGACCAGAACCCATTCGCGCCCGACGACTCGTACTTCTTTCCCGAAACGAACGCCTCGTACAGACCCACGTCCTCCTCTGCTCGCGCGCCCATACTTTGGACTTTACACTTTACACTTTCCCTCTCTTCCAACACTTCCAACCCAGACTGACCTAACCTAAAGCGTTCACGCCTTCGCAACTTGCGCCTAGGTTAGACTGACCGTTTCTGCGAGGACGCTGTGTCTCTGTACTCTGTACTCTGTACTCTATGCGTATGTGAGCGTGTCCTCGCGTGTATGTCTCTGGCAACACACACACACACACACACACACACACACACTTAAACACTTACACACACTTTGTGTCGTGCAGACTATGGAGTGGGGTACTCGAGTACCGCGAGGACGCTTGGGTGTACGCGCTTGAGTGACTGAGTGACTGAGTGACTGAGTGACTGAGTGACTGAGTGACTGAGTGACTGAGTGACTGAGTGACTGAGTGTGTATGGAAGAGTGTGAGTGATTGTTTGTGATTGATTGAGTGAGTGTCGATGGAAGTATGTGAGTGATTGTGAGTGAGTGAGTGATTGTGTGAGTGATTGATTGATTGATTGATTGATTGTGTGAGTGAGTGTGTGTGTGAGTGAGTGAGTGTGTGAATGTTTGCGGGAGGATTGGAGTAAGGCTCTTGGAGTGCCCAGCGCCCAAGATCAGTCTGCGATGGTGGTCGACTACTGATGGGTGATTGTTTGTTTTTGTCGCTCCGTTCACTGGCAGGCTGGTACGTTGCGAGCGCTGGGTTCAAGTTCTGGAGCAATCTCTCGCAAGCTGTTTGCATTCAGCATTTACTGTTAGTAAGCAACAAATGCGCAAGTTTCTTGCATTTTACAAGCGACAATTGCGAAAGCTGTTCAGCACTCAGTATTTAGCAAGCAACAATTGCGAAAGCTGTTTGCATTCAGCACTCAGTATTTAGCAAGCAACAATTGCGCAAGTTGCTTGCATTTAACATGCAACAATTGCCGCGAGTGGCACGCCAACTTCTCGTTCGAATTGAATCTGACCAACTTTTTTATCCTCAAGTCCGGTCGGTTCCGTCAAAGTTCGCGAGTAAAAAGTTGAACTTCGTCCTTCCGTTTTCCTTTCTCCGCTCTTTGACGACACCACTTCCGTCCTCGACTTGGGCCGCGCATGTCCTCGCCGTTTGTTTGCCCATGTCCTTCGGTTCGGTTCCATCCATCGCATTTGCTACCAGCAGGAACCCAAGAACCGGGAGAACAACCCTGTGTTCTCTTTGCTCCCTGGAGTCCGGAACCCTTTGAGGAACCCGCCCGAGAACCGGGGGAACAACCTGCGTTCTGTGTGTTCCCTGGGTTCTGCATTCAAATTCTCGTGTATCTCGTTGTGCGAGTGGGACACAAGAGAGACAGAGAGAGAGAGAGAGAGAGAGAGCAAAGAGAGAAAGAGAGAACGAGTGAGTTAGCAGAAGGGACGAGGGAAGATGGAAAGTAAGTGTCAAGTGTTGTTTTCATGATCCGATTGGATGAATTGTTTAGAATCGTGTGTGCTTATTAAACTGGATTGAACTGAAACTGAACTGGTTTGGACGTTGGGTATGTTTGAAGATCCATATGAGCAGCAGCAGAAAGCCATCCTGAAGAGGATATGCAATTCGGCAGAGAGATTGGCGGAGCTAGTGGAGGAGATTGGCGAAGAGCTGGAGAAGAGCGAGATGCATCACGAAAAGATTCACCAGGCCTACGGCGTGTTTAAAAATCTGGAAAAGAAAATGCAGCTGGTGGTGGAAACTGACAAAGCTTGAGCGAGTCTGGGTGTGGGCTTTGTCCAGATGTCAAGCTGTGAAGGCGTAGTGTACAGATCCAAAGAGCGGCTGCAAGGGTTTGCTAGCAGGCGCGAGGGGGTGCCGGCAAAGAGAGCGGGAAGGCGAGATGGAGAGCTAGGCAACTTGATTTTCCAACAATTCCAAGAGAGCGAAAGTAGAGTTTTCTTCGTCAATCATATTTTACATACTAGTGTGAGAGTGTGTTTTGGTTTCAGTCGTGTCCATTGTTTCTGTTGCGGCCCCAAAGCGTTTTGCCATCTTGCCATGGCCGCTAATTTCGTACGAGCTCATGCCCTGTCTTCCAACGTAAAGTCACTGCTACTACTGCTCTCCCGCTGCCCGATAGGGATACTATCGTACTTGGAAAGTGACGGCAACGCAGCCGGGTTGGCGACGTTGCGGCCACACGCGCACAAAAGTAGCATGAGAGCCAATGTGCTGAGTACGCCTACGGCGCCATAAAACGCGATAACGTCTTCTTTACTCTGTTTCTTGGAAGGCGACAGATGGGAATCGCTGTCCGCATCATCCACCATCCGACACTCGGCCGCATAGTCTGTAGGAATCAGCTCGGAAAGGTCCGCCACGAAATGGTCAAAGTCACACATCAAGGATCCGTCCGAGCAGATCACCTGCGGAGTAGCGAACATATGGTCAATGCCTTTGTTGTAAAAGGTTCTTACTTTGCGTCTACCATTGACGTTCACCAACTCAAAAACTACTGTGGACGCATATGGCGGATTCTCACCATCGAATATCCCGAGCGCACCTAGAAGACATGCGAGTGTGGAGTCGTGTGCGCTGAAATGAGATATTTTAGCCGTCTTTGAGTATGTTCCGTCACCGAGCAGCAAATTCGCTTTGGTGGGGATTACCGGCACAGTTACATTCACGCCAGAAGCCACCTGGAAACGACTGACGACTTGCGCCAACATGTTTCCACCCAACAGCCGCTGCATCTCGGCATTTTCAGCGTACTTTGGCCTGAGCGTGTAGTCTTCTAAAGCAACAAGCTCGGCGAAGAGAGTCGGGTCATCACGAAAACCTTGTATGAACTCCATTCCATGCTCGTGTTCGCAAAAGAGAGGGTCTGCAATTACACTAACGTTCCCCAATGTGATTGTGGATGGGTCGTATCCAGCTATGTCCGCAGCTCGCCTCAAAAGGCTCGCCGTCTCTGCCTCTTTTGCTCTCCAGGAAGGTCGGCTCTTCGCTTCCCTCAAAAGCTCTCCGTACCTCGGACAAAGCTCCGCGCTGTATGGAAGCAAGAGTGAGTCTACACCCTTTGGCATGGTATGAATCGCCACGGGCTGCACTCTACTTGGGAGTGTATCGGGTCCAGACCCGGGGGGGTACAGCCCTGAAATGAAGCTCTGAGCTGACTCGATCGTCCTGTCCATGTCCGTGGACCGTACAAAGTATTCGCCACGCTTGTATGTTTCGCTTGCCACTTTGTACGGCGACCCCAGTAGATAACGCTCTCTGAATGCGGTGCCGACTGTGTACAATTGCTTCATCCCCTTGGTGGTCAGCATTCCCGCGTCGATGCCCCACCGTTTGTTATTCTCAGCATCATTCGGCATTTCAAAGTACGGGGACCGGTCGCCATGTCTATGGAAGAATACCACGGCTTCAACTTGATCTTCCACTTGTCCATTTCCTCCAGCAAGTCCTGTCACCAGCAGCGAGATCGCCAGCGCCTTGAGTCGCATTCTGCGCCTGCTGCGTGACAAAAGCACGCGACCACAACTCGCCAAGGTCCGTGCGTCGCAAAACTTTGCGTGCCAAGTTCTTTCTGAACTAACTGTAATTGATGATCTACTCGCCCAAGTTCAGAACACAGCAAAGTCGACTTCCAAGCTCCTTCACCCAGCGCCAAAAGCTGCGATGGTCTGTAAATGCCGCGAATACTCACCAATTTCCACTCTTCGCCGAACTGTTTCCTCTGCTTGTTCAAACTGAGTCTGAGTCAGACCTGCTCAGCCAAACTGACAAACAAAACAACAAAAACTAACGCTCTTTCTTCTCTTCTTCTGTTTTTCTGAAGTTCTCAAGTTCTGAAACTCTGCAAACGACTCAAGAGTGAAACGAGAGCGCAAGTACACACCCAACAAAAAGCATCCCAGCTTCCTTCCTTCTTCCCTCCTTTCGTACCGCTCGGCAATTTTCTGCTAAGACTGTGCAGTAAAAAGTATGTATCAGTATGACGGGAGAGTCCCCGCCGCGAACCTATAGGCAGGAATTAGACTAAAGGGTAAGAGTGGTGTGGAGGCAGATGATAGGAGGAACTTATGGTTAATGGTAGAGCGCCGGGAGAGAAATTCAGCTCGATGTTAGGGTTTACACTGGCGAGGAGGTAGCGGTTTCACTGAAAATGTGCGGAAAAAGGCGACAAAATTGGTGCTACTGTTTAATCATGAAAAGGTGTAAGATTCGAGCGCGGACAGTAAAATTCAGCTAGTCCAGGTGCACTCCTATTCTTTTCCTACGCGAGGTTTTAATAGTAGCGGGTCTTCTAAGACTGGCACAACCACGGAGATTCCTGTGCCAGTCAAACACAGAACTCGGTGGAAAGAACAGTGAATAGCACATGATCAAAACGAATAATCTTATTTTTCTACCAATACTCGTATGATCTGTTAGCGCTGGAGGGGTAGCCGCAATAGTGTCGGACTAGACGCCCTGTCCGACCATTTTCTTTCTGTCCTTGTTGATTTTGATTGCCTGTGAGAGAAAGTTATTTTCGTCTTTGTGCAAACAATTACATTGTACTAAAAAGCAAACTTGCAATCGCTTCAACTCGTAAACTTCTGCCTCGATTCATTCATCCATCCACTCTTTCATTCCATTCGTTCACTCATTCTTTCTTTCAAGTCTCTTTGGATGAATCATTTTGATTGATAACTCGCCCAAGTTATTTGATCGCGATTCTCGCGATGAAGAGACTGTAGATGAGCGTGCTCATGAGCGTGAGCACTAAACTTTTCACACACTGTCATTCACATGTCAGTGTAGTGTATACTCTGTTACTATTCCCCATCGCACTGCTTTCAAACCAACCAACAAACAAACAAATAAACAACAAAGAGTGTGAGAGTGTTGGGAATTCCAATTTACAGCGACGCCTTGCCTGCAAACATCTGCAAACTTTCGCTTTTACTTTCGCTTTTTTAGCCTTTCTCTTTCTCTTTGTCTTTGTCTTCGCCTTTGCATTTGCTTTCGGCTCACTGAGAGAGCTCTGACTTGTATTCATTGCATTCATTGCATTCATTGCATTCATTGCATTCATTGCATTCATTGTATCTTTCCTTCTCTCTATCTCTCTGGTCGCTCACGAGTGAACTTTACTTTGGAAAGCGAGGTCTAATCGAGTTGCAGTCGTTGCAGTCGTTGCAGTTCCCCATCCTCGAGCGCGGTCAAAGGAAGGCAGAAAGTGCAGAAAGGTCGATCGAAACGTGAAGGACAAGCAAGGCGAGAGAAGAGACAGATAGAGCGAAGATGCGTCGCGTGGAACGCGTGCTGGCGCACCTGGAGCAGGGCGGCAACAGCGCCGAGAGAAATGAAAATGATAATGAAATTGGAAATGGAAGCGGGAAGGCGAGCTTGGAACGGTGCGAGACTCGGTCGGTGTCGGAGTGGGTCGGAGACCTGGCGGCCATGGCGACGAAGAATGTGGTGATGACCGAGCGCCACGGAGGCGACCTGGTGGCGGAAGTGCTGGTCGCCCACGGCGTCAAACACCTCTTCTGCTTGAGCGGAGGCCACATCAGCCCCTTCCTGGTCGCGTCCAAGGAGCGCGGCATCAAGATTGTGGATGTGAGGCACGAAGTGAATGCTGTCTTTGCCGCGGACGCGGTGGGGAGACTGACAGGGATTCCTGGCGTCGCGGCGGTGACTGCTGGTCCTGGCGTCACAAACACGGTTACTGCCATCAAGAACGCCGCGATGGCGCAAAGCCCAATGGTGCTCCTGGGTGGTGCAGCCGCCACGGTGATGCAGGGCCGCGGCGCGCTCCAGGACATTGACCAGATGGCGTTTCTCACTCCCATTGTAAAGTGGGCGTACTCGTGCCGGACAGCTCGCGACATTGTCCCGACGCTGCGCAAAGCATTTCAGATTGCTAAGAGCGGCACCCCTGGGCCAGTGTTTGTGGAGCTCCCGCTTGACGTTCTGTACAGCGTGATGGAGCTCTTACCCCAAAGTGGAGCACACGAGCGGTTGCGGGCGAAAGAACTTCAAGGCGGCAAGGCTTCAGCGGACCAGCTCGCTCGAGTTGTCATCACGCGCGAGGCCGCCAAGAAGAAGATGTCAGCAAAAGAGTTTGTGGACAGCAAACCTCCTGATTCCCCGGTGTTCTTGGAGCTCCCAGCGGACAAGAAGGGGCCGCTACTTGTTCGCACAGCGTTTGGGGCTCTTCAGGCCAGACTCCATGCCGGGGCGCACGATGTTGACTACGACTTTTCACCTCTTCCAGTAGACTACCCAAAGCCAAATGCTGGCGACTTGAAGACTGCGGCCGAGTATTTGAAGAAGGCCAAGCGTCCTGTGTTTATTCTCGGGTCCCAGTCCATGCTGCACGGACAAGACGGCGCGAAAAAACTCGTTTCAGCCCTCGAGAAGCTTGGAGCGCCCTGCTTCTTGGGCGGAATGAGCAGAGGTCTTTTGGGCCGCAACCATCCTCTCCATATCCGCCAGAATCGCGGAAAGGCTCTGAATAGCGCCGATGTAATCATCATGCTCGGAGTAGTTGCTGACTTTCGCCTTGATTATGGGCGTGGACTTCCTGGCAAAGTTCCGATCGTCGCGGTCAACCGGTCGAAAGACGATTTGAAGCTAAACTCTGGAATTTTCTGGAAACCTACGTGTGCAGCGAACAGCGATCCGTGCGACTTTGCGGTGGAGCTTGCGAAGTTGGTGGGCTCCAAAGCAGCGTCATGGAGTTCCTGGGCTGCTCAACTGAAGAAAGGCGATGAGGCCAAGGAGCTAGCGAATGCCAAGCTTGCTGCGCTTCCAGCATTGGGAAGGAACGGTTATGCTGGCAAGCCTTTGGTCAACCCTCTGGAGCTCTGCCAGCGATTTGACAATGTGCTAGAAGACAACAGCATTCTGGTGGCGGATGGAGGGGACTTTGTTGCAACTGCATCCTACATCGTCCGACCTCGCGGACCGCTCTCGTGGCTTGACCCTGGCGCTTTTGGCACACTTGGAGTCGGTGGTGGATTCGCACTGGGTGCCGCCCTGGTGCACCCTGAAAAGCAGGTTTACATTCTCTGGGGCGATGGCAGCGCCGGTTACAGCATCATGGAATTTGACACCTTTCGCCGTCACGGCCTAAATGTCATCGCACTCGTTGGTAATGACGCCTGGTAAGTTGCGTTTGCCTTTTATTGGAACAACATATTCTTCTTCTCTCTGACAAGATTTGGCCCTTCTCTACTCCCGCAGCTGGACTCAAATTGAACGGGAGCAGGTTCCCATGTTTGGTGATGACGCTGCGTGCGTTCTTGACTACTCGGCGTACGACGTCTGCGCAGAGGGTCTTGGAGGACGATCAGTCCGTCTCGAGTCGCCGGACGATGACCTTGAGTCCAAATTCCGAGAGGCACAGTCGGTTGCCAGAGAAGGAAACCCAGTCCTCATCAATGCACTCATCGGCCGCACCAGTTTCCGCGAAGGTTCCCTTTCGGTGTAGAATATTTGCTCTGGAGCGTTCTTTGGCTCTGCTTCCTCCTACATCACATGGATTTGTTGTATGTTAATGTAGATGGGACTTTGTGACAGGTCTCCAATTCTATTTTATTTCGTCCCGCTCTTGAGGACAATCATCTTTTCTCTGTTTCGCACACAAATCATAGTCGGATAGACGTTTAATCCGAATACAGATTTAAACATGTGATATCTTTTCTTCATTCGAAAGTGTAAGAAAGTTCGGACACCTGGAAAAAGACTAGGGATTATATTACTCTGTACAGCAACCGGTACTCGATTCGCTGTCCAAGACTTTACAATTTGGAGTTCCTCTCACCATTAGTGCCGATGTCCATGGCCGTGGCTTCGCTGCTCTTCTGCCCGCCTGACTCGCTCCTCGATCGCCGACTTGTCATAGCCTTGATCGTAAAGTTTGCGCGTGAAAGCGTTGCCGAGTATTTCAAGCGCTTCTCCAAGTAGTTTGAAGTGCTCCTCGGACTGTTTCCTTTCCTCGACTGTTGCCTGTGGACCCAATTTGTCTGGATGGCAGGCAAGGGCGCGCTGCTTATACGCTGCTTTAATTTCCAGCTCGCTGGATACTGAGCTGAGTTGATGGCCATCGGGTTGGCTCAGAATCTTGTAATAGTCCGGCCGTTTCGCTTTGCGGGCCTCGAACTCCACCATGTCGTAAGCGCCACGAATCACATTGTTATTCTGCCCCCATTCCGTCATCAGTCTATTGGCATCTTGTTGTGCCTCGGTAAATCGTTGCAGCGCAACAAGGACATAAAGGCGAGTGAGCCAAGCGCGTTGATTATCCTCCTGTAAATAAATTGCGCTCGCACAATCCTTGAGCGCAAGATCGTACTCCTTGAGCCGAAAGTGTACGTTTCCAAGCTCTGACAGAATGATTGCGCGTACGATGGCCTTGGACGGAATGGCATTCGAGTCGCAGTCCTTGATTAGTTCAGAGAGGACTTGTGCGGCCTTTGTGTAATCTTGTTTTGAGGTGAGGTCTCGCGACTCGTTCAACTGATTACGAATCAGCTTGATCTTCTTGAAGCACTTCATCGCCTCCTTATCATCCGGCGCCAATCGCAAGGCTTCTTTGACATACTTTACAGCTTCCTCCACTTCGCCAGAGTAAAGCATGGCTAGCGAGCGGACCACATATGCTGCCGGGTCACTTCCGCCATTCGCGCGAAGGACTTGCAGAGTCAGCTTCAATGCTCGTTCGCAGCTGCCCACCTCGGCCTCGGCTCGGGCTGCCACGAGCAAAACGCGAGGGGCTGTAGTTGTCGTTAGAAGCTGAGTACACGAGGCTCGCGCAGATACATAATCCCCTTTTCTGACAGCTTCCTGCGCCGCACCAAAGCTTTGCGCGAGCGCCTTGACCTGACGAGTAGCTGCAAGCAGGTTGTGGTCTGTCTGGTCCGAGCATTCTGCGAGATACGCAGCGGCATCCTCAAAGCGCCCTAGTGACACCAACGCTTTCGCGCCTCGGACAAAGGCTTTACAAAAGCTTGGATCTAAACTGGTGGCCTTTCTGCAATCCTGCACAGCAGCTTCCTGATTGCCTAGTGCGATGAAAGCTGCAGCGCGATTCGAATAGATACTAGGGACATCTTCGCAGAGCGAGATCGCTTTGTTGTACAGAGTAATCGCGTCCTTAAAATTTCTCGACTCGTATTTTTCATTGGCCTGCTCCTTAAGCACGAGCGCCATGTCCTTCGCGCTTTTTGAGCCAGCCTCTTGATGCTCCGTCGCGGACACCAAGTGCGACTGAAGATCGGCATAGTCACCTTCCCATCTGCACTTGGCCGCATCTTGCAGCGGGCATCTGACCCTGATCCTCCCCAACACCCGCCATGCCAGTGGGCTCCCGTACTTTAGATACGGCATTTGCCCTGAAAGCACTGTCCCAAGGTCATTTTGGCATGTCGGGCAGGTCATTTTCCTCTGAAGCCAATTCCTCAAGCAGGAAAGGCAATACACATGCGAGCAGCTCGTCAAGATGGACTCGTCCAGGTCCACCAGCTGCACACATATCGCGCAAACAAACTCCTCATAGTGTCCCTTCGCAGACAATATCTCGCCGCCGAAACCCATGGCAGCGCAGCCCCCACAACCTCACGCAAGCTCACACAAACTCACGCAAACTCACGCAAGCTTACGCAAGCACACAGCCACTCCAGCCGCACTCACTACGCGTATGCGCACGTCCCCGATAGCTGCTTCTGATTCGCTTCTGCTTCAAGAGAGAGAACAATTTCACTAACAACTCCAGTGGGTTGCTCGAGAGATCTCGAGAAGCGTGAACCAAGAGTCACGTGTCAACGAAGCACTTCTTTCCGACAATCTGTTCCAACCAACTTCCTTCGGGCTGTTTGTTGTTTGCTGTTTGCTATTTGATGCTTGCTGTGGGCAAAAGGGTACTCGCAGCGTACTCGCTTTCGGTGTCAAGAGACTTCCAAGAAGTATGTGTGCAGGGAATGAATTGACATGAATGTGAATGTGAATGTGAAAGTGAACGCCTGTCAGGGCAGTAAGAGCTGGCTGGGCGGACGTGCCGCTAATCATCTTTAGATGTCCCTTCTTCTTTCGCGTCTCTATAGTTTACTTTATTATAGTTTATATCTGTACTAACCAAAGTGCGACGTCTTTCGGTGGGCATGGGCGCTATCTTCTGGAATTGTCTAGTAATGAGAAGGGATGATATGTTGCTCCGCTTCTCGATTCTGAACTTCTGTAATCACTTGTCTATGCAATTGTCTGTGCATTGATTGAAACCCAATGATCGGTATGCATTAGCCATCGTCTTATTCGAAGCTGGCGGTTCTCACGCAACGTACTCGAGTGCTCAGCACTTAGCACTCGGTCCCTTGTAGCAGTCTTCACAGTGAAACGGAGGCACTCCAGTATTCCCCCGGGACTGTAGGAACCCCATTCAAGTTCTCCAGGACCCGGCATACGGATTGGAATATGCGAATACAATATTGGTATTTATGGATATGATTTGCGGAACCCGACCTTGGGACGGCGTGGGAGAGATTGGAGAGCAATGGAGAGCACTGCAAGACATTTTTTGTGCTGGGATGATCGTTTCTTTGATCTCTACTTTAGTTAGTAGTAGAGAGGATAGGGGGGCAGGCCCAATACCACTCACCTATGGATTTGGGCAAGCCTCCCTTGCCCCTCGTACAGTATCGTACTATTCTCAGGCTTTTCAAAACTCTACCCTCTTACATTGGATTGACCTTTCAAGACTAACTTAGAATAAATTATAAGCTTCACATAAGAAGCTGGAAATGAAGCATTTGAAGGATTTGGATCGTTTAGGGTGTGGTGTACATTCACGGCATAAGCTTTTACTAATGCACTGTTCACTGTTCTGTTTCGCAAACTTTGAAGAAGTTTGATGTGGTTCAGCTCTCACAGATGATCACAGATGACAACGAACACGTACTTGAAGCACAAACACTGGAGACACTGGAGAGAGCCATGCAAATACACAAACACACAGTTCTTGAATAATTTATTCTGCAGTGCAAGTGTAGAATAGCGAAGGTACAACTTACTGAGGCGAGCTCTGCGCTCCGTCGTTCCGTTCCGTTCCGAGTCCGTTCCGTTCCATGGCTGTTGCTAACTCCTGTCCTCAGCAAAGACTCTCGTACCGACACAGCGTTTACTGTGAGTTCCCGGAGTTTCGTGACTCGTACTCGCGTACTGACTGTGAGTACACCAGTACAGATATGCTGATAGGGAGTACTCGCAGCCTGTTGGAAATTCGCCCGGACCTTTGAGACCTTTGGGATCCGTCGTGGCTCCATGACATGTATAGATGGGCACTGGACAGGTCCTGCTGGCCTCAAGATCGTGATGAGACCAAATGTGACGGTTGATCAGGCGCCGAGCTTGAAGTTTCAACTTTTGTAAAGTCACTTTGGAAGCAAGAGACTCAAATGCTCTAATGCCCTTCCGTTGTTTTCGTCACTGCAAAGATTAGTGTGGCACAGACACTCTTTTTTTGGGTTCCAGATCGCCTGGAATCAGTGCAAAAGTTGGGTATGTTTTCAAAAGATCCTTCGGGTACTTCTTGAGGCGTGGATTCAAGCAAAACCATCACATCCAAGCATCATCTTGTTGGAATCAGGCCGCAGGGGTCTTCGAGGGGGGGGGAGAGCGAAGACTTTCTTATCGAGTACGAAAGCTATAATTTTTTTTATCTCTGTCACTGACACTGGCAATGGCACTTATGGCAATGGCACTAATGGCACTGGCACTTACAAAAACACACACTTGCAAGAGATCCATCGACTTCCAAGTACCGGTACTTGGGAGCTAGCCACAGCCAGTCACGGTTGTTCAATTGCAAGCTGCCAACTACTGAATCCAGTGCAACGAAGCGATCTGACTGCAATCGCAATCGCACTCGCCATCCATCGCGTTCTTGACCCGCCACTCCGCACTCTTCCTATCTCTGGCCATCATGCCCGGCTGGCCACCTGTCCCTCTGAGACCTTTGAGTTAGCCGTGCTCACCGCCATTCCTATTAAAAGTAGTATCTGGAGGCTAGTGTCGCGTGGATTTGGGTGGATGGAACCAAGAGTTGGCTCACGCCCTGAACGTGCAGTGTGAAACCTGTGTATTAGCGCATTGCTATGAAGCAATTACTGGCTAAGTCAAGGAGGATGAGAGAAAGTGAGTGAGAGAGAGAGAGAAGACAATCAATGGCAAAGCCAGGCGAAGCGCAAGCCCCTTCTTGCATTTTAACTTACCCAAATATTCCTTTCGGGTCTCTCGAGCTTCGCTGTTTCACTGTTTGGACTCTAGTCTAGATTAATAAATTGCTCGAGATAGACACGAGGCATGGACAGACGGACGAGAGGAGACAAGGGACAGGAGACAGACAGGCAGACAGGCAGGCAAAGAGTGCGAAGGCGCTCATGTCCCAAGATCGATTGGCGCTGCGTAAAGTGTAGTACTCTGGAGAAAAAGGCGCCAGCTTTTGTAAGTCTGGAGGATGAGAATTAGATTTGTCGCGGTTTGTTAGATCAGAGCTCAGAAATCCATCCGCCCAGCAACTTGCATACTAGTATGACTGTGACTCTTCCACCCGGTCTACATACCAGTAAGCTGACAGCACAAAATCTCGCCTCATCTTGCATTCCTTGCAAGCTGCGAATGTGCTTCAATCAACAAGCTAAGCTTATTGAACGAAGACGTGAGCGATGCCGCCGTTTGCCAAGCCGACCTTCGGCAAAAGCGAAATCGCCGCATTTTCGTGAGCATCCGCATACATCGCGGCTCGTCATAGCGTTTGAAAGCATAACTTGCCCTTCGCGACACCTCGGTGCCGTCTCGCAGTCAGTTACTCACTAGCTCGCTCGCTTCACAGCCATGTACACTTTGGCGATAGCTCGCTCTACTCGTTCACAACCCCGCTGAGGGAGTGGACGGACGCTCTTGTCGAGGTGTCGAGGGCCTCGTGATCAAACACGACACAACGAAACGAGGAAAGGCCTCGTGATTCTCCAAATTTCGTGATAAGTTACTGCAGTCGCAATTCGAGTTGGCTGCAAGTGCTGAGGCGATGAAACTCTTCGACGAACGCGAAGTGACTGCGAGTGTGATCTGTGATTCATGCATTCACTCATTCATCGCCCATCCCAGAGAGTTTGTAGAGTTTTCGGCAATGAGCTTACATGGCGATCACGACAGTGAAGACTGCCAAAATTTACAAAGTAAACAAAGACACTTTTTCAGGCTCGCACTCACTTCGCACTCCCTCGCTCCTGCTTCTCTTTCGCTCCCATTGCCCTCTATTGTTACGCCGATCTTCACGGCTGCTTTTGCCAGAGGACCTGCATAACCCCACCCCGAGTCCTAGCTCTCACATCAAACCGTCCTAAGCTTGGATACGCCAGTACACACCTTCTCATCTTAATGGAGCTGATAATGAACGTTACAGGAGACCCGGAAGGAAAAAAGGTTGTGTTCCCTGCTCGCGGAACGCATTTTGTTTTAGGTTTTGTGCTGGTTTGGAGTATTATGAGAGGAGACAAGGCAGATTGGTGCAAGGTGGTACTATGCTTTACTGGTAGTATACTTGGAGAAAAGCAGTTCTTGCCAAAAACTGTCCGTAAATAAATACCGGAAACCGGCAATTCATTCGTCAGCAGCGCGAGCACAAAAGGTTCGCTCCCTCTCAAAGCCGTCTTCCCGGTCCCCTCCTACAGACACTTTTTCTTCACTCACGCTTGGCATGACGGGGTGTGTGCCATCTTGTGAGGCACCGAGCAAGCTCCTTCCTCCTCCCGCTCCACCTAACTACCACTCTACTACCCATCTCGCTACCCCCGCCTCCATATCACCTTCCCTACCTTAATCTCTAATCCAGCTCTGAATGTGGCGCAGCACAGAGAGAGCGAGAGAAATCAAACCTCCTCCCACTCCATCTACCTCAAACCCTATCCCTCCTTCTCCCCTCCTCCCGCTACCTACCGCCCAAGCATACCAACCCCGTAGGACCCAGACCCCTAGCCCAGCCCACTAACCACCCTTCTGATCCGCCTAGGCCAGCTCCGGGAGAAGGAAGAACGAGGGGCGGGAAGGGCGGGAGGAGGCAAGGGCAGAGAGAGAGAGAGACAGAGAGAGAGAGAGAAGCCAACAACAAGTAAGTCGAAGCAAGAACAAGAGCGCAATAACGACAGCAACGAGAGAGAGACAGACAGAGACACAGAGACAAAAAAAGAAAGAAAGACAGAGAGAGACCAGTGCGAAAGGACTTGTTGGGTCAGCTTTGCCGAGACAAAGTGACAAAGTGACAAAGTGAAAAAGAGACAAAGAGAGAAACAGAGAGAGTTGTGTGTTGGTGGATCTCTCTCTCTCTCTCTCTGTGTGTGTGCGTGAGGTGGCGGTGCTCGCAAAGGAGAAGGGGCGGTGCAAGTGGCATGGTGGGAGCATTGTGAGCATTGTGAGCAGGAAAGCAGGAAAGCTTGAAAGTGGGAAAGCGAGAAAGCGGGACATCGCATTGGTTGAGTGAATGAATGATCGGCGCAGTGGGTTCTGGTGGCAGATTTAAGTGGGCTCTTCCTTTTGTTGAACGTGGGAGAGTTTGGGAGATCGACCTTGTGGATCAGTGGGCTTGCCAGGCTGCGAACGGCGGAGAAGGCGAGTTTGCTGTTGGGGAATAACTAGAATTTTGAATTTAGGACTTGTTGGTCACGAATTAGAGGTTGCAGCTCACAAAAGTCACAGAACACACAGAATCATGGCGCAGCGGCGGAATCTCAGGGCGGAGATCCTCGCGTGCGAAGAGGCTGGCCACGTCAATCAGCGCACAAGGGCGCTCTCGAAACTGACCAAGGCGCGAATGGCGAGCAGCAACATGCGAGACGCCGTGCGCAAGCCGCAAAGGGCCTCGTTGAACGACTGGATCGCCTCCAACTTGGTCGACTTTTACAACTCGATGGTGCGTTTCTTCAAGCTCTGCGTGGATGACGCCAACAAATACACTTCTCCCGGCGATGGGTTCCCGCCGCGTTTCGAGTACCGTTGGCCTAACCCTTCTGGCAGACCCACGCAGTGCACTTCCACGGATTATGCGCTGAATGTCGTACGATGGATAGCGTCCAAGCTGGGTTCCGGCATGTTTCCCGCGGATGCGGATCAAGAGTTCAGCCGCGAGTTTGATAATTTCGCCTCAAAGGCATTCACCAGGATCTTCAGGGTCTTTGCGATCATATATCACGGGCACTTTGCAGTTATCGAGGCGCAGAACGCCGCTATTGAGCTGAACAGTGTCTTTAAGCACTTCTTTTTCTTCACACTGGAGCACGGTCTCGTCGAATCAAGGGAGTATATGGCTCTCGGGGAACTCTGCGAAAAACTCGAAGAGATGTACAATATGGATATTCCAGAGTCTAAAGCCCGCGATCAAGACCGCGCCAACCAGCGCGGCGCGCGCACCCCAAAAGGTGCGTTCCTTCAAAAGCAGCCTGGCAAGGGCTCTGCCAAGAGTTTTGGTTCCGCCAAGAGCTTCCACTCTGCCAAGAGCTTCTCTAGTGTACCAAGCATGCCTATCTCACCGCGCCACCCAATGAGTCGCGAGTCTGGCGCGAGCCGCACTTCCACAGCCTCCAGTATCTCGCACCTCTCCTCCAGGTCGTCTCGCCCACAAACTCCAAGAGGCAGCAAGAACAAGTCCAGGGCAGAGTTTGCGCGAGTCGTCAAGCGACGCTCAGAATACCTAGACTCCATGGAGACCCTTGTAAAACGAGCAGACGTATTTGAGAAGCTAATGCAGATTCAAGAGGAAACGGATACAATAGGGCGTGCTTGCATTGACGCTGTTCAGGAAATTTTGCATTCCGAAATGGAATTCGGAGACATGGTTTGGTCGATCCACGACGAATACATGGTCGCCGCAAGACACTGTGGTGTATCCCCTCGAACGATATCTCGGTGCTTCGTCAATGTTGGCGAGATCTTGAGGTTTTCAGAGCTCCTCAACGTGGAGATGCACCTTGGCTTGGTAGACCGGATCACTAGCTCTTCTCACTATTCCGTGCCTGCCGTCATCAAGATCATTTCAAGCGCCATCACTCCTCAGCTCTTCTCCCTGCGCATCTACGCCAGATTCCTTGCGAATTTCGACCAAGCTGTGGAAGAGCTTGACGGTCTAATGGGAAGCAACCAGCGCTTCGCTGATATGATCAATAAGAAGAGAGACAGTATGGGGAGGACCCTCATCGAAATGCTCGATGAGATTCGTGGCCGTCCGATCCGTTTCCAATCGTCTCTCGAGGCTCTCGAGATTTCCTACAATGCTTATGTTGCTATGCAGCAAAGGGACGACCCCATTAACGAGCTCCTGGGCGGCGCGAGCAAAAGCAACTTTGTCAAATCTGCGCACAAGCAATGGGGCGACTCTGGCGGTCAACAAATCCAGCCTCGCAACGCAGCGGGTGCGACGACCGTGCAATCCGCCCAACGAGCGCTTCAACTTACCCGCCAAGAGTACGCCAATCAGCTCAAGATTCTGGAGAAGCGCTCGAGGGAGATGTATATTCAAGCTCTCGTTTTCACTTCAGTTTACGGCAAGGAGAACGGAAGGGTCATGCTTAAGGACCATTTGATCGGATTTGGCCCCATCGAGTATCGTGAAAGCGGGGCCGATTCCTGGACCATCGGTGATGCAATTGTTTTTCGAGACAACATCGTCATTGCCGAGAGCTCCAAAGTTCTCGCCCCAAATGCAGAGAGCCAAAGCTCGACAAAGTCCATTCTGTCTCGTGTGTCGGCTACGGTGACCAGTCTCGCAAACGGCCGTAGACGTTCGTCTACAAATACAAATAATAGCGTGAGACAAGGTGGCAGGACTAGCGGGATCCGCCAGATGCTGGCATCGTCTCTTGGGTCTTCCAGCAGCGGCCCATCTCCTCCTGAGCCACAGAGAATTTCCTTCACGCGGCCAGAGGCTTCAGCGGCGAAGAAGAAGGCCCCCAAGGTTGTTATCAAAGCACAGTTCAACGTCGACGCATGCTCGATATCTACTGAGCAACTTCGCCATGCGAGGTATCGTGCATCGGAGGGCAAGTACGCCGTGCGGATGACACACGTCGTAAAGAAAGGAACGGCCCAAGTGGCGCAATTCCGTACCACAAGCGCCGACCTTGCCACCTCTCTGTTTCAGTTTGTCAACACCCCTGTTCCGCAGCGTCTATTCTCTCACCTGGTGGCATTTGAGGACCTCACAAGCGATCGAAGCGAGTCGCGAGTGGAGGCCGAGGAAGTGGAGGGTAGCAGAAGTAACAACAACAATGACTCGCGACTGGCGTTGCTGAGAAGGCCAGCCAAGAAAGGCGAAGTGGCGCCGCAAAGCCCTGGCGAAAAGAAACCAGAGGTGCTGGGAGCCCGGCCAGATGATCACTATGATTTTTTTATTTCATACCACTCGAGCACTGCAATTGACGAAGCTCTCTCGCTTTACCTTGACTTGAAGAACCAGGGTTTCCGCGTCTGGCTTGACAAAACGGTCGAAAACGACCTTCCGAATGCACAAGCGATGCATGATGGCATTCGGAAATCCAAAGTATTTCTTCTTTTGTTGAAGAGCGGAGCTCTCCTGCGCCAGTGGGTGCAGTCTGAGGTCCGAGAAGCAAGACGTTTGCAAAAGCATGTGGCGGTTATCTACGAGGGTGACTACAGCACAGAGCCTCGCGGCAGTGGGAAAGGTAGCGGACAAGGTTCTTCCATACAGTCCTCCTCCTTAGGCAAGGGCGAGTTACCCGAATACACTGCTGACAGGTCTCTGATCCCGCAAGACATCGCCCAGCTCTTTGACGAGATATCTGCCGTCCCGCTCCAAACTCTCGGGAAACGGAGGACAGCCATGTGGGAAATGGTGTTGCGCCAGCTGCACCTGGACCCTCCCCGGCAAAAGTCTGGTATTTTGTTCCTTTGAGCGCTTTGTGCATCGCGTTTGCTCAATCCCCTCTTCTATTTTTCTGTTTTTCTGTCTCTTATCAATTACGTAACAGTACCGTGTGTTTGCCCCCTCTCGATAAAAGCGCGATTCGATTGCCAGGTGGAGAGATGTCACCCAGGCAAGAAAACCGCGCGCGTTGAAGGGACCGTAAAATATTACTTTGTCCATGAATAATGTGGATCTATTCTTTCTGTTTTCACAACGTTTTGTTTGCCACCGTGAGGCACGGCGGCATACTATCAGGTGCAAGGACTCCCATTTTTCTCCTTTTTCAAGCCCAGCTGTAGGCAGCTTTTCCCGCTGAAAATGGATGAGGCCCAGCAAGATCAAGGCGCATGTCAAAGCAGTTCTCGACTTGCTCTTCGGTTCCCACAACAAATAACTGTGTCGTTGTGGAGTGCAACGTGAGTAGTGGAGTCGGGACCTTTGAAGTTGCTGATCGCGGAATTGCCAGGAGGTGTGTCGGTGGTCGAACGTGCAACGTAATAACATCGCCCAAGAATATGGGCAGGTGCGAAAGGTCTACCTCATAGTTGGCGAGACTGAAATCGTCATCTTTTGTGTTCACACGGTCGTTATCGTGCGAGCCTTGCATCACCATGACCGAGGAGCCCGATATGGAAATCTTCCAATCTACACCGGCGACTCTGTGATGAAACTTGGACTTATCTAAAACAACCCGCCCGTCTAGGGTTTTGATGCACGCGTTCCACCGAAGCTTCAATTTTCCCCATCTCGTTCCGCTGTGCACGTATATCTCATGCATCCGAGTGTAGATGTTGGCAGTGTGCTGATTGCTCACGCAGAGGAGCAGATCATTTTCCCAATCTCTTGAGTGAAGCAAAGTGTGATGAGCCTCTATTTTTGCTGGCCCTGGCTGGAGAAAGTTACCAGCACTCCCCGTTTGGGCGTTGCTGAGAAGTCGGTTCTCCGAAAGTTCTGCAGCAGCACGCGAGCTCATCTCTGCTGATATGGTAATATTTTGCGCGAATGCGCCTTGAACTCGTTTGGGCACGGGAACCGAATGCTGAAGCTCAAACATACCCAGCTCCACAAGGATTTGATCTCCGGGGAGCCAGCCTTTTGTTCGAACGCGATAGTGCTGCCAAACTCGTATTCGGTCCGCCTGGACCATCGAATTTACAACCGATACATTCTCTGTTGCATCACCAGCAGCAACGACTTCGAATTCGGGGGCATCGAATGGGCTCTCCTGTCGTTTGCGCAGCACCCTCCAGTCATACGCCGGATTGATTTCCCACTCCGTCACTATTGTTGAACCCTTTTCTTTATCTTCACCCTGCTCCAGTGCACTTGGAACTGGAATTGAAACAAGTTCGATTGCCTCCTTCATCTCGTTCGCATGAATGGAAGAAAGCGGAAAATCTACGAGCTTTCGCCGGTCCAAAGACTCATAAATAACAATCGTGGATCGAGCATTTGGGTGCTGATGAGCCCCTTCAGCTAACGACGAGGTGGCAGAGGGCCCCAGCAGATTTGAGATTTTCCTGTTTCTTTCGAGGAGAACAGAGAGCGAACGCTTGATTTGAGCGGAAAAGTGTAAATTTGGCATTGGGCCAAGGTCTATAAGAGAGCGGTTGACCTCCACCGCCTCCCGCAACGCGATAGCTCCGGCTTGGCGCTCGGAGCCAAAGGTTAGGAATCGATTGTTTGCCAAAAGAAGGTGACGAAGCGGGGCCGTGCTTGAGCGGAGAGCAGAAGCAAGGGGCTTGAGGCACGAGTCATCTAGCTCGTTGCTCGAGAGATCTACGTGCTCGAGCGCTGGGGAAGATGCAATCGCCTTTGAAATCCAAAAGCATCCAGGCGCACCAATTGCATTCATCTTCAACACCAATTTTTTGAGTTGGTAGAGCTGCTCTCGACCTGTTCCAAGAGCTTTCTCCGCTTTTCGTCGGTGGATTGCGTCTGCGCTTGCTTTTACTAGTGCTTTGCCGATTGTTGTGGCGCCAGCGCTGCCAATAAAGGCCATACTGAGGTCGAGTTCGGTCAAAAAGTATTTGAGAATGCCTTCATGAGCCAAGGCGGCTACTCCAACCTTGGGCAAAGAGCATTGAGTCAAGCCCAGTCTTTGAATTCCGGAGGTGAGCGAGAAAAGAGTGCTAACAAATGTTGCTGTGTTCCCTTGCTTGGTGTTGGACGCTCGGTCTCGTCTCCCTTCGCCAATGCTTAACTTGACATGAGTTAGTGACCGGGAAGCCTGCGCAAGCAGCTGGGCGAGCACCTGGCCAGAGTTATGCTCTCGCTGAAAAGGGTTGCTAGAGAGATCGAGAGATTCCAGCGATGTGTTCTTACGAAGCGACTTGCAAATCAAAGCCGCGGCTTCCAAATCAAGTCGATTGTCACTGACGTTCAATGCCGTCAGGCTGATTTTGGTGTGGGCGAGAATTGCTGCGATAAAGTGGCCAGCCGACGGAAGAAGATTGTTGCTCGACAGATCAACGCTCTTCACCGATGTTGCATGGACAAGCGCTGCACCTAGCTTTTGCAAAATCACCTCATTGACTCCTTGTCCACGCAGATTCAGGACGGTCAATCCACGAATTTGGGTAAGTTGCTCGAGCGAGGAATCCAAAGGTTGCAGCGAGTTGGCGTACGATATCTCCAAACCATCATCAACCTCTTCACCGTCGCTCTCTCCGGTGACTCGGAACTTGCTCTCCTCAAGCCGTCTTTTCCCAACACCAAGGTACAGAATGCCAGGCATATCCTGGCCTCCATCATCATCATCAACATCATCAACAACTTTATTATTCTTCTTCTCTTGCTGCACCATCTTCCTCAAAGCTTCTAGCTCTTGATCTTTCTCGAGAAGCTGGAACTCCATGACCTGCCTTTCCTTTTCGACCAGCAGTCGTACGCTCTTCATCAAATCCGCATTCTCAATCACTTGTTCATCGTCACCACTTCTCCTTGCACCTTTCGGGCTCCGAACGCCCTTCCTTCTTCCTCTCGAGCTCATGATTTCAAACAATTGCGTGTCACACAAAGTCGCCCAACTACTTCAACTCCAAATATATATATATATATATATATATATCTCCAAACCTTTTAGATCGACAAAGTCCTTCGCCGCCCACACGGAGATTCGGCACACATGAGCTCCTCCTACCGCACCAATTATTCAAACTGCTAGCGCCGCACTACGGTCCGCGCCTTTTTGGAAGGGCTGAAAGTACAAGCGTACCCCACAGTACGATAATTTGCTTTTCTCCTTTTCCCACAGTTGCGCCAGAGTACGTGTGACAATTGCACGATTTTCCCTCACAACCAGTTCCTCAAACCGTCGCGCTCAATGCTAGAGCAAGAGCTATCTACCGGCCTAACACCATCTCGGTTCTCCCCCTTAGTCATCCGGTTCTTCCTGCATTTTCTAAACTCCACTCTACTGTCCATCTACTGAGTCCCGTTAACACTCAGCTCTTGCCGGTTCCCGGACGAACAGCTCGTTGATCCTCAGGAACTCTCCTTCATTAGCACTCTCCGCTACCGTCTTCCCAGGACGGAAGGAGTAGGGAGTGCTAGCCATTCCCAGTAGCTGGAAGGAGCGAGGGAAGAGAGGAAAGTGTCCGCAACTCACCTGAGGCGCGTGCGCAGGTAACTGTCCGCTGTGGAGACCCGCCCTTGAAACTCAATAGTCTGCGGCTGTTGGTGTTTGTGTTCGCGCAACTGCGAGCACAGAGGGACTTTTCATTCCGAGTTTTAAATTTTGATTGTTTGAACTTTGCTGTGAAATCTGTGTGCTCGTTCTGTTGCGGGTTGCATTGTATTGTAGTTTGTATTGTTTGTCTTTTGGTAGAGAGAGACACTTTGAAAAGCAGGCAAGATCAAGTGCTCTGTACTGAGTAGCTGAATTCTAAAGTCTGAATTCTAAAAGGTTGCGTTTGCGTGGTGGGCGATTCGAGGAGAGGGAATTAAGTGGTGAAGTGGTAAAGTGGAACGATTGAAAATGGCAACGCCAAGTAGCTTCGGTTCGCTGCTCTCAGGACGAAGCGGCGTGCTAAATCCTCTGCGGGTCAGCGTGTATCTAAATGGAGTTGGCTCTGGTGGAGTAGGGCGCAGGGTGGTGCTGGATAGGTCGGACACTCTGGCGGAAAATATTCAGCGAATATCGCAAAAGCTTGGCATGCAAGATCGGTGCGTGAATCCTGCAGTGTACACGAAGAGCGGCATCCTGGTGGACGACATCGAAGGCGTAATCGAAGGCGAGACGCTTTTCTTTGATCCGAGGGGGCTTCCTTTCAATGCAGGTGGAGGAGCCAAGGAAGAGATGAACTTGTCCTTTGGGACCGCGTCGGTGGATGGTGCGAGTACCGCGTCCAGTACAAGACGAAGACGGAAAGCGCGTAGAAGCGCAGGGGCGGTTATGAACTCGAACTCGGCGGGGAATAGCTTTGGCTCTGCTCCCGTTCAAACTTCCGATAGCTCACATGCCCGATTACTTCGTACAGACTCTTTTGAGTATGACTATCTGTTTAAATTCATCGTGGTGGGCAGTGTTGCAGTGGGGAAGAGCTGTCTGTTGTTGAGATTCACAGATCAGCGATTTCGGCCTACTCATGAGGCAACCATCGGGGTGGACTTTGGGTCAGAGACGATCAGAGTCAGAAACAAGAAACTCAAGGTACAGGTTTGGGACACGGCTGGACAAGAGCACTTCAAGTCGATTACGAAAACCTATTTCCGCGAGGCAGCCGCGGCTATGATTGTGTACGACGTGACTAGTCGTGCGAGTTTTGAGGATCTGAAGCCGTGGCTTGACATGGTGAGAAGCGCGAGTGCGAATCGCGCCTTGACCATCGCGTTAATCGGAAACAAGTGTGATAAACGCGGACCTGAGCGAGAGGTCAGTTCGCGCGAAGGCGAGACTTTTGCACGCGAACACGGATTGCTCTTTCTTGAGACTTCTGCGATGAGTGGTGAAAATGTGAACGAAGCATTTGCTCGAACAGCAGACGCAGTTCTGCGCAAGATTGATCAAGGGTTGGTAAACTTTGACGACCCAGTTCAAGGTGTTCGACGCGGTGATTTCAGTGTCGATTCGTCCGGCCGAAGCGGCACAGTGACGTCGCAATCAAAGAACTTGACGCTCAATGTAAACCCAAATGCGCGGAGTGAAGCACAGGAGCAGTGCTATTGTTGATGAACTCGACTGAATTTCTGTATGACTGACTGTACCAAGTAGCTTTCGATCACTCCACGCCACGCACAGTATCATTTCTTGATTTTTTATTTTTGATTTTGATCTTGATTCTCTCAGTTCCCACTTTCAGTTTTCTTGGGGAGAGCTTGAACGCTCTAGCGCCTGTTTTTCGGGAACGCTCAATGTAAAAAAAAACACAACTATGTGCAACGAAGAACAAAATATTTTCTTAGAATTCTGTACAAAGGGAAAAAAGCGAAACACGAAGAGGGCACGTCACGAGGAAAAGGAGAAAAGTGGCACAAATGACAAAAGGGCGCGACTAAAGCACCGCTACAGTATTCATGAACACAGTCGCGAAAGCGTGCAATTATTCTTGGTGCTTTGGCGCCTTCAAGAGCTGCAAAAACCCAACGCAGCCACCGAAGACGGCAGCACCAAAAATGCCGACGCCATTGAATAAAAGCTTTTTCTTCGCAAGACCAATAATCACAAGGCCTGCGGCAACGGCGAATGTGACGCGCATCATATCCTTCTCCTGGTCATCCTCTCGCTGACCAGGGCCAGAGCGTCTCGAGCTGTGTGAGTTCAAGAGCCTTTTTAGGGAGTCGTTTTCGCTCATGAGGCGATCATTCTGCAGCAGTAAAAGCTTTGCCTGTTCCTGAGAGTCGTCGAGTTCCTCTGCAAGCTTGGCAATTTGGTCAAGGAGGCGTTGCTCAATAGGCATAGATCTCTCCATACCGCCGTAGGTGTCGGCGTTCAGCTTTTTCAAGCCAGGGTCAGAGGCCAAATCTGACACTGCAGAGAGGAGTCGCTGGTGCTTTTGCTGCCAAGGTTCGATTGCCATGCTTGGTGACTCTTGCTTCCCATACGCTCCCACGCTGCTGCAATCTTCATCGTCAAGGTCCAGGGAGTGAATGTTTTGGCTCAATACCGCCGATCCTCCCATCGGGCTCGCGAGAGAGGGAGGTGGCACGCCATTTTTGGTCTTCCTACCCCCAAAGATGATGACTGCGTCTGATTCATCACTGGAAATCGAGCCCGTGCTGTATCGTTCGTGCGACACCGCCCCTTCCGACACCACATCCCATTCAGACACGGAGAGCCCGCTGGCCGTCCTGAACGATTGCTTCTGCGCAAAGTTCGCCATCTTGCGCACGCCAACCCGACCGATCAAGTCCCTATTCCGCACGAAATCAGATCCTCAGATCACAGAATCCAGCTGCCCAAATACCACCTCCGCAGCTCAGTTTCGCAACACACACACACACAATCTCTAATCCGGACCGTTTCGCACAGTTCCACAGTCAGTCCCACAGTCCCCTAGGCGCCGCGACCGATAGCCTTGCATAGGCGGCTTGCCCCACGTCTCCCGGACCGTCGTACAGCCCACGCAGCCACGCGATCACGCAATCACGCACCCGCCCACTGAGTGACTGAGCGATTTCAATAGGGAATTGAGCAACTGAGCGACTGAGCAACTGATTGACTGAGCGACTGACCGCTAGATCCCGCAGCACAACCTGTCCCTATACCTGTACTCCAGTGCTGTGCAGTGTTGTGCAGTGCTGTCCTCGCCCACGGGGACACTCGGACAAACTGCCAACTGCCTCTCACTGCAACACACGTCGCAGTCCTTCTCCTTCTTGTCAATTGTCAAATTGTCAATTGTCAATTGTACAATTGTCACTTCTCTGTCTTCTGTCTTCAGTTTTCTGTTTTCTTGTCTTCTGTCTTTCGTTCTGACTGAGAAAATGAGAAAAGAATGAAATTAGTGAAAACCTTTCCGGCAGTATGCTAGTCTTACCTACGTGCTCGCTAGGCTCTCACCTGCGATCAACAGCCCGAGCATAGGACTCCTCACTGGTTCTATGGTAGTTCCTAATCAGTTTTAAAGCGTAGTCGTAGGGGATGCTGAAAGTGAAAGAGGCTCGACTGCGGCGTAAGCGCAGGATTGGTCTCCTAGCAGAAACGACGACGTAGGTTCTGGCTACCGGTGGGGTAGGGCTGGTAATAGAAGGAGGCAAGGAAATTTCGCTGCAGGTACTGGTGCTAGTGAGGGAATTAGTCCCCACGGTAACACCTTTCGCTCTTTCGACTCACTGTGAGTATTGATTGACAATGAGTGAGTTGAGTGGGCCGTGAGAGGGTACCTCTAACTACCTATCTTCCTCCCTACCCTATTGACCGCTCTAACTAACCTATAGTCTCCCCCCAGCACTAGCAGCCGCTTATGGCCCGCCTTAGTGATCCAGGCGTAGGGAAGAAATTGACAACTACTAAGCAAGCGGTAGCAAAGCCATGAGAAAGGCATAGCGGCCTGGGGATGACGTCAGCAAAGAAAGAAAGAAAGAAAGAAAGAAAGAAGCAAGAGCAGCTCGAAGATGGAAACACTTGGCAAAGGAAATAGAGGAAGCACAGTGGAAGCGATAGGAAGAACGGCAGAGAAGCGAATGAGAGAGAGAGAGTGTGGCAAGTGAAAGGTGAGTCTGGTGTCCAGACCCAGTGCCGTGCAATGAACGACAAGAGTTGCGACCTATCAATCAAATAACCAGTCAGAATTCAGAATTCAGAACTCATATCATTCAGACCTGAGAGAGATCTGCTCCGATGTTTTCTGCCCAGGAAATGAAATACTCCAAAATTCCACGTTTCACAGTGTTTCACGTTTCGTGTCGATTCGTTCGCCCGCGCGTGGCTTCTTTCGCTCGATCGCTCTTCCCTTCCGCAGTGCTTGCTTCTTTGCATGCAGCTGCATGGAAGCGTCGCTCTTTTCCAGTTCCACGTACACAAGCTAGCGAACGGCGACTATCGTGAAGGCAGGTTGTTGTCTTCGTAGTCGTGTTTCGCAGAGTCCTGATTCGCGGAATGGGAGCAGCACATCTTGACATGCTCTCGTGTGCTTCTGCCACTCGGCGTCAATAAGTTATGTATGCTTTGCCACAGATATCCGCAGCTCTTGACTGTCCAGAAAAAGTCCAATTCTTCCTCGTCCATTTTCCATTTTTCATTTTTCATTTCGCGAGCTAACAGAGCTGGCTGGGGCGCAGTTCTCTGGACTAGGGAACGAGCAGGTGCCCTTTGGCCAATAGATAATTCACATAAACGTCATTCAACTCAATCCCTTTCCCCCCCCCTTTCCAGTTGGTCTCTATAAGTAATGCAACGCAGTTAGTATTACAACTATTGACAGTATTACCGGTAATGGGCTGCAGAAATCGATCGTGAAATTTCTTTTCGTTTTGAAGCAACATGAAGTAGGTTGTTGTAGTTGTTGATAGTCGTATCTTAATGATGCGACTATGCCGCGCGGGTACCGGTACATTCAGGTCTTGCAGTGCAGTGTGGATGACTTGGATGACATGGACGACAATGCTGTCGGACGTCACACACAGCATGCGATTGTTGCTGATGACAAAGCTTGCTTGGCAAGCGCGCTTTTCCGCGCTTTCTGGTGCAGTCTTGTTTAATTTGCTTTTTGGATTTGTGTAGGATGGCAATGGCATTGTGATGAGCGACTTTACTTTGTTGAATGTTGGAAATTCGAGAAAAGGTGTTTCATTGGGCACTCGCTGGGACTGACCGAAAGGGAGTAGTGCTCCTGCACCGACTGACAGTGAATTGCTTTCGCAATGCTCAGCTGTTGGTAGAGTCGGGGCTAACGGCGTTTTTCTCGATTTCTTCTTATAGGAAAAAAAAAAGAAAAGAAAAGAAAGTCAAGAAACAGTTTTGGACGCAGGATAGTTGAAAGGTGCAGTCGTTGAGGCGTGGTTTAACCAACTGTTAAATTCAGAATTCAGGTCAGAATTGGCGACGAAGGCTTGTCGATCGACCACGGTAGTTCAATTCGCATTCTCTCACCGTCGAGACTCATCTCGAGGTGACGTAAGCGGCAAGGCCTCTACTAGCCATGCCTGTACAGGTGCCCTTCTCTGTTGCGATTCCTCGCACCAGCGCTCTGGCACAATAGTTTAGGGACCGTTGCGGCTCGGAACTGAGTAGATGTGCCAGAATGAGTGAACAGTGAACGCATTTTTGTTGCGCTCACAAGGTGCTGCTCCAGCTATCTGGACGAGTGAGTGTGATTCTCTGCCTTGAGCGATGCTGGATTCAAAGTGAATCGCCTTGGATGAAGGTCGGACTTGATTGTTCACGAAAAAGGTCTCAAAGCCGTCGCGCTTTTGTTGTTCCTGAGGGCGTTACACGAGTTCCGAGTGGGACCGATGTCATATGAGAGCAGCGAGACAGGCGGACAAGAAGAAGAGAAGGGCTTCGAACACCCACTTGGGGGCGAAAACGCTCCAAATGAAAAGGTGCGTGCGCATCAGCGCTAAAACTACGGTGGCAACGAGAATGCGGAGGGACATCGCAGACTGAAATGCCACAAGTGCTTGTGGACGAAATTGCGGGTGCTTTGCATCGGCCATAGCTTGCATTGCTGTAAAAAATGCGAGGAGATGACCTGTAAAGGTGATAATGACGGTCAGCAAGCCCACAATCGTCTGGCTGTACTCGGTGAGCCCCGTATATGCTCCGCTGATGTCGATCGTTGCGATCACGTGGGAGTTCCCCAGAGCGAAGAAGATGCACTGGCCAAGGATCCAGTGCGACATCAAAGTTTCCAACGCGGAACATTGCCTCTCCAAGCAAAAAGCGGCTGTCACCTGCGAGAGCAGGAACCCGAGAACAACCGTGACAGTGGAAGACTCCCTGTGCAAAAGCAAGAATAGCATCCCCCACCCGCATGACCTCGCCGTTCCCGCGAAAGTTGGAAACCCGATCCTTCCCGCAAACGATAAAAGATGCAGAAGCGCCACGCAAAAATAAGTGAGCCTTGCTTCCACGATAGATTCACGCGAGCTTATGTTTGTTTTTTGAACCCACAACAACACGGATCCAGCCAAAACGATAATGGAGCTGGGAATTCCAAACTTGAAGTAACTCTGGGCTTCCGCTTTGTACAGTGAAAACACCGAGAATAGCGAATAGGCTGCGATGGCTGCAGTAACACTCTGCGGATCCGCTATGCCTTCGGGAACTGCAAGGACTGCAGCGCCTTCGTCAACAAAGTTGGGGTCGCTCAACCCTGCCAGTCTGGCAAAGTTGATGACTTGAAGACGGAAACGAATAACTCTCGTCAATACCATGGCAGTCAGTCCTAGCCACCACTTGCGCTCGCCAAAAGGAAGCGTTTGGTTGGTTGACCTAATGTCCGAAAGCATAGAACTAACAAGCCAAATGTTGAATAGAAAGAACCACACCACGTGCTCATTCTCGATCGCTGACGAGCTCGTCAATGCTAGCTGTAAACAGTCAAAATCTCGTCAACAACTTTGAGCATCATTGTATATCAATGCAAATATAAAGAATTGAGAGTCAACCACTTACCACATGCACACAAGGTGCCGCCAAAGGAAAAATGCAGTGAGTTTCCAAGCCACCTCCACGTACAACTAACGTCGCTAACCGCGCGGCAAAGCCTACAAATACAGCGAGTAATAAAGCGATTGCTAAAACAAGCTGAATGTCTTGCGATGTCCAGGTCACAGTCTCACCATCAGAACCAAGCGGCTTGGCAAGAAGTTCGCTGGCTCTCGTGGATAAATGACTCCAATTCGAGTCTACAACTGGTCCAAAGTCGATATGTCTTTCTCTTAGAAGCAACATCAGCTGCTTTGCGTTCGCCTCTTCTGCAGAACGAAGAAGTGAAGAGTCCGAAGCTTTCGCAAAGGGTTCCTTGATTAATTTTCCGACGGAGTTCTTTGGTATTCCAACCCCCAACAGCGCTCCAAGTGTCGGCGCCAAGTCTACTTGTGAGACTGTTCCGCGCACCAGCTTTTCTCCAGGTTTGGGAATCGTTGCTGATTTTTGGTGCAAATCTCCATCAATGTGCACGAAGAGCAGAAATGCCGAGGACTCTGGCACAGAGGCGCCACCATGGTTCCCTACTTTATTCATGCCGTGATCACTTAGAAGCACCAACAGGGTCGGCAATGGTTTGCCATCTGGACCACACGGAGATTTGACGGAATCTTTGCTGCATGATCGCTTTGCTTGTTGAGCCTGTAGCCCACCATAAATGGTCTCGAAGATCCTGTCCATCTCTTCGAGCTTCATATCCAACAAGGGCGAATCTGGGCCAAATTGATGCCCGATGTGGTCGAGTCCAAGGTAGTGCAACACAACGACATCCCAGGCCCTGGATAGCGGGTGAGACATTTCTGGATCAAAGTCCTCTGCAAGATGCCGCGTAATGTTGTCATCGACTTCGGTGTAGTCCTTTGTGAAGAAGCTGCTCGTCCCATCCGAGCGCTTAAACTGCGATGGAAAGAGTTTAAGCCATGTCTCGTCGCCATAAAGCACGAGTCGTTTGCCAGCTCTGCTAAGCCGATCCACCAAGTTATCCTCCTGTAGACTCTTTGAGTCCAAGTTGTTCATGACATCAATGAACCTCGGCACCCCCCCGGTCATAATAGCTTTAATTCTCGGCATGGTGACTGTCGGTGTGTTTGCGATAGCTACGAAAGCAGACGCAATATCGGGCCGCGACAAAGCCAGCGACCTTACAAAGCGCATGTCCTCTCTCTCCGTGACAAAATCTTCCCGCATCGCGTCCACCAGCATGAAAACCAGCCTTCCATAGACTGGTGTAGGTTGCGCAGTGTCAACATTTTCGTGTCCGGCCGCGTCGTGAAAGCTGTTATCCCCGCCATCTTCGCGCCAGCCAAATAAGCTTCCCAACCCAATTTCTAGCTCGAGCACCACAGCCGCCGCCCACAAAACAGCAAAAGCTTGCGCAATTTGCACTATCACAGCCGACGGTTTCATCTCGGCATCAAAGCTCGTCTCTCAGAGGCTCTCTCTCTGTCTCCAGATTTTCAAGTATCTGATTTCTGTACTCGAGTCGTCAAGCTCAATCGCCGCGTTTTATGATGTTTTATAGCACGAATCTGCTGCGCTTTCCGAGTCGAACTTCTTCTGAATGATTTGAATGAAACGAACCAGCTTTCCCTTGTATGCTTTCCCTGCTTCAAGTCAACGAGGGCTCGCCAAGTCGGCAAACATCTGTCGCAGGAGCGCCGTAATGTTAAAGATTAATCAAAGAGATCTCAACCTGCGTTTTCTTCCGAGGCTTTATACGTGCATGCAGTACAGGAATCGGTGTCGAGGACATGTACTCGCGTACTCCCACATACGCGTTCCCACATACACCCATCTTGATCCTAAAACACCTAAAACAAAGAAATTACACCTGTTCGCTCAAGGAACTGTTCACGAGTTCACGAGCGCTTCACTAGAACCAGACCAGGAATCCCTACCAGATCCTACCAACGGTAGTAACAACTGCTATGGTTTCATCAGACGATTCCCTAATCGCTCACTTGACTAATTTTAAAAAAAAATCATGGACGGGGTACTTAGTATACTCAGTATGCTCAGTGTACTCAGTGTACTCAGTACAGGGGGTACGCGGGGACGGTAGTTAGAATAAGAAGTAGCAATCAGTTAAGCTGTCTTGATTGTCCGCGTAGGTTTGTTAGACGCAGCGCTCTTGCACTCACAATTTCGTTTGCAACGGTTGTGCTTTTGCAGAATTCAGGTAGAGGATTGGAGGTAAGTGTTGCGCGATAGATAGATAGGTAGACAGACAGACAGACCTTTACTTTAGAAATCAGGTTCAACCTCACGCGTCCCAAATTGTCGTAATGTATGTCTCATCCACAGGAAGCTCTCGAGTACGGATTGAAGGTTTGGAGCGTTGGAGAATTGGAAGATTGCGAGCGGGTAGTGGGACTATCCAACAGGTTCGTGGACCTCTCGTCGAGATTTTCTGGAGTCGGTCGACGGCATATTGGTGCATTTGGCGACTAGGTGCTCTTCGGATATCAATACTTGCGGGAGCGATTTTTAAAGCTCAGGAAGCTCGGGAACATGGGTGAAGTGCTGAGCAAGGCGTTTGTGCCACTGCACAGCCTGCCAGGGCTGTACGATCTGCCAGATGAATGCCTTGAGCCTTCATTTAACCCGGAAGAACATCTCCGACCGACATTGGGCGGCATAATCCAACTGCTGTTCCTAGCGAGTGCGTATGGATTGGTCCTGTTTCAGGCGAGCAACATGATCGCTGACGGCAGTGAGCTCCTGCTTCTGATCCCGCAGATAGCGCCTGTCGTAGGCAGTGTGGTGATCCCGATTCTTGGGGCGGTGCCTGACGGTGCTGTGGTGCTGTTTTCCGGCCTGGGAGATCGCGCGAAAGCTCAGGAGCAGCTTTCTGTTGGCGTGGGGGCACTTGCGGGATCGACAATCATGCTTCTCACGGTGCCATGGTTTCTCTCCGTGCTGGCAGGGCGCGTGAGCGTGGACGAAAGCGGACACTGTACTTATACGCGCCCAAGCCGCTCGGGCAAAAATTGGAAGAAACTGTCCAAAGAGGACGCCTTGCTTTCGACAGGTGTGGAGCCGGATCATGACGCAATGCGGGCTGGCGCAAAAGTGATGGCAATCACCGCGTTATCTTATGTCATTATCCAGGGAGCAGCATCTGTGTTGGAAGCAGAGGACGTTTCAGGCGGAGAGCTAGCCGATGATGAAAAGGCATTTGCTCTCTCCGGTCTTATCCTCTGCACGGTACTCTTTGTCTGGTACATTGTGTCTCAGCTTCGCAGCGCCAAGGATGACAAGGTGCTCCAGGACGTCATTGACAGAAAGCGAGAGGCTGCATTGAAGAATGGAATGCTTAGTCTGCAAGGAGCATTTTTTGACGCTTTGAACAAGTACGACAACGAAAGCGTCGACTCTCAGCTATTGGGAGCAAGTCGAAAAGAGCGGTTTGAGGTGGTTGTCCGTAAATTTTTCCAGCAGTACGACGTCAACAAGGATGACACCATTGACAGGCACGAGCTCAAGCTACTGTTGGCGGATCTGCACATCCCTCGCTCTGATGAAGCCATCGAGCACTTTGTGAAGGAAATGGACTCTGACGGCGATCAGTTCATTCATTTTAACGAGTTTGTGGACTGCATGCTGCGGATCATTCGCTCCTCTCGGTCCCAGAGTGGCATGTCTGAGCGAAGCCCGTCTTATGGCACCATGGACAGCTTTGGGGCAGGATCACGCACAGGTCCTGATCGCATTGAGCAGTTGATGCATCATCATGACAGGGGCAACGGTCAAGTGCGCGAAGAAATTGAGAGACAGCAGCAAGAGCTACAGCGGGTTATGGACGGCAGTGACTTGAATGAGCAGAATTCTGCCGCCGAGATCACCTCCGAAGCTGCGGAGGGCGCTGCCGACGAAGAAGCAGAGGAGGAAGAAGACATGCCGGAGGATTTGGCAGATCTACCCCCAGATGCACAGAGACGAAGGGTTCTGCTCCGCTCCCTGCGGCTCATGTTGACTGGAACCGTATTGGTGTTACTCTTTAGTGATCCGATGGTGGATGTCATGAGTGAGATCGGCAGCGTGCTGGGAATCAGTTCTTTCTACATCTCGTTCATCCTTGCGCCGCTCGCGTCAAATGCGTCGGAGCTGATTGCATCTTTCAGTTATGCCAAGAAGAAGACGACCAAGACGATCACGATCAGTCTGACTTCTCTCACCGGCGCGGCGATCATGAACAACACATTTTGCTTGGCAATTTTCCTCGCCCTCGTTTACTTTCGCAATTTGGCCTGGAAGTTCAGTGCGGAGACCATCTCGATTTTGTTTGTGGAAGCTTGCATGACTTGGGTAGCTACGAGGCGTGTCCAGACCATGAAGCTTGCTATTTTCGTCGTATCCCTGTTTCCAATTTCCTTGGTGATCGTTTACATACTCGAGAATGTGTTTCACTTGGATTGAGAGGGGGTTGGGAATAGAGAAGACACGCAGCCCGGCAGCCAATGTCTGGAAGGTTCTATTTTCTGTTGCTATTCTGGTGTGAGAGACGCCATATATCTATCTATATAACGTGCATCCGCCAAACGTTCACGTTCATGCGAGTTGGGTTCTCGCAGTTTCGTCCGAAAGGTGTTCTTTGGAACTTGATCTCACGTGTCAAGAAATAATAAAATGCAGGAATAAAGAGATGAGATTTGCCTGTTGTGTACTTTACAACCTGTCCTTCCCTAAACCGCTCGTCTCATCCGCCGAGCACAAACGCTGCTTTCCAAGCCAAACTCCTTTGCCGCACGCACTCAAAAACGTTTCACAAAACGATTCGAGAAGCAGCCAATTCATGCCGTCTATGTGCTCACGCGTGGCAGGGTGGGCATATTTTGAGGACAAGCGCTGCGTCCGCTATCAACGTGGCTCTCATGCGTCTGGAGGCGGCTATTTATAGACTAGTGTTTTATACCCGCACCTTCAAGGTTGAAAGCTGAACCCTTCTGTCGTGATACGGGACTCGAGGTGTCCAATCCTTTTTCCACTGCCGAATGTGTCTTTTTTGTGTCTTGCAGGACAGAGAAGCGCCTAGAGTCCAACGTCCCATTCACTCTCAACTTCCATTCGTTTTCCATTCATCTTCAATTGAGAGATTGATTTGATTTTGAACGAAGGATGAAGAAATTTCTGATCAGGTTTTCACACCTGAATTATTATTTATAATTTCTGAATCATTGTTTCCTGTTCTCACTAGACGTTTCGGCTAGTTCCTCTAACGTCGCACATTTTTCTTTTTCTGTTCCACTCTCGCCCTCTCACAGAGTTCTCCAATGGGTAGGAGGAGGTCTATTAGCCTTACCTTTCTTTCTAATCATTAGGTTAGCACAATATGGAAAAATACCTCCCCTCTTGCTAAATCTGCGGCTGAAACTGCTATAAGGTTTAGGCCATTACGCCTACACCACCTTCAGCAGAAACTACTTGTTCTATAGTAAACAGTATGGCATTTCCACACGCGACCCACTTCTAGTCCCCCTCCTCCAGACCTTATAAATTGTACTAGTGGCCGCATATCGAAAAGGTCTCTTGACAGTAGGTATCCGTAGGCAGGAACTAGTCCTGAGTACAGCTGTCGATGCCATACTTTTATGTTGGTCAAAATTTCTTCTTCCAAATTGACTAGCACTTACTACTCGTTTAATTACAGAATCTGTGCGTACTAGTAAATGAATAATGCGAACTACTCGCGCAAGGCGGTAAGTATCATTAGTGGCGACATAAAGTATCAATTACTGCTTAAGCGACTAGCTCCGAGATAGCGAAATGGATAGTGGTCATGTGAATTGGAGTAGTAGAATACTACCTCCTGGGAGTCCTGAGAGGACAGATGCAAAAGACAAACCATAACAAACAACAACATCAACAACAACAAACAACAACAAACACAACAAACAACAACAAAAAACAACAAGAACAAGAACAAGAACGAGGTCGCCAAGTTGGACTTCGTCATCGGCGTCAAAAGGTCTGAGTTATCGGCGTCATCGGCGTCGAAAGGCGAGTGAGCGAGAGGCGAACAAGCGAAAACGTGCGGAGAGGGCGGTGTTTGGTGTGAACGGTTTTACTCTTTGCGAGTTCGAGGGAGGTTGTGAGAAGAGGACCTTCAGTGCGAGTCAAGGTTCGCGAAGGCCGGGGAGTCAGTTGACCCAAGCGGATTGGACATGGGCAAGGTTTGAGCTACACTTGTATGGATGTAGCTCGAGTTTCGAGTTTCGAGATCGAACGATTAATTGTTGATCCGCGAAATACAGACTAAGCAGAGAGGCAGATAAGATCTGCAGATCTCTCCTTCGAGATGGTAGTGGGAAGAAACGCGGGCGATCATGATAAACTTGCTCCGAAAAACTCCCGTGCTGAGAGAACAGCTTTAGATGACATGGATCTCTGCGCAAAACAAAGGAGCTCGAGCTTTGTGGAAAGGGCTGAGTTCGGCAACGCAGATGATGACGACGCCAAGGTTATACTTGCGCGAAAGAACTCACACGCGGAGAGGGAAGGCCAAGAACCTTGCGAGAAACAGAAGAACTCGTGTCGCGTGGATAAAGGCGAAATGGGGAGAGGTGGCGTTACCGATGTTATGTCCGGAATGGCAAGTACGCACGAAGAGGAGCAAAAGGACGTGCAGGGGGATGATGATGGCGACGCTGCCTCGGCGGGGCTTCAAGAGCGCGAGGAAGACGGCTTTCTTGTACTTGAGGTCTCAGCAGAAGAGGCTGAAGCAGCATCAGCCGAATCTGAGGACGCCTTGAGTTTGCCGAGTCTGGCAAGCAGCGATGTCGGAAGTGGAAGCAGAGTTAGCGGAGGAAGCAAAATGCTTGGTTATGTGTTCTCTCTATGGGGAAGTAAAAGTAAATCCTCAATTGTTTCAGATGCCAAGTCTCCACTGCAGACACCACTCGAATCACTCGAGAGCCTTGACAGAGGAGCTGACAGTGACTTTGGGTGCGGGGAAGAGCCTATGTCGGAGCCCGCAAAGAAGAGTAAATCATTTTTCTCCTTCTCCGCGGCGCTTCCGAGGTTTAGCCTTCGTAAGAGCGCAACTGACAATTCGGCGAAGACTTCAGAGTTTGCTTCTCGAAGACTTGTTCCGGCGACGCGCTCAGAGTGCAATCGAATATCTTATGAGTGGTTTGAAACAAGGGACGAAGGTCGGTGCACAAATTGGAGCAAAAAAATGGATCTCTATTGTAGCATGAGGTCTGCGCTGGGCGAGCTGGACGGGCTGTTTGGAAGCCCCCCAGTTCGCCAGAGGCAAGTTTGTGAGGAAATAGAGGAAGAGAAGGATTCAAGCGATGGTGTGAAGAGTTCCGACGAGGATTCCGACGAGCAAAGCGTTTTGAACGAAGAAAGCTCCTCAAGGTGTGACAATGTCTGCAGCTGCGAGTCACCCGATGAAACGTTTGATGCGTCTTCTCAACCGGCACTCTCTGCAGACCGCCGCAGCTCGCTAGCTGAAGTTGCTCGAGTGGAAATTGAGTGTGACATTCCGCGGACATATGCCGGGTTACCATTCTTCAAAGAACCAGGAACCAGAGACCGTCTGTACAGACTGGTAACGCAGGTGACGAAGCGCTACACGGATATCCATTATGTCCCAGGCATGAACTATGTTCTCGCGCAGCTCATGCTGCACAGCTATAGCGATGAGCAGGCATACGTGTTTTTTTGCAGGATGATGGAGGAAAAGGTCTTTAATTTACACGCGCTTTATCGGGATGGGTTCCCGCTTCTGGAGCGCTCTCTGAACGTTTTCTCTGCTCTTTTGAATGACCACAACCCGGCTTTTGCCAGCTACATGGACGTGCTTGGATTGAGTCTCATGGACTTCTCAGTGGATTGGTTTTTGACGATGTTCGCCTACTCAATGCCATTCGAGTGCCTTGTTGGCGTATGGGACTACTTTTTCGAGTCAGGATGGCAGGCGATTTTTCGCGTTGGGATGGTGCTGCTAAACGATGTAAGCCATGCATTGACCGCTGACGGGTGCCAATCGACAGGCGCGGCTTTGAGCACCTTGCGAAGCGCACCTATGTTCCCGCCTCCAAACCTGCTTGAATCTGCGCGAGACCTCCATTTGACTTCTAAACAACTTTCTCTTATCAACACTGTGACATGTGTATAATAAAAATCTGTCTTTACTGTTAGCCACAATCATTGAGCTTCATTTTTCGCCCCAAGCATGTCACAAGTGCGGTACGATACTCGAAATGATCTTTGCAGCGAAACTGGAGCAATTCTTCAAGCTGGCGAGAGCTCCAATTGACCCCAATGCAACTTTGCATTGTCGAGTACCGTGATGGTTCCCACGCTCCCGAAATCGTGAAAAAGACAACACCATGCAGCTGAAATAGCCCCTTGATAACTTTCCACCTTGGATGCTCTTTGTTGTCGTGGTACCATGCAAGACGAGTCTGAAGAGAGCAATTTTTTGGTCTCACGTTAGCTCTAGAGTTTCACGACAATTTCTTTTTAAAAGCTGTTAAGCAAAATAATACTCACCCTCGTGGTCTCGTGAACGATTGCGGAAGTTTGCTTTCATAGAATTCGTTTTCATTGATTCGCATATTCTTTTTAAGGATCGAGTTTTGGGTTTTGTTGGACGACACTTTGATTACTAGTCGTACCATTGCTTCGAATCCTCCAAAAAATCACACCTGCAACCGCGGCTCCAATGACCGCAATCGCTCCAATTACAGAACCAGCAATTACACCGACGATCAAAGAGTCTCCCTCATCTCCATCTTCGCTGCTGGCGCCTGAAGATAGAAGACTCGGCGCAGGAGTTGGCGGGTTGGTGACACCCGTGAGAAAAGGAGGTAAGGTGAAAGAAAGCTCGCACTTGCCGTCCACCATCGTGTAGTCCGCTAGGCAGGTGGTGCATTTGCTGCCCAGATCAAACCCGTCTGCGCATACGGAGCAATATGCTTCAAAGTGAGTTGGAGCGCCATTATAGGAGGAAATGCACTCTGTGCACTTGGTTGTGATGTCATAGTTCGCAAAGCAGGTGTTGCAGCCATCTTCGAAGTTAGTAGGTAGGCCATTGTAGTCTTGCAAGCACGAAGCGCAATATTGGGAAATATCAAAGTTGCCATCACAAGCTGTGCAATCCTCATTGAAGTGGGTTTGTGAGCTGGTTTCCGGGTGTTTTTGTATGCACTGTGTGCATTGTGAGTCCACATCGTAGTAGTCTTCGCATTCTTTGCAAATATCATTTTTGAAATGAGTAGGTTTGCCATTCACTTGTGCGAGGCATGTCGAGCAGACTGTGCTCGGATCATGGTTCGGCTCACATTCCAAGCACGTTTCGCGATCCTTGATGAAGGTTGGCATCCCATTGAAAATTGAAGGACAAACGGTACATCCGTCTTGGTACAAGCCATTGCAAGTGGTACAAGTGGCGTCTTTGAAGTGTGTTTCTTTACCATTGTGAGTTGACACACAGGAGGTGCACGAGGTGCTTTCATCAACGAATTCAGACCCGGCACAGGTGAGGCAGGCCGGCGCTCCCGTCCATCCGGACTTGCATGTCTGGCACGCTGGGGCACCAGTTTGTCCATCGTTGGGGCATTCTTGGCATTCAAGTCGCGCAGAGTTTGGAAACAATATGGCAGGGCAGGTGAAGCACTGCGTCCTTTCAATATCCGTGATCTGATCATCATTGCACTTTGTGCAGGACGTCGCTGTACCACCAGACGAGATTTGTCCGGCGGGGCACGCTGTGCACTCTGCGTCTTTGAGTTCACCCGTGAAACTTGCAGCAGAACTTATGTATTGTCCTGCTGGGCATTCTGTTCGAATCCATTTTAACGCAAAATACAGATCACAATCAAAGAATGCATTCCTGCAAGATATCTGCACTGTAAGATCCGTGGGCTCTGTGAGAGTACCGCCGGGTGTACAATCATATGTTTGGGTGTACGGAGCTGGTGCAAGAGTAATATCTTTCTGCAGGGCAGAGCATTTTGATCCGCTGTGCTTCAACGTTATGTCTTCCTGCTGGCCAAGACCGTCCTTGACCTCAATCACTGCAGCGTGATAGCCTTGTGGCGTTTGAACTGTAGTCGAAACCGATTTTCCGGCTGGGATGCAAAAGGACCCAAAATCTTGAGTGCTTATTGCGCTCCATTTGGTATTATGCCAAGCCCAGGAGCAAGCGTTTGCGACGGAAAAAGCCGCCAAGAACGAGAGCAGCTTGAGAAGCACCCAAGTCATTCTCTTTTCGCTTGCTGGTGTCGCAAATGGCGGATTCTTGCCTGCCAGTCAGAGATGCTGGGCCCGTCAAAGGTCTTGTGTGAATTCGCTGGTGTTGCGGGTTTGCTGCCGCATCGCACCGAAGGATTTCGGTTACGCAATGAGATAGGCGATCTTGAGCGTACCATTTTGCTGAGAGGGCCACGACGGCTCGCTCGAACTCACGGGTACAGAGTAATGAATCTGAGTACTCACTCTTTGAACTTGAAAACTAATTTTGAGGAGGAAGCCGAGGCACGTGGACGGTATCCACTTTGACCAAGGGCATTGTTTTGCATATATTTATTTAACGAGGCTTGTTTGTCTATCTCAAACGTTGGCAAAAGAGCCGAACAGGAGTGATGAAATGTGCACCGTCCATTATTATCTGCCTGACTGTGATAGGTCTCTATCTTAACCCCAGCTACATCAAAGATCTTTTTTGTCGCCACACTTGGTGGCATCATAGTTCCAGCAGAAGCGACTCGGAACGATAGTGAGCAGCGGTAAAACCCTACAATTATGGCATCACGGCACCGTACTTCTCACAAATTTCTCGAGTCGACGGCATCTTTCACCCTCGGCACTCTCGGCACGGTTGGTTGCCAGAAATTCTGTCAAAAGACGCGTGCAGAAAGAAAGAAAAAAAGTCAAAATCTTGGCGACGCCCGACTCGAGATTGCTAAAAGTCAAGTACAATGCATTGCGGCCAAAGCCTGGTCGAAAGGTTCTCAACTACGACCAGTATGAAAAATGAAAAATGAAAAACACCTCCCCTTTCTCCCCTTCCCCTTGTGTCCTTCCAGTACAACTTGAACTTATCGCGGCCACCCGCAATCGCAATGCCATGAATAGTGTACGTACATTGCACTAAACAGAAGTCCAAAATCCCACGAGCTTGTCAGTGATCTACTGTATCTACTATGTAAACATTGTAGAAAAGTGTGCACCCGCGGCAACCCAGGATGTCTAGCAAGTTATGGTTTCCCCTAGCTAGCCGAATTTTTTTCTCGTTCGCGTTCATTTCACGGCACGCGGTTTCGTAACTCAAAATATTGCAGTCTAGCACCACAATCCACGGCGATGTTGGGAGAACAGCATTGCGATTTCGGTGACTGTATTGCCCTTTCATGTACACTGCCAACGCTTTCTTTCTTGTCAACCAAAACAATTTTTCATTGTCAAATGTTTGAAATAAAAATTAATACAATTCTCCCCAAACAGGCGATGCATACGATACCTCACTCAGCTCTCTAGTAGTAGCAAGAGAGAGCTAGGCTAGATAGCGTCTTCAGGTAGAGCACTCTACTCACAAAAGAGAGATTTAGCTCGAGCTGTCTGAGAGGAGTGGTACTAGTAGCTAAAGTATTGTTGGTAGAGTAAATCACTAGCGATGTCGGAATTTCGAAGATCTCCAGTTCCAGCATGTTCCAGTGGAGGCGAACGATAATGGGGGAGCTGTAATGGGGTGGATGCTCTTGGCCAGTTGTGCCAGTTAAGCCAGTGGTTACACGGTTATTCCTCACAGTTTCAGTGGAGGCGAAGGACAGTGAGCACATGGTGGGGTGACTAACTTGTGTGGAATGGATCACGCGGCCATTCATTGCACTAGTGGGATTCGAGTCTGGAGCGAAGATTTGCAAATTGGAGGCGCTGTTCACATGTGCAAATTGGAACGGAGAGCCTGTGTGCTCTTATTTGGGAGAGGATGAAGGAGCTACTGAATGTTTTGTTGCGGTCATGGTATCCACCCACACCCAACACACTGACTTGTGTTGATCTGGGAACCGTGTGCGCGGCCATGGCATATCATGGCATGTCACGTCCTTGGCTTTCGAGCTTACGAACTGAAAGCCTGAGAGGCAAGGCAGGACAGTTGTTCCTTGGGTGGGCGATATGAGAGTTGGTAAGTCTAGATGGGCTGAAACATTTATGATACTTAAAGATGAACTTCCGTTGTACCTTCTGTGATTTCGCAAGAACAAAACACTCCCGTTCCAGATCCAGGAAGAGGTGTGCGAAAATACTTTCGAGGATTGAAATGCTCGATAGCTCTTGCCTGGCAAAAGGTAGTGCTGGTATAAGTGGAAGTTCGCTTCACAAAATTAATTTTTGAGGCGCCAAATGTTTGATTCACAGTCTTGATTCACATATTCTTTTAGGGACCGAATTTTGGGTTTTGTTGGACAACACTTTGAGATCTAGTTTTACCATTGCTGCGAATCCTCCAAATCACACCTGCAACCGCGATTCCAATGACCGCAACTGCTCCAACTACAGAACCGACAATTACACCGACGGTCGAAGACTCTCCCGCCTCTCCATCTTCGCTGCTAGTACCTGAAGATATAACGGTCGGCGTGGTATTCGCAGGAGACGGCGGATTGGTGTTCGCAGGAGATGGCGGATTGGTGTTTGCAGGAGACGGCGGATCGGTGTTTGCAGGAGATGGCGGGTTGGTGTTCGCAGGAGATGGCGGGTCGGTGGGAGAAAAAACGCACTTGCCGTCCACCATCGTGTAGTCCGCTAGGCAGGTGGTGCATTTGCTGTCCAGATCAAACCCGTCTGCGCAAACGTAGCAACTTGCTTCAAAGTGAGTTGGAGCGCCATTATAGGAGGAAATGCACTCTGTGCACTTGGTTGTGATGTCATAGTTCGTGAAGCAGGTGTTGCAATCGCCGTAAAAGAAAGTAGGTAGGCCATTGTAGTCTTGCAAGCACGATGTGCAATATTGGGAAATATCAAAGTTGCCATCACAAGCTGTGCAATCCTCATTGAAGTGAGTTGGTAAGCTGGTTTCCGGGTGTTTTTGTATGCATCGTGTGCATTGTGAGTCCACATCGTAGTAGTCTTCGCATGCTTTGCAAATATCATTTTTGAAATGAGTAGGTTTGCCATCCACTTGTGCGAGGCATGTCGAGCAGACTGTGCTCGGATCATGGTTCGGCTCACATTCCGAGCACGTTTCGCGATCCTTGATGAAGGTTGGCATCCCATTGAAAATTGTAGGACAAACGGTACATCCGTCTTGGTACAAGCCATTGCAAGTGGTGCAAGTGGCGTCTTTGAAGTGTGTTTCTTTACCATTGTGAGTTGACACACAGGAGGTGCATGAGGTGCTTTCGTCAACGAATTCAGACCCGGCACAGGTGAGGCAGGCCGGCGCTCCCGTCCATCCGGATCTGCATGTCTGGCAGATTGGGGCACCAGTTTGTCCATCGTTGGGGCATTCCTGGCATCCCAGTCGCGCAGAGTTTGGAAACAATAAAGCAGGGCAGTTGATGCATCGCGTCCTTTCAATATCCGTGATCTGATCATCATTGCACTTTGTGCAGGACGTCGCTGTACCACCAGACGAGATTTGTCCGGCGGGGCACGCTGTGCACTCTGCGTCTTTGAGTTCACCCGTGAAACTTGCAGCAGAACTTATGTATTGTCCTGCTGGGCATTCTGTTCGAATCCATTTTAACGCGAAATACAGATCACAATCAAAGAATGAATTCCTGCAAGATATCTGCACTGTAAGATCCGTGGGCTCTGTGAGAGTACCGCCGGGTGTACAATCATATGTTTGGGTGTACGGAGCTGGTGCAAGAGTAATATCTTTCTGCAGGGCAGGGCATTTTGATCCGCTGAGCTTGAACGTTATGTCTTCCTGCTGGCCAAGACCGTCCTTGACCTCAATCACTGCAGCGTGATAGCCTTGTGGCGTTTGAACTGTAGTCGAAACCGATGTTCCGGGCTTAAAGCAAGAGGAACCAAAGTCTTGAGTGCTTATTGCGCTCCATTTGGTATTCCGCCAAGCCCAGGAGCAAGCGTTTGCGACGGAAAAAGCCGCCAAGAACGAGAGCAGCTTGAGAAGCACCCAAGTCATTCTCTTTTCGCTTGCTGGTGTCGCAAATGGCGGATTCTTGCCTGCCTGTCAGAGATGCTGGACCCGTCAAAGGGTTTGTGTGAATTCGCAGGTGTTGTGGGTTTGCTGCCACATCGCACCAAGGGGTTTCGGTTACGCAATGAAATAGGCTATCTTTAGCGTATCATTTTGCTGAGAAGGCCACGACGGCTCGCTCGAACTCACAGGTACTGAGTAATGAACCTGAGTACTCTCTGAACTTGGAATCTAATTTTGAGGAGGAAGCCGAGGCACGTGGACGGTATCCACTTTGCCTCGTATCTACTAAGGGCATTGTTTTGCATATATTTAGCGAGGCTTGTTTGTCTATCTCAAACGTTGGCAAAAGAGCCGAACAGGAGTGATGAAATGTGCACCGTCCATTATTATCTGCCTGACTGTGATAGGTCTCTATAACCCAAACTACAGCAAAGATCTTCTCTCGCCACACTTGATGACATCATAGTTCCAGCGGAAGCGACTCAGAACGATAGTGAGCGGCGGTAAAACCCTACAATTATGGCATCACGGCATTCTTGGCATTGCGATTGGGTAAATTCACTTGAAGAGTGCAAAAGGGGACGAGGGGGGGCTTCTCAAAGCTCCAAGCTGCTTCAGAGTCAGCGAGTCGTGGCCGAGAGCCATTCGGCTCCGCTTTGGCCGCTAATCGTCGCCGCTGCAATACATGTAACTGTTACTCCTCGTCGCCATTCACCTTCGAATCAGTCCACCAGTAGTTTACTATAGTGCTGGCTTTTGTAGCACGTCTTTCGAGGTCCTCCTGGCTCTTCAACCCGCGCCTGGATAGAATTACACGAGCTCTTTCGAGCATTCAATTCTCGAAAGCATTTCCGCATACCTCTTTCTAAAACCGGATCGTTTTGTGTTCCAACTGAATTCTCAGCAGGTAACGAAGGAGGCTCATCAGGAGAATCTTAAATTGTGAACTGGTTTTAGATTTCTCAGATCATTATCGCCCCATCTAAGGAACAATTGCTCTGGCTACCCAGGCTCCCAATTTGCAAATTCGAAATTTAAGTGGATGACATGACATGATGGCGCACACGGTTCCCAGACTAACAGAGTTCAGTCACTGGGCAAATACAATGAGTGGCTTCCATATCTCCCAAAAGAAAACCCACACGCACTTTATATTCCAATTTGCAGATGTGATCCTGCTGCAAATTTTTGTTCCACAAATCCGTATCTCACAAGTACAGGTCAAAGGATGAAAGAAGGGTAAGCTTAAGTCTTTGTTGGCTTGGCCTTGTGATCCAATTGCCCCGGTACTTTCTCACTCCTCATGTAAAAAAAATGTGATCATTTATCAGTTTACTCTTGGAGAGAATCAATTGTCAAAGTTCAAGTGATGACACAGCCTAACGCAGTCCTTGCAGTCCTTGCTCTCGCACTCACTGCCAGGATAGAGTACTGACAGTGAGTACTAGTACCACTCCTTGCGAGCTAAATCTTCTTGACTGTGAATGAAGTTACCTGGCGAGCCTTTAGAGAGCTAGCTAGCTAGAGCTGAGTGAGGTATCGTATGCGTATTTGCGTTGGCTATTTGGGAGAGATTTAATTTGATTGATTGACTGTGAAAGTATTGATGAATTTGATTGACAAAAAGAATGCACGCAGTGCACGGTGATGACGGGCAATACAGCTACACAAATCCCGATCCCGCGCCCACTATCGCCGGGGATCGTGCTGACACTACAATAGACGGCAAGCTTTCGAGATACGATGTCATTTTCATGCCGTGAAAATGAAGCCGAATGCTCTAGGATGAATTGCTAAAGCTAGCGGCTAGGCTTCCTGGGTTGCCGCCGGCGCACACCTATCCTATGGAGGTATACGGGTGGTGCCCGTGCTGGTACTTTACTGGTACCGATATCGGTGCCAAATCTCACACCAAGTTGAAGACATCTTCATCTGTCATTCTGAACAATCTGAACTGACAATTTCTGATTTTGTCGTAGCAAAATTAGTAGCGAGAGACAGGAAGACGCGTGCAGAAAGAACAATTGGCTCGAAACGATGAGGATTACACAGGGGTTTACTACTTGGGGAAAAGACAGCCTCTCCTTGGTGCGAGCTCGGTCGCTCGCAGCTCACCCGTTCAGCTCGCGAGAAAGCCGAGAAAGCAGCAGACTGCCGCAAAGGCTTGGCACAAAAGCCAGCGCAACAGCAAATCCCAGGCTTCCGCGCAAGGGTGGAGGGTTTAGGTTGAAGACGAAAATTGGCGCTTGTTCATCGGCAGACTGCCTGATTCAGTTTCATTAGTTCTCACAGCTCTCTCTTCAATTACATCTACAATACGATGGAGAGACTGGGCAAGAAAACTTGACCAAAATTTTGACTAGACGAAGAAAATCTGTGATGAGTTTTGTTTTGATTGACAAGGACATAGGCTCCAATTCCTCTGCAATCTCTGAAACAAACACGCCTTTTTGCCGACTAGTCAAGATGAACGCTCTTCCCTTCCGTCAAGCCTCGCGGAGAGATTGGCCATCACGTTGGATGCGGCCCGAGTTGGTCCCGGCAAGAATAGGCTGAGAAAGCTCAGGTGGATTACTGCCGGGCTGCTTCTTGGTCGACAGCTTTAACATTTGGAGTAGATGCGAGCTCGCGGTCACCGGTGCTGGGGGAACGATTCGCGATGCATGATTTTATTCGAACGATTGGGATCGTCTAAGCTTAGACTTTCCCATGCAAGCGACGCGAGGTCTAACGACTCACCCTACAGTCGTGACCTCGTGGCTCCACGGCTGACGACTCGTTGTGTCATGGAACAAACGCACGGCACTTGTGTGTCAGAGTCCTGCAATCTTCAGTGAGCCTATGCAAAGCCTGTGCGTCTTTGCTCGTCTTCCCGAAAGCAACATCCAACATCAAGTCACTCGCAAAAACGTTTCCAGTCTCTCGCAGCGCACTTGTGAAAGCACAGAAAGGAATGCGTTGAGACTTGTTTTGCCGAAGCTGGTCGTCGCAGCAAAAGCCATGGCTCTTCCGAGCGAATTTCTCGTGGCATCAACTCTGTATGGTGTCTCAATGTGCGCCAGTTGAAAAGTCATCTTGCAATCATCGTCCTCAGAACGAGCATATTGCCTGCCCGTCTTTGCTCGTGATGCTGCTTGTGCAGCAGGCACCTGCGTGCAAAAGCTCTCTTGCCAAAGCAGCGTCGTTTATCTCGCATGACCATTAACAATCTCCCGCTGCACGCTTGTGAAAGCACGATGCATCAAGCCTTGCGTTGCTGGAGCTGAACGGCTGCAACTGCTCCTTGTGCCGATACTACTTTTGATCTGCCCACAAGCTATTTTCTCCTCGGAAGCCCCGCCCCCCTCCTTCACCACGCTCCTCGAGAGTGCTCCCACGACCAGCACACCCCAATTTCGCGTTAATCGGCTGTTCAAGCGCTGTCGGGTGTCCTGACCCCAGTTGTGCCCGCCACTGCTTCCGTGCATGTCTTGCGGCTTCTTGAATTCTGCAAAAGCATTTGTCAAAGCGTCTCAAGCAACTCTCTGTACTTTGAACTGCCAGGTTGACATGCAGAGAGGCGAGCCGGAGACCCGAAGCGTACTCACTATCAGTGCAGCCCTTGGTTTGCTCTGAAGAAAGCGAATTCTCTCACCGCCATAGCTGCTCGAGACACCCGTGCTCAGTATCGCAGACGCAAAAGCCGCTGCAACTTCCCATGCATCATTGCCTGCGAAGCGCGTGCGCAGCTATGGAGGGAACGAATGCCAGGCACCTACGAAGTGGCAAAGCGCTGCTAGCAATCACACTTCGCACAGTGTGCGACGTGAGAGATTGACATTGACGAAGAAGGGGTGTGCGTGTTGGTGAGCAACTCCGGCCAAGCGTTTCGATTGATCCAATTAATCCAAAACTCGCAGAGCGACCACGGAGCAGAAAATCGTTTTGATCCGCTCGCGCTTGTTTTTTTTGCCTGTGAAAGAAAGAGCTGCAGGCTGCCAGCATCTCGAGACAAATTAGCTGGTACTGAGTAAGCCAATTTGAAACTGCGGCGTGCTCCCAATTCGTGACACCCCAACCCCACAGCGGTGGATAAGAGAGAGAGAGGGAGAGAGAGAGGCATGGGTGTGGAGACTGAATTCACTGCAAGCAAAGACCGCGCGAGAGTGTAACTCCCAGACAATCTCGCCAGCCCCGCCAACAACCTCGCGAGTCACACCAGAATTGAGCAGTCCAGAAAGCATTTCCACCTCCAACTTTTTCGATCGCCAAGAGAAAGAACCTCGCCCCCCCCTCCCAGTGCATTGAGTACGTTGTCTGACCTTGAGCGCGTGCCCCGATCCACGCATTTTCAAGACAAAAAACCATTCATCCTGTAATCCTTAGCCACACTTTGGTTATTTACACCACGTGCTTACGTGCGTGTCCGTCTCGTTAGCTAGAGTGATATTAAACACACTTTGTTGCCACCGTCGCACCTAACTAGTCGATCCTCCACCGCCAACACCCTCTGTTCGTCACTGTCGCTCTGTCGCTCCGTTGCTCTGTCGCTTGCATCATTATTGTGTTGAAGAAATTCAGACGGGACGCGCGCCTCTTTTCGGATTGCGGCAGACAGAGTGGCAGGTTTTCAATGCTTTTCAGGGAGGGGAAACAAATTTGCGGACATGTTCATCAAGGATAAACTATCGACTTTCGAGGATCGATCATTCTTTCTGAGCTCTCTGTTGTTATGCTTTGGTGTTTTTCTGGATTTAGTATTTGGTTTTTGTTCACCGTCCATGTCGAATGGTGTTCTATTCTCTCTTTTTACTTTTGTATTATTTCAAAATTGGATAATAATAATAATTTTGACACAGTACTTTCCTGCGGATTCCTTTCGAGAAAAGTGTTAGCCAAACAGAGAATGCAGAGGTTGAATCAGTTGAATCAGTGGAATCTAAATTGGCTTATCCTGAATCTAATTTCATCTCACCTCTGAACGAATTCTGATACCAAAATTCAAATAAGTTCATTCTTTCGAACCTGCGAACTCTGCGAACTCAAGGCTTCTGGAAGCGACAACGGCGTGGCGCAAACTTTGAAGCAAACAGCAACAACAGACTCTGACGAAATGGAATGAAATGAAATGAAATGGAATGGAATGAAATGAAATGAAATGAAATGGCGATCCAAGCTAACTTTCGATTCACTGGCTGTAATGCTACTAGTGAGCATGACTGACTGACTGTCCGTCGCAATCTCCTAATGGGGAGCATAGCTAGCTAGGGGGTAGTGCGAGTCAGCCGAAAGCTAGCTGAATATTTCTGATTCTGATTCTCTCCCTCTGTAAGACATTTCTATTTTTCGTTTTTCTCATTTTTCTCATTTTTCTCACTATGAAATGTAATCTTCTCTGTACTTCCAAACCTTCCTCACAACGGGAGCAACAGATCTGAACACTAGTCTCGAGATACCCATTTATGGTAAGAGTGACTAATTTCCTACGTTCTCCTTCCCAACTTTACAGTGCCGAATCAGCTCAGGAGACCAGGTCAGTCTGCTTGAACTTGCAGTGAGGCTGAGTGAGGAATCGGAGTTTTGTTACGCAGAGAGGCGCCAGGGCCTTGAAACTTTTCCAGTGAAAGACCACAACAAACTCAAGCTCTCGCCAGGGCCACCCTCTCCGAAAGCTGTGACTGTCAAATGCGAATGAGTGACGTGTTTTTTTTTCTCATCTCTCTCATCAGACACGAAAGCGCTTTTTCTATTTTCACGTTTTTATTATTTTTAAAGGAGAGCGGCCTCAAATTTTCTCAATAAAATTTCTGAATTCTGAATTTTTGCAAAAATGAAAAGTTCCAATTTTTTTAATTTTTTTTAAGCTGGATTCTGAACCCTCCTCTGTAAAAACCTTGCAATTTATTGTTTTGGGGGTAAATTTCACTCAGGTTTAATTGAATTAAAAACGAAAAGAAACGCTCTCTTGAAATCGAAAAGTTTTTGCTCAAAAGAGTCGCTTCGCTGTTGGAAAAACCGATTACGCCATGTACTATCAATTTGTGTAATTACCCTTAGTCGTCACCCTACCACCGCAAGCGGCACGTGTCTCCCAGAGACGACACAAACAGTACTTAAATAAACGTCTCGAGAGAATAGCGAGGGTTACAGCTTTCATAGATCTTCTCACTCAAGAACTTAAAGGACATCTCCTGATGGGAATTGGAACCGCCTCGTCCAGCGGTGCTGGGAGGCATATCTGAGTGCTAGTAATCATAGGAACAACTATCCCATTGCGAGTTTCCCGCTGGCGCAGCGCGTGCGAGTCTTTACATGTTGGTTCAGAAAAGACTTGGTCTTGTTCTTGTTCATTTTCAAATTCAACTTTTCTGTTCTGAATTTTAACTATTTATTTAAAAAAGAGGAATTTGACAAATTTAATTTTCAATTGGAAACTTGGAAGAAGTTAGTGTAAATTAGATCAACAATTCAACTTGCGAGTTTGGCACCCGCTTGGCACAATTTGGTTCCCTTTTGGAAGCGCCACTGTGCCGGTGTGAGAGACGGCTCCACGCAGTGTGCGATCAGGGAAACAGTTTTTCCTTTTATTTCTAAACAGACAGGTAACTTAATTAAAAAAAATGGTGAAGTGAGAAGTCACAGTGTCAATTTTACACGAGGTTTCAAGTAATCAAGGGCGACTTTGCAACTGTTCAATCTTTCATTTTTTTTTTCTTTTCCATGGAAACAACAACAACTCAAGAGTCGAAACTTTTTTCAACCCTGTGACTCTCTAGAGCGAGAGTTCTCACAGTCAGGACACGTCTGTCAGAGTATTTGAGGGCGTTCAGGGAGCTGTCGACCATGGAAAAGCAGGCGTTGAAAATGGAAGCAACAAAATCAATGGTGAAGAAAATAAAAACGAAATTTAGACAGAACTAGAATTCAGAAAACGATACGCTTGGTACGAGGTCACTTCACCTCCAGCTCCAGCTCTTTTTCGATTCGAAAAGTGTTGTTGCGCTGAACTGAATGCCATGTTTTTGATTGATTGATCAATCAAGATCAGCCTGTCTCGGATCAGCTGACACGTGCGAACTGTGAAGTTTTGGAACTGTAAAAATAGGGTACCGGTCACTAGCCACGGGGAGTAGGACCAGGGCGGGAACCAACTTCTCGCTCGAGACTAAAGAAAAAGAAAAATCTAACGAGTGATCCACGTGATCGCGGAAACCCTTGCCTTTGTGAGTCAAAGGAAAGTCGGCTCGCAAAAGGAATGCAAGTTTAGAAATTGACAGTGAAGACACCGTCTTAAAAGGGCTTCGTTTTGAGCATACCCGTCAGTCAGCATTCAAGATATCATTAGCGTCAGGCAAACAAAGAGGGAAGCAAAGCATCTGCGCGAGCATCACAAAGGAAAAACGGAATCTCACTGGCAAAAGCAGCAAAATAAAATAAAAAAGAAATGGCGTGACCAAGGCATAGGTGGAACTTGCAACCTAGATCTCATTCATGTTCGATCAGAACGTACGAGTAACATATTCTTGTTCATTCATTTCGATTGATTTTGATTGATTTTAATCTTTTTCAATCATTCTAGAAGAGAAATCTCGCAAATGAAAGTTTTTCATTACTTACTGTTAATCACTGGCAGCCACTAGCGTATGGAAGGTACGCTGACCACAGCGCACTGCTAATGCTGACATATCGTTTCAGCTAATGGTACCCACCCCAAGGGTCATCATACGTCAACATTTACCTTTTTGAATAGGAGAGAAGGGTATGATGTGAAAGGGAAGTTGTGGGTGCTGGCACACTAGTGCGTGCGAGAGTTTACGATAGATGAGCTTAGCTGAAACGATGAGATGGTGAGAATTTGGACGCTGACCATTGCTGGCCAAAATTTGCATTTGCAAACTATTTTGCAACTTGAAGCTCACTTTTCTCTTCCACCTCTTCGAATCGCGAGAAATTAACCTGCGAGCAAGCGGCACACTCTTGGCCACTCTTGGCCCAAAAGTAAGCACCAGCAGCAAGCTTCCGACTTGCTTTTTGTTGCATGATGATCATCGATCGCTCTTCAACCGACCAACCAAGATGGAAAGCAGGCGGCGCTCTGCTGACTCGACGACACACAGCGAGTGGGCTATTCCCCCGACTGCTCACGCTGTTGCGACACCCGGCACTAGGAAGGCGAGTAGCGAGCGTTAGTTGCTCGTCCTCCGTGGAGGTGGGCGAGCGAGGGATTGGACGTTCCGCAGGTTTCCTTCTTCTGCTCCGGCTTTCGCCTTGCAATTTTGTCAGCACTGTACCTGCCTAGCAAGCGGCTGGACAATGTCTCGATGGTCCCGATGCTGGTTTTATTTGCCACGTTTTTACCAGAATCTGAACTCAGACCTGACAATTAAAGTTAGTTCGGATATGAGAACAAGTCAGAGATCGATCTCAGTTTTGCTTCTACTCGACTATCCTGGACTCCAGAAAAGCGTCCATTCTGCTTCTTTTTCGTCGTCTTTGGTCCAAGTTTGGACCGGGAAAGCGTGTCCAAGACTTGATTGGTGATGGTACTCAGTACTCAGTACCTCTTCTCCGCGTCTCATCGCTTGGTGGCTACTTGGCACTTCTTAACTTACTTGCGAGCAAAGCAAAGACAAGGCAAAAGCGGGTTTCGCAGTACCAGTACTCACAGTACAGCACTGGCGAAGTTGCCGAGTTCTGAAAATCTTTCCTGTCCAGACTCTTTGTTTCGCTGTATACATACTGTGTCATAACTGAAATGACAAGGTTGGGTGATCCAGCTGTGGCAAGACGTTTTCTCGTGTTAACCAAGTTCTGCGTCAATCAGATTCACTTCTTTTTCTAGTAGCTAGTTCTCGAGCTTTCCTTCACTATCTCAAAATCTCAAAATGAAATTAAAAAATTGAAGTGCTTATCCACAAATAATTCCATTCTTACCCCGTCGCTTAACTAACACGTCTAAGGTTTGACGCATTACGCCGGTCCTATTCCCGGCAAGAAACTGGACTATAATTGACACTAAACAAATCGAACAAGTCTTAGCCAGACCAAACTGCAGGAGTGGCGCGGAAGAGTGTTGTTGTTCTCACCTCCGCAGAGGTGAAGAAAAGAAGGAAAGGGAAGAAGTGAGGGGGAGTCTAAAAAAAGAAAATGAAATTAGAAAAACAAGTAATTGTGGAACGTGTAAAGCTGGGAAGGTTACTCGCGAGGACATTGACGCCGCTTCTGGCGTTTTCGTGAAATCATGAAAGCAGATGGAACACTGCTACACCCATCATTATTCACTCTGCGCAGCGCAGAAGAAAACTGACGAGTTCAAGTCAAAGCAGGTCCGAATAGCTGCGTAGTTTGTCGTTCCGATGAGAAGGCTCGTTTCAGACTCTCAGATTTAAGAGTTATTCGACTGTCATCTTGGTAAATTCCTGGACGAGTTCAGCGGCAACGCCACTCGCGCCCGATGCCCAGCCCCCTTTGTTCGGCCCATTGAGAAATCTAAATTACTCGAGCTGACAATGAACGATTTCCACTCTCCACTCTGTCTTTTCTTGTGCGATAGTGCGAACTGAATGAGCTATATATCGACATGGTGGGGTATGGTTGGTGGAAAGACCTCGTGGGTTTTTGTTGGCTCTATGACTGGTAGCACTGCACGAACGAGGAGAGAACTTCCTGAGCAGTGATTCATAAGACCAAAATACAAGCATTCGGAGCAGTATGTCTCTGAGCTCATTGGATGTCTACTTATGCGCATCCGATGCGCGGAAGCGACGGGGAGTTTCCTCTTTCCCCTTTTCGCTTTCCTCCTTCCTTCCCATTGAATGCGAAACGACACGAAGGATACCCCTACGGATGGCGTTCTCTTCCGATCGAAGAATGCAGTCTCAATGTATCACTTGCAGGGTCATGCCTGATGAAGTTAAGACGATCTGCGCTCTGGGTTCTATGATTGTACGCTCGTGCAGAAGAAGGCAGCTCGCGTGCGATGGCATCATAACTCCGAGATAATTTCTCAGCGCCTGGAAGCCAAAAGAGGCATCGATCCCAACTTTTGGAAGTCTTCGTTCCCATTGGCAATCATTTGCTTTCGTTCTTTTTGGAACAGCACTAACTTTCATCGATTAATTTTCATGATCTGAATAGAGACAAAAAGCGACAAAGTCGTTGAGACTAGCCTTTCCACTAGATGATTGTATGAGCCAGCTTTGGGAGAAGGCAATAAAGAGCCCGCGCGGATTTGCTGTCCAACTTGGCCAGCGCTAGAAGGGTTCAGCAAAGGGGAGCGGAATAGTCCTTATCTAATGATTACAATAGGAGCCAGGGAAACGAAATTTCAAGCCTTATAGTTTCGAGTAGACATGTTATAGCCGGCACAGAATACTAAGGCTCTAGTCTAGCTAGAGATTGGAAGTTGGAAGTTGGAAGAAACTTGCAATTGTTGACACAGAATTTTCATCACACATACAACAAAGATTTTTATGACAGTGAGCGGGAAGGAGCTCCTACACTCAACAAACCATTCAAATTCCTTGCATGACAGTCTAAACCCTGCTTTTCCGCTCAGGCGGCACTGTAAGTAAAGGCCAAGGTATGAACCAGTTCGCAAGTCAGGAAAAAGTTTTCGGTCAACCGAGCCAGCACGAATTGTATCGTACTTTGAGTCCATCAGACAGCCCCCGTAAGAGTTCGATAGACCCGGCCAAGGTCCATTGACACGAGCTCGCCATTGACGGGCCCAAAAGTTTCCTCTCTTTTCTCTCTCCATAGTCTGTCTTGAATCATTCCAGTGGAGGCGGGAGATAAGCTTACGGGCGACTAGCAAGAAAGTCGCCTTGTAAGTTACTAAATTCTACAAAAGTATCCCTGGTTTCCTCGCGTCCCTCGGAGCCAGTCACAGCGCTTCATAAATTGCGTCGACAATAATGGTTGTTTCAATCTGAAATCATGTAATAAACTATGCTCGAGAATAGCTGGGAGAACAAGAAACAAGCGTTTATGTCGTCTCCTACACTAGCACGTCAGAGCAAGGAAAGTTGAAGAAGGCGAGGGCTGAAGAGATTTCATCTGAGCAAGAGCGATTATTTTTCTCTAATTGGCATTCAACAAGATGTTATTGGAGGCACCTCAGAAGTTCTAGGCTAGAGATGAATTGCTCGCGATCGGCAATCATTAGGTGACTCTTTCAGGGATAGACGACTTCGAGAAATGTAATTTCGACGAATTTCTAATTTCCCTCTTTCGACGGCTCCTGCCGACTACTCGGCATTGTAGGATCTACACGGAAAAACAACACTCTTCTGGCGCGACATTTCCTCACCGTCTCACATCTTGCTCTCGGATTCTTGTATGCAAAGTTCAGAGTCCAAATCACGGTCAGCATCGTTCTTTCCTTTCCTTTCCTTTCATTTAATTCTCTCGTTCATTTCTATAGCATTTGTGTCCCCGCCGTCTTCAATTCATCGCGGAGATGCGGAGGAGAAGAGATCGGGACCCCTCTATCATTCGCATCACAGGCAAGTAAGAATACCTCATTTGAAGAAAATGAATGGAAGGCAGGCAGGCAGGCAAGAAGGGTGGGCGGGCGAGAATGGATTATCAATCATGATGCGGTCAGCGACGTGATGCGACGCGCGGCAACCCGCGAGTTGGCCAGCTTTAAATTGCCCGAAAGAGCAAGCGAAACTGTCTTTCCAAAACAAAACGATTCCGTCCAGTTTCTCGTCTTGCCAAAGAATTTGTTCGGAAGCAAACATAGAGTAATATCGCCAATTCTTCTTGGAGTCTGGCAAAGATTAATGACAGCTGTTTAGAGACCCCATTTGCTTCACTTTTCACTTTTCACTTTTTTACTTTTCTAAATTCTACTCTTTTCTTCTTTCCTCCTTTTGATTCGTCGCGGTACTCTAGTCTGAGAGCCGAGCAAGCTCTTCCAAGTCAATCCCGTTCTCGACGAAAGCATCAATCCTCGCATTTCTCTCCTTGCGTTCCACATGCGACTCTCACTTCACTGCCTAACCAACTCCTATGGCCAGCCCTCGTACAAGTCCCGAATCTCGTAGCCAAGATGCTATGCTCAAGCGCTAGTCCCGCTAGGACCAGAGTGAAGCCGTCCTATACACGAGCATAGCTAGCTCTTAGCAACGCGAAGGCTGCTGCGCGGAAGCAGAAAAGAGCTGTTTCTGCAATCTCCGCACGTGCTAGGCTTTTACCTATGTTTGCATAGGCAGGGAATGGACCTGCATTTCGAGCAGCTTGCCCGTCCTATTAACGCCGTATCGACTTCTAAGAGGTCCGGGAACGACAACAGGGAAAGTGAAATCATAAAATTTGTTGATCGGCTGACCATCGGCGGCGCCGAAGGTATTGGTACGAGTACCAAGAATTCATGATATCAGTGGATAGAGAATATAAAGAGGATGAATTGACAGGAAATGCTCGAACATTTATGAGAAATGATCCAACTCGACGACATAAAGATTGCAGCAGCGTTCTATCCCGCCCAGACTCCGCGACTCCCTAGTCGCTCTACCCCAATCGTTAAGGAAAGCAAGCACCTCCCTACTATACGGTACCAACCACTCCGCCTGGACTGCTTACTCAGCATTACCTAAATTCTACAAAGACGGCAGTAAAATGTAGGTGGGTATGGGGAAGTGGTAGGGAGTGCTAGATCCGGGTCCATCTCTGGAGGCATGCATTTGTCTGAAATAATCTAAATTCTGTTTTTGGATGCGTTCAAAATCAGTGGAATCGGTGGAACCAGAATGTGAAGAAGAAGCTGGAGAGGAATGAAAGTGGTTTGTTTGTTTGTTTGTAAGAGGAAGTGGGAATCACAAGTGACAAGTCAGTGTGAGGACGCAGAGCACAGCAAGGGAAGGCAAGTTTTTTGTGTGGTGGCTTTTTGAACTCTGCGCTGTAATGGTACGAAATAGCTCTGCGGTCGAAAAGTTGTGAGGGGCCAATCATCTCTTCTTCTCTCATCTCCGTCTCTGTCTCTGTCTCTGTCTCTCTCTCTCTCTCTCTCTCTTTGAGCCCCTCTCAGTGGTGTGAGAGGGGAGAAGAGACCCTCTCACGACCGCACGTCTCTCTGCGTCTCTCTCTCTCTCGTTCCCCTCTCTCTCTGCTTTCCCTCACAATTTGAATCGCCCTCACACCGGATTGGCCCCACACCTTCTGCCTTCTCCTCGGACTTCCCTCCTTCGCGCTGGTCATCTTCTTCTTCCACGCTGCCCTCTGCGGCAGATTGTGAGGGGTGGCCGGCCGTCCTCACAACCGCGATTGTGAGGGGAGCAGTCACGGGTTTGGGAGGAGGCAAGACTGTGAGGGGCGCAGCAGACTGCCGCCGCTCTTACTGAGAGACTAAATACCCTTAACTCCGCGCAACTGGGGCGCGCGGCAGCCTAATACTATATAGTCAATACTTTAATACTCTGTTCTGCCGCAGAGCGAACGGAAGGCATAAAAAACACAGAGCAAGGACTCCTACCAACTTCTAACAAACCACATAATGATCACAGAAAACGCAGAGGCCGAGTATGACTATATTATTCGCTGGCTAACCCTCCTCCGAGCGTACTACAACCGGGCGCCCCTCACAGCTAGTCCTACCCCCGACCGGTAGAAGCGCCTATGCCGTGGCGCAGGAGCGGCAAAGGCAAGGGAGGAGGAAGAAGCAAAGGAATGCAATTGCTTTTGCACTGGAAGGAAGAGACAAAGAGAGAGAGAGAGAGAGGGAAAGGGGAAAGGGTAAAAAGTGTTGAATAGTGGCAGTCCCAAATCAGTGAAGGCAGAGCAAGTTTGGCAATTGAAGAGTGCGAGGTTTGGAAAAAAGAGCAAGCTGCAAACTCGAAATACAATTGGACTTTGAGTCGAGCAAGCAAACCTCAAATTGAAAAGTTGCAGCCAGACGCGCGGAACGGGAAAACAGCTCAAGTTTTAAAGTACTCGGGAAACATGGACAGCTTCCAAGACCTCGACCACATGGGCGGCCACATGGACTTCCTCGGAAACTACTTTGGCGGCAGCAGCAAGGACGAATCGACAAACTACGACGCGGACTTTATGCACTTGGACATGGACCACAGCTGGAACCCGTCGATGGGGCCTGTAGCGGACGTGAACACGTACGACTTTGACCACGCGAACGATATGTTCCAAAACTCGATGCTCTTCCCCATCGACCCGCTCATGTCTGAGTTCCCTTCCACGATGTTTAACGATTCCATGTCCACACTTGACCATGCCGTGGATGACAGCTTCTACCGCCTCAACGCATCCCAAGCGGGCTACCCAACCTTCCAGTCAGCTCCAGTGGCGCCTCTGCCTTCGTCGGTCAACCTATCATTCCAGAACAAGCGCAGCTACAAAAAGCGCAAGAGCGATGACATGTCCGCCACCTTATACGGAAGCACCATGGAGGCGCCAAAGAAGAAGGCTGTACTCAACATCGGCCGCCACTCGAGCCTCCAAAAGTATTCCACCTCGCCAGCATATGGCAACTACAAGCCAGACATCACCATCAACACAGCATTCCCAGTTAGCTCCGCCACCAAAGCAGTATCATCTCCAAGCTCCCAAGCATCCCCGAGCTCCAGAGGGGACGCCAAGCAGACTTCTACTTTCCGCGGTGTTTCCTGCTGTGGCAAGGACCGCAAGTGGCAAGCAAGGATCAGGGACGCCAACCGCGTCAGATATCTTGGCCGCTTCGCTACCGAGGTTGAGGCTGCCCTCGTATACGATGACGCCGCACGCCAGCTCAAGAGCGAGCGCGCCGCAACCAACTTTATCCTCCTTGATGCTGAGCAGAAGGAAGCTCTCAAGAACGCTTTTACTGAGAACGGAAACCGCATGCCTGAGAGGTTCTCGCACTTTTTGATGCGCCCGAAATCTCCAAAGGGCTCGGAGTCCGGGGCTGGCCACTCCTTCCCAGACTCTCCGTTGGCCAAGGTCAAGAGCATGTCTCTGGCCATTTCGCCATCCGCGAGCAAGAGCACCGCGCAAAAGAAGGTGATCAGCGAACCATCACGTCTTGAGATGCAGCACATCAAGACAAAGATGGGCGCTGCGACCCCTCTCCAGCAGCACCCTGGCGCGCTCAAGTTTTAAGCGAGCGCTTCCTGGATTCCTCCCAGATAAATGACACACACCCACAAACAACCCCAAACTCACAAACCGCCGGGGCGCACAATGACCAGAAAACTTCTCTGGCGCCCTATGCCGAAACCGACAATTACCCTTGCATCATCCCCCATAGATCCCATAGACACAAACCTTCAGCTGCGACTCTGAAGGTTCATTGCTGTGACGCTCAATCACAAGCATGATGTTGTTAATCCTGCTGCTGTTCTTCTACTAGTTACCTTTCTTTTTCCAAACCTTATTGCTCGATGCATCATGATGCACGGGCAGATGTAAACAATCTCTTTCTTTTTTTTTTCGCAAATCTCACGTTTCTTCCTTCTTTTTCTCATTTTCCATACCTCCAACTCCAGAACTACTGTAATCTCTGTAAGGGAGTGGGCAAGTCTATGGCCAAGAAACTCGAGATATTTTCATTTAGTTTCCAACGCCTGCTTGAGGCTCAGAAACAAATTTCTTCAAGCAGTGGACGTGACTGACATCTTTCTACAACATTTTACGATTCTCCAATCCCATGAAAAACTAGCAGCGATGTGACGATGGACCGTACTATCATTTTTCAATTAAAATTTTACAACAGACGGCGCATGAGTGCATCCAATCTACGGTTTGTGGGTTGCAGAAATGTGTAACATCGAAACATGCGCTGGATTGTGCCAAGCTTTTGGGACATCTGAAGGTGGTCGCTGAGCAACTCGCTCACATCTTCAGCCAAGCGCTTGCGTTCATGGCGGTCAAAATAGCCGGCATAGTCCACCACCAAACTCTCCAGCTGGTGAAGGAGAAGTACCAATCGTCCAAGCGAAACGCCACGGAGCAACTCTCGATCATGATTGTTCAGGTTCAAAATCTGCTCCACATCGCGTAACATGAGACGAATGTGACTAAACACCCACGTCTTCGTCTGTTTCGAACCGTGAATTGCATTCATTGTTTGCCTACCGAGCTGGTACACTGACCAGGTCACCAAAAAAGCCGGAATGGTAGCCATCACCTCAAGGTTGAACTGGTTCTCACGGATGAGCTCATCAAGCGCAGTCATCACTACCAGCAGCTCCTTCTTCATGAACTGCATCTGAATGAGAAGCATCCGGACTAGGTCCCCGCTCACCAGACTAGAAATCGGCTTCTTCATCTCCTGCTCGAACTGGTTCGATATGATGGACACATCGAGCCTTCCCACGACATCTCGCAGCAGATCGCGATCTATCTTGGGATTTACATCTAGTAGATAATCGTTCAACATTCTGCCCAGACTCTCTTTGGCGTCTTCCGTTGCCTCCATGTCAGCCACGCTCAGAGTGTGGTCGAAAACTATTTCGTCCACGAGCGCCGCCAATGGTTTCTTTACGTGCTCGACATAAAACTCGTTCCATGAGTACCTGACTCTCGAAAGAAATTCTATCGTTTCGTTTTGCCGGCGAAATCCTGCGCTTATTATGGCCACGCTGGCGACTGCGCCTATGCAAATCTCTGGCCAATACTTCACATACCGAGGCACCTCCTCATAGCCTATCAAGCACGACTTTAGCTCCGCAGATCGGATCTGAAGGGCGACGTGAAACTCTTTAGAATACCTCAGCACCTCAGTTTTGTCCTGCTCACCAATGACAATATACCTGCCCGCTTTCCAATCTTGTGTGATGCCCAGGGTCTGCATGACTTGATCCATGCAGATTGTTGTCATGCTTCCCAGCTCGGAAATAGACTCGAGCTCTTCAAATTGAAGTTGAGCTTCCTTTAAACGACCGAGTTGGTCAACATGTACTACAAACAGTCCCTCCAAGTGCGCGATAATCTCCGCAACGCTCTTGTCCAAGGGCAGTTGGTGCGATGGCTTTCTTCCCATCAGATTCGCGAATGCCTCGGATGTCCTCTGCCACATGACCCGCCCACTTCGAATGACCCTCGCGCGAAGAGGCCGTTCTTCTAAATCGCGCCACCAGTCTAGATGGTTTGAGAGCTCCACCAGGAATTTGAGCAGCATCTGAAACAAAACATCAACGTGCGCCAATACCATCTTCGTGACCACGTACAGTTCCAAGTTTCGCACATTGGCGGTTGTCCGCCTCCCCGTCTCTTCATCTTGCGGACCAGCGCCGCCTTCTTTCCATATTGTGGGGAGTACCTCTTGCGTCACATACCGCAATTTGCTTTCGAGATGGGCGTCAGCTTCGGCTCCATCGAGCACGTCCAGCACATCCAACAGAGCCACAGCGTAGGAGTCTCCGTCCATGGCCAACTGCTTGATCTCACGTACCCCGCGCTCGGCCCCGAACACTCTACTGATTCGAGATTCCATACCGAGTGTGCCGACGGCCAGCTCCCCAAGACTCACGCACACGCTGCTCTCCTCGCCGAGAACCTCGTTTGCGAGCGCTGTCGACTCAGGCCATCGGCCGAGCGGTATGTTCGTTTCTAGCCGATTCGCACGTGCGACGCCGCAGTATTCGCAATACTCGCAACATTCACACTCGGGCCGCCGGGAAGCTGCCTTCGCCCCGTCTGCCGCAGTCACTACATCACTCACGCTTGCCGACTCTGTCGCAGCTGGTGCACTCGCAGAATCCGCCAAGCTATTCGTACCATTCGCACCATTCGCACTGCCGCACTGCGCTTCTCGCGCACTAGAAGGTCTCGCAGGCAGCTGTAGCGCTGTCATTTGCATCATCCCCATCCCCATCCCCATTCCCATTCCCATTCCCACTCTCACATCCGGCCCCATGCCCGCAACACTCACCGCGCTTTCTCGCGCTGGAAGCTCCCTGCCGCACTCTGCGCACGTGCGCTTGCTGCAACTGCTGCAACTGCTCCTGCCGCCGTCTCCATTTCCATTTCCGTCTCCAGCTTCGCGAGCGTGGTCTTTGTGGTCTCCGTGGTCAAAGTCTTTGAGGTCTTTGAGGTCGCCATGGTCTTCGTGGACTTGGTGGTCTTTGTGGTTGCTGTAGAGCGCCGAGCGGCGACGGAGGTTTCGTTGTCGCAGTCGCTGCTGTTGGCGCTGCCTGCGTGTGGAGCTCACCGGACCGAGAGCCGGGCTGGCTATGCCGTGCATGTCTTTTGTCGTCGCCGACCGACCGACCAACCGACAGACCGACCGACCGCGGAACAGACCGCGAACGCTGCCACGTCTGCGATGTAAGATGTAAGATGTAAGATGTGAGGCCCGCTTCAATGGCCCCTTTGTATTCCTCCCACCCTGCTACGAGCTCGCCTCGGACGCACCTAGCTAGCAAGGCATCCGAGCGTTGGGCAGAGGGATGTATGGCGAGAAGTGAGAGCTCTTGCAAGGCAACGCCAGTGGCGCTCAATATGAGAGAGAGAGAGGGCAATGTGGCCAGAGTGTTGGAAGACTCTGTTCCGGTGGCAAAAGCTTTACTTGCGCGTTGTTCAATCAAGTTGTACTCACTGTCAGTACTGCTGCAATGTACTTTTACTTTCGTTGATTTGTAAATTATGGCAAGTTTATACACGTACCGGTGGTATCTGTACTCGCTTTCACAGGGAATGAACACATGAACACGTCAAGATGGATGGGCAAGAGATTGGAGGAGAGGAGGTGAAGGAAGAGTGGCTCGCAAGAAGGCCTGCGGTGAAGTGTCTGTCTCTCGAACGATATGGAATTCTGCGATCTGGGTGACGAAAGGCATAGGCCGTCGAGGGAGTTGTTTGCATTTTGATTGACAGTGAATAAAGAAAAGAGGCGACTTTGGACGTGAAAGCGCTTGACAAATAGCTCCCGACCATCTCAGTATTTGGAACGGGGGAGCATTGTCCCAGTGTACAGGCCGTGCTGTCGTGCGGTGCACAGGAGCTCGCGAGTGTCCGGATCGTAGATGTTGGCCTCTTCGTTCATGCGCCCAGCCCCGAAACTCTGCAAGCGCCACGCCGCAGCAAGATTGCGGAGACCTGGCTTTGGGCGGCTGTAGAATTGAATGCTAATTGTCAAAGTTGGAACCCATCCACCAGATGCAAACAGCTGCTGAGATTTTACTGTGGGAATATTTCCGTCCACAATGAGACAAAGAAACTCCAAAGACATGGGTTCGTCGTGCTCTGGTGACACATAAGCTCGGTATCCGGGAGGGCAAGGCTCCATCTCCCTCACCGAAACCAACCGAAAAAAGGCTGCCATGTCCTTCTCGCCCATTTTCATCTTGTAGCGGTTGAAAATCTCTCGCGGTTGAGGGCCCTGGGCCACGTGCTCCATGGCATCTTCAAGCTCCTCGCTCCCTGGCGAGGGTAGGGGGCCAAGCAGTGGATCATTGAAGTCCCGCTCAGTGTCCAATGCTTGCACGAACGAGGTTTCCTCGGTCTGTCCTTTTCCGGCGAAACTCCCAAAGAACGATACACACGTCATGATGGTTTTTCCGCTCTGCGTCATCTGAGCTTCCAAAATGGTCAGCGTTTTCCCCTTCTTCACTCTCTTGATCTCAATCTCGCAGTCCACGTCAGGCTGGCCGGGATTGACAAAGACGCAGTCTATCGACAGACAATCCACGTTCGCGTCTTTGCACATGCCCTGATGTCTTTGAAGTGCATTGACCAGCACGCCGGTCATGTACCCTCCGTTCGGGGAGGTGGTCACGTTGAACTTGCCATGCAACTTGCCTCTCCACGAGCTCTTCTCCGCGCTTGCGGGCGCTCCACCCTCGCGAACGGCAACGCAGTCCGCCAGCGACATGATTCAGCCGTTCGTCAAGCCCACACTTCTTCTTCCTTTCTTGATCTTTCTTGGGCCAAAGGGGCTTGCTTTGCTTTGGACTCTTTGGACACTGATTTACTGATTTGTAGAATTTTGATCGATTTCAATCTCAACTCGAGTACTGACATGTACTGACAGTGAGTACCTAAATTCTACAATCATGATGGGCGGACTGGGATGCAGAGAGCAAAGTTAGGAAAGTTAGTATAGTTTGGCCCCTGACTCTGACTAACTGCAAACTTGGAAGCATTGAGAGATGGACCTGATTGAGAGATAGATTGATAGGCTTAGAGTGACAGATAGGTTTAGGTAGTTTGCCCGAGGTTGAAAGATCGGAATTCACCGCCAAGTTGTTTTTTGTTTTGATTGTTTGTTTTTGCTTTACTCGATTCCTTTTAGTGAACATGAAAATACAAAGCTGTGAATGTGAGATTCCAACCTCGCGAGTGGTTGTTGCTGGGCATTTGTTGTCACTAAAAAAAGTCAGCTGTTCTTTAGAAGCTTACATTACTGAGAAGTGGCGGATCTGGCGAGTTGGTTCAACTCGGAGAAGAAGAGGCGACGTCCACATGGTAGCCTGAAGAGAGCGGCGCGCGGTGATCAGACATGACGCGGAATACTGACGCGTTTCTCTTTTGACGGAAAAACTGATATTGCCAAAGAGACAACATCGGCTTCGAAGCTGCCACGGAGCCTTATGGGTAGGTCGAAGATCGGAAGTGGAAGTCAGTTCTGTTGTTGGTGCCCCGCCCCGCCACGCCACGCAAGCACAAACGAAGACAAGTAATTTGGGAGGATTGAGGGTAGGCCGTACGTTTGCTGTCAATGGGCTCTTCTTCTATAAAGATGGATTGGAGGGTTCCAAGATATCGCTTTCATGGTTCAAAATTTGGAGCGTAAAATCAAAAACACACCGGAACTTCAACTCGTATCCCACTTGATATTCCCTTGCATGCTGATCAAGTGAAGATGGTTCTAGCCTGCAAGTGTTGCAATCGACGCTTCCGCCGACTTAAGTCTCTTTTGGCCACCATTTCGTTTGTTTGTTTGTGTGTTTTATGTTTGGCACTCTTTTCGCTCCAGCGTCACTCCCTCACAAATTTCCATAAAACCTTTAACTTTCACCGCCACGCAAAGTTTTTGCGTGTCACACTTGCAAGAGTCTCTTTCGAACGAGTTCTAAGATGTGGTGACGACTTATCTGCTAGTAAAAGTCAAAGGTCAAGCTGAGGCTCTTTGAGCCGTTAACGGTAACCTGTGCTAAGCTTTGAAAAAAGCGAAAAGCGTTATGGAGTGACTCTCGAGACATACATCGTTGTGGTACTCATTGCAAGTGCACAGTACTCGAGAGGAAATGAGGGGCTTGTGAAATGCGAGCTGCAGAGAAAGGAGACTGACCCGACCATTCAAGACATCGGACGGCAAGAGCGCTCCGAATACACCAACATACCGCTAAGGCGGTGTAAGTCTCCGATGGAGACTGCGCAAGTGCAGCAATGGGCCCTGCAGGATGAGGGGTCGCGGGCAAAGTGGGAAGCTGTCGTTGCGCAAGTGATCGTACCAGAGGTGCTGGCTTACCTCCGCGAAAATGCTGGCCACCCACAAGCTACAGAGCTGCTGCTTGAGATGCTTGGGGAAGAGTTCGTGCAAAAGTATGTTCAGCACAGCAAAAGGGACCGCAAGCTCCTCTTCGTGCCGTACATGGCCCCGCAACTCAAGATGGAGCTGGGCAGAGAGTTGGAGATAGAGCTCATTGAGAGAATTAACACGAGACTCAACTCAGGAAGCGACGAAGGACAGCCAGCGCTGACGCAATACGGGAAAGAGCTTTTGAGCTTTTGCCAGAGATGCGGCGACGAGGAGCGGGGAAGGGACACCGCAGACGTGTACGGCGCGATCCTCACCCAGGTCCTGCGCGGTCGGGGTTTTGCGCTTCGCTTGGCAGAGCAGAGTATTGAGCTCCGAGGCCTCCGGGAATTTGCAGAAAGTGACAACGAGCCTGTCGCTCGGTACCTCTCGGAAGAGGTTTCGAGTGGACTAGTGGTGGGTCCATCCTTGTGGAATGCGAGCCAAAAGGAGAATTTCAGGAAACTTTTGAGCGTTTGCAGGGGCCGCTCCGCCCCATGCACTATTTTACAATTTTTGTTTGCGCACATTTTCTTCAGAGCAAGTGATGCAGATGACGTCAACAGGGAAATAACGCGAAATTTACGAAGTAGAGCATTTGAGGACCCGCAGGATCTTAGCTTGAGTCCTTTGCGAGCCAAAATCCATGGTTTGATAACCCGTGTTGTCGAAGAGAATATTCGCTCGGAGCTTGCCGTGTGGGTGAACCGCGAGAACCGCGTGAGCGTTGTTGCTTCGTTGAAGTCCATTCTAAATCAGTATTACGTCATGACAGGATATTTCCATGTAACGCTCATGGCGCTGCTACTTCCTCTTCTGTCTCTCTTTCGAAACGGGCGAAACGATTGTCCAGACGTGGTGATTCTAGCGATGCTTGATCGCCTTCGCGACACCCTTCCAACTCGAGTGGAGGCTGAAGATGTAGCTAAGAGGATCTGGGCCGAGCTTTTGACAAAAGAGCCCTCTGTGGCAACCTCCATACGCTCCATTATGGAGAAGGACATTCCTAGAATGAGGGAGAGCCAAGGCGAAAGGGGCTGGGGTCTCGAGGGTCAGCCCTTCAGTTTGTTTACACCCTGGGTGGAAACTGCTCTGGTTGGCGTGCTTCGCAAAGAGGCGGTGCTCCTGATTTGGAAAGATTGCCTGCTTGACAAAGCCTTGGATCTCTCAAAGCCTTGGAACACCCCGCTCTTCGTTCAATACTGCTGTTTAATTGTCTGCATGCTAAAAGACTCCATCTCCTCTATCAAAACACTCGCCGAGCTTCAGCGCTGTCTGCGTGAAGGGCCAGCCAGGTTGTACACAAAGGACTTCACGACACAGTCTCCTCTTCGCTCAAACTAAGACAGCTTTCCTTCGAACAGCTCTCGAGCCACCGCGAGTCGCTTTGATTCAAGGCGTTCGCTTTTTCGTGCTGGATACCAACGAGAATCACACCTCAAATGAATTTTTTTTAACAATTTGAACCTTCAACTTGTACCCTGCCCCAACGGCACTAGGAAGAACTTGAAAAATAAACATACAACGCACACCTACACCGGTAACGGGGACGCAAATATCCTCTCTCATTCGCGTAAACTTATCTCCAGTTTCGTTCGCACTCCTCCGCGTACTCCTTCTTGCCATAGTTGAGCGCAGTATCTCGATTGGGTATGTCCAACTTTGGCAAATGGAAAAGAAGATAGGACATCCGATTTCTAAGCATTTTGCTGGTCATGCAGTAGGCCCTTGCAAGCTGAGCCGCGCAGTGCTAAAGCTCGATCCCAACCAGGTTTCACAGTCAATGTACAGCCAACTCTCCACAGCTCTTGCGCAAATCGAGCAGATAGCGCGTATTGCCCAGCAGCGAGTGGGGAAGCACACTCAGGACTGCAATATCTTGCGCGAGAAATGGCCGGGAAGCAGAGCGGAGGATGGTTTTCGAATGACGCAGGGTATGACAAATTGCTCGCGGCGGCCATCGCAACCGGCGCCTTCTCCCTGTACAGTACGTGGCTTGTTTTGTCAAAAGTTTGAAGTTTTGGTCTTGTAGTTTGTTTTTGGCGGTGTAGAGTTGCGGAGAAGATTAGATGCTGACGGTCCTGGCGTTGCCAAGATGCCAAGTACCAAAAGAGGGCACCGTATGGAAGATTTGGAGGGGATTCCAAGCATTTGTCGCTGGACCCGCGATTGGGTTGGTGGTTGATGGAGCTTCCGGCGACTTTGTGTTTCTTGTAAGCGATTTTTTGTAAAAGCCTGGCGACCGCTGATTTGTGACAGGCAATGTATTGACGTGTCTTGGTTTCTAGATATGGCTTTCGAAAAGGGATGAAAGTGTTGCGAGAGCAGCGAAAGCACGGAGTAGAAACGAAGGAGGATGAAACCAATTCCAAGTGGGTTCGCGCATTCTTCTTTCTATTCTGGGCCAGACATTACTTTAATCGTGGTTGGTACTTTCCGCTCACAATTCGAGTCGCCGAAGGTGGCAAAGCGAGTTTTGCCCTGTTTAATAGCCTCATCGGGGCTTGCATCGTCGGAACACACGGTTATCTCCACGGTCGTCTCTTCTCGGACATCGGAAAGTTTACAAACTCATGGCTACGAGACCCGCGATTCCTGCTTGGGTGGGCCATCGCTGAGAGTGGCTTCTGGACGATTTTAAGCTCAGAGTCTATTCTGCGTAATCTCCGACCTGCGGGTCGGGCCGTCTCCGCTGCCGAACGGTATAAAATTCCATATGGCGGAATGTTTGAGTATGTCACAAGTCCTCAGGTAAGCGAAGATTTATTGCTTGCTGCTCGTCCTCAAAGGGAAGCTCACTTGACCAGTTGTCCACTCTCCATCGGTGAAGTATCTTGGTGAGATCATGATGTGGGGTGGGTTCACGGTGATGACTTGGTCACCAACTGGGCTCCCGGTGCTTTTGATCACGTTAGCAGTAAGTTCTCCCTCTGCTTCAATCTTCGTCGACCAGTCATTCATTCGCAGCTCAGATACTGACAACGAGGCGTAGAACCTTGTTCCCCGGGCCTTTGAAAATCAAAAATGGTATCTTCAAAAGTTTTCCAACTACCCGAAGGACCGTACGGCGCTTGTGCCGTTCTTCAAGTAGCCGAGCATCTATCTCATTTATCTCATTGTCGAAACCTTTTGTTCTTTCGTCATTTCGATGGACAATACAGTTAGACAGAGAAGCAGAAAACATATACAAAATATGAAACTCAATTAGCACTACACAAGAGATACCGATCTATCGCTCTATCTTCATCATTCTCCCTTCTCCGCCAGCTCCATGGCTTCAAGCGTCGCTTTCTGTCCTGCCCATAGCTCGTCCCTCTCCGCGCCGCTAAGCGCGCCTTCCAATTTCGCGCTCACCTCTTCATCCTCCGCGCAAAACCACACCTTCTCAACGTGCGTGTCCCCATCTTGCAGCGGGAAACCTTGTGCATCCGACAGCCACTCCGGTGGGCCTTTGGAAACCAGTCTCCTCACTGCAGCTGCGCAGTCTTTGGCCGCGTGCTCCACATCCGCCAGATACTTGCGAAACTGGGACGCCAGAAGCTCGCGGACAACTGGGCTGCCAAATTTGGCCGGCAGCCACGTGCCTGAGGGGCTGGACAGGTACTCGCAGTACGTCTCCGGAGTGATGTCGTCCCACGTTACGAGACACGTCAGCCCTTCTGGAGGAGCGCTGCGGTGAGGACCCATCTCCTTACTGCTCTCTCTCTCTCTCTCTCTCTCTCTCTGCGTGTGTGTGTATGTGTGTGTGTGTGTCCTCTGTTCTCTGTGACACACACTCTCTCTCTTACGCGCTCAGCTTTGCTTGCTTGATCTTGAGCTTGTTTATGTTGTGCTGTTGTTTATGTTGTGTTGTTTGTTGTTGATCAAGATGAGATTGTGAGATTGATGATGATTGATGTTATGATTATTATGTTTATGATGTTTCATGCTCAGTGAACAGAGTGAACAGGGAACTGTTTACTAGAGAAAACATAGTGCTCAGTACCCACTGTATTGCATAACAATGGATCCTGATAGTGGAAGAAGTGATGGTAAATGCATGAAATGCATGTAAGCTTAGGTCATTTTCGACCATGAATAGTATATTGTATTAGGCTCCGGTAGCGGATGACAACTATTAGTTACCTGAATTCTGCAACTTGGTCTTTGGCCACTTTGGCCTTAGTCAAATAGCCTTTTAGAAACGCAAACACACCTCCTTTTGGCCACGTATGATGATGTCATTGATATTATACTATACTGGGGCAGAGTGTGCACAAGGTACTCGCGCAAGAGGAACCAGCTTATTTGGTGGCACAGTTGAGAGTTGAGAGGTGGGAGGTTAGAGGGGAGATGAGCTCACAGTCAATCACAGTGTTCGTGAATGGCGTTTTCACCCCGAAGGAGGAGGAGAGCTGGGCAGATGTGGAGAAGCTGCTGCTGGAGCTGTTTCAGTGCCAAGCTCACCATATCCATAACCCGACGTTGGCGATGGACCTGAAGCACAGCTCGACCAAAATGAAGCTGGGCCTCTCCGCTTTGGCACTCGGCGCGGTGGCGCTCTTGGGCAGCAAAGATGATGACGATTCACGAGATGGTGGGCGGTCAGGGAGCGTTTCGGGAAAGATGATTGTGGCGATGATGGACTCCGTGAAGGGTATACTGGAGCGGCAGGCACAAACCGTGGCTGGAAAAATACACGAAGAGCTCTCGGCGATCCTAGCTGCTGGCAGCGGTGGGATCTCGAACGTGAATCTGGTCGCCCATTCCCACGGTGCGTGGTGCACCGATCAGTTCGTGAAGGCGGGATTGGCCGTCGATTTGCAAAGAAAATACAATGTGAGGATTGACATCTTTGTAATTGGGTCGCCTGTGCTCGTGGAAATGGGGGAGGGGGTGGACAGTCTCCTTCAGCTTCACAATGAGAATGACCTTGTGTCTCTCCACTACGATTCCGGAGATGTGAGCAAAGGCAACGTGGTGTCCGAAAAGCGGGGGCACTTCCATTCTGCCAAAAAGTACCTCAAGTGGCTCCAAGAGTACCGTGCCCGAAAAAACGCGTTGTTTGAGGTCGACTAGCTATAGCTCTGGGAGTTGTAAATACGTGGTAAGCTGGCTTGTCGAGGCTCACCAGGTAATTTATCTGTGTATTTATTTCAAAAGAACCTGAATTCTGAAAAAGTCAATCCTCGAATCACCACTTCGTGCAAAGCACACTCTTCTTGTCTGAATTCTGAACTGAAGAAGAGGAAACAGAAACAGGACATATCTGAACATCAAAATCATTTAGTAGTGCCTCTACTAACAAAAAGTGTAATGCAGAACAGGGAAAGGAGACTTTTGCTTCGCAGTCAAGTCTCAACAAACTAACGCAGAACTCGATCAAAAGAGTTCACAGAGCAATCAATTTCAGGGGTCCACACAGCAACTCAAGAAACAGGCCGACATCCACTAGTACTCGGAAAACAGACAGAAGACAGACCTTTTGATCATCTTATATACCAATCGGCCAATACACAGCCTCAACCAACAATTGATGAATGAATGAATGATAAACTAACCCTTTTGCCGGGGGAGACCCCTGACAAAAGCGTGTGGGATGTAAACGAGGCTCCGAAGTCCACAGAGGGCCAACAGATGCAAAACGACAAAATCAAAACACACTAGCTCCACTCCACACAATCTATTGCGCAGAGCGAGGAGCACAGAGACATCGTGACTCGAAGTTTGAGAAAGGGAAGACGCTGTGTAAGCAACAACAGCACAGCGCCGCCACTTTCCCGCCCCCACTCGAATGGGAGTCATGTTAAAATTAATAGCAACCAAAGGTCAAGATCAAGAACAGGACTTTGCGAGTCGCCGAAAGGCGACTTTCAGCTCAAGCGCTCAGTTCTTCTTGCTCTTCTTCTTTGGCTTCTCGTCCTCAGACTCGCTGGAGCTAGAGGAAGAGGCAGAAGACTCGGAAGCAGCACGCTTCTTGGTAGCTGGCTTCTCCTCCTCCTTCTCATCGTCAGAAGAGTCAGAGTCCGAGCCGGAGTCCTCCTTCTCGACAGCCTTCTCCTTCTTCTCTACCTTTGGCTTCTCCTCCTCATCGTCGGACTCGAAGGTGGTGCGCTTGGAGTTGTCCTCCTCAGCCTTCTCTCCTGCAGCGCCGTGGGAGAACTTGCAAGAGTCTCCAAATTTGCACGATCCGGTGCTCTCGAAAGCGCGGCAGACTCCCCTTCCAGCAGCGTTTCCTCCAGCAGGAGCAGCGCCTCCGTGGGAGAACTTGCACGAGTCTCCAAACTTGCAGGATCCGGTCCTCTCGAAGCTGTTGCACGTGCCCTTGTTGAACGAGTTGCCTCCAGCTGGTGCCGATCCGTCGTGGGAGAACTTGCACGAGTCGCCAAACTTGCACGATCCGGTGCGAGCGAACTGGTTGCATGCGCCTGCAGCAGGGCGGCCACCGTCGCGTCCTCCGCGGCGATCATTTCCACCTGGCGCGCGAGCCTCGGCTTCGCGAACCTCGATGTTGCGTCCGTCGAGCTCCATGCCGTTCATCTTCGAGATGGCCTTGTCGGCGGCATCCTTGGAGGAAAAGCACACGAATCCGAATCCGCGCGAGCGACCGGAGTCCCTGTCTGTGCAAAGGCGAGCGAAAGTCACCTCTCCGTGCTCGCCAAACTTGCTGTACAGCGAGTCTTCAGTGGCGCTCCATGGCAAGTTCTTCACGAACAACTTGTACTCGGACTCGTTCACTGCCATCTTTCTTTCTCTCTTGCTTGATTGATTGCTCTTGCTCAATGTGCTTTTGCAGTCGAAGCGTTTGGGGTCTGCTGCTGCTCCTGCTGCTGCTTCGTCTGGTGTCTCTCCAACTCTCCAACTCTGTAATCTGTACTCTGCTTATCACGCTTTCCGTAGGACTCGAGCTTTTCCGTCCTCACAACGCGTACGACTCCGCCACCGCTCGCACCAAGCTGCCTGATACGCGTGTATACACATTTCCCTCCACTGCTAGCCCGTCGGCTAAGTGCGCTCTAGGAGCTCGGCGAGCGCGCTGAGAGAGGGGGGCGTGAATTAAACCCCGCCGCCAGAACGGGTTGTGTATTCTGCGAGAGGAGTGCACCCGGGGTTTAAGGTTTGGTTGTGTCGGAGGTAAAGTTTGGTTGGTTCCAGCGGAATTATAATTTGAGGTAGAAGAGAGAGTACCGGTCGAAGACTTTTCGTGAGTGTCGAGGAACAGATCGTTGTTCACTCTAGGGAGGAGGGTAGCGCGGAGGCTAGGATGGCCTGAGAGTTTGGCGTTTGGTCTTTCAGCGTTGCAGCGGACAAAGGATGTCGAACGGGTGGCTCTGCCGAGCTCGAACATTGTCAACAAAAGTCAAAGTTTGTTTGTTGTTTTGTTTGTTGTTTTGTTTGGTGTTATGTTGTTATGCTGTTTGTTTGATTGTTGGTTTTGTTTTGACAAGACAAGGCTAAGAGCGTCCGCTTTCGGTGGTCAGAAGGTCAACTCGGCGAGTTGCGCCTGCCAGAGTCGCCAGAGTCGGGCTTACTCGGTGCATAGGCTCTTGAGTACGCCTACACTCCTCTCCACACAAAGCTTCGCCGTACAGTTTCCACTTGTTGAGGGATTAGCAAATGTTGGTCTCTTTTGTTGTTTGTTGATGGTTAGATCAGTTGGAGCTTTAGTTTGATTGGTTCTCGCTCTCGGGAGACTCGGGAGTGCGCTTTTGGTTTCTGAATTCTGATTGATGGATTCGTTTGTGTTGCAATAAAAATAACAAAGAATAAGAAAATGTTGAACTGCTAGTGGGAATATCGTCGCGCTGGTGCCGTAATCGGCGCTCCACCTAATTGAGTTTCGTGCTCTCCGTCGCAGCGCCAGCCGAGTTCAGTCAAAGGCCTTGGCCGCAGCAAAACCGCCCTCATCCAGACTTTCGGCCACCACATCGAGGTCCAGGGTCGTGTCCAGACGCAAGCTGCTCGTCTCCGCCACCTCCGGCCTGCGCTCCAACGCCTGTGGCTCTGCATCCGCCGGGAAGACCGCCAGTATCTCGCTCTCGCCCACTAGATTCACCATGGCCGACAGCTGCTCGTGCACGCCGTTCGTAATGATGATCTCGTAGGTGCCAGGGAAGCTGGCCTGGTTGCCGGACTCGTCCACCATTGCCAGCGCACGCTGCGTCACGTGAAACGTGAGCTCCTTGGTCTGCGAGGGTTGAAGACTTACACGACGGTAGTCAAAGAGCTGCTTGTTCAGCAGCTTCGCCGGTTCCGAGACCCGTGTCCTATTCATCGGCCGGAAGAAGGCAAACACCACTTCGTCCCCCACGCGGTCGCCGGTATTGGACACGACGACCGAGATCGCCGCGTCCTGGGCCTTTGAGACGACACTGTTCGTCATCCCAGTCTGTGTGAGCGAGAACGTGGTGTAGCTGAGCCCCCAACCAAAGGGGAAGACCGGCGTCTCCTTGAAATAGCGGTATGACCGACCCGGGTACTTGGTCATGCTCATACTCTTCATGTCCACTTTGTCGATGTAGTTGGAGCGGTACATGGTCACTGGCAGCTTGCCTCCTGGGTTGGCGTCCCCGAAAAGCACATCGCTCACGGCCTGAGCACCAAAGAAGCCCGGGTAGAAAGCTTCCACCAGACTATCGGTGTGCTGAATGAGCTCTTCCGCCCCCAATATGCCGCCATTGAAGAGCACTACTACTGTAGGCTTCTGGGCGCGTCGCACAAGCTTCAGTAGCTCCATCTGGATGGCTGGGACGTCGATATTTACACGGTCACCAGCTTCACGCTCAATAGACGTGTCGATGCCCAGGAAGAGCACGACTGCATCTGAGTCTTGAGCCAGCGCCTCCGCCTCTGCAAACCCGTCGGTGGACGTGTCGTTAATGCCACAACCTGCCGCAAAGAGAGTGTTCCCCGGGTCGCCGTTGGCTTTAGTGATGGCTTCAAGTGGAGTCTGCACGCAATCTACATTCAGGTAGTCTCCGTGGCACATTTGGCCCAGATAGTTGCCCAGCAAGGCACCTTTGGCCATGGCGTGCGGCCCCAGCACCGCCAATTTGATGCCCTTGGTCAGCGGGAGCGTTTTCCCGTGGTTCTGCAGCAGAATAAGCGACTTGCGCGTGAGTTCGAGGCTCAGCTGCTTGTTGGCTGGAGTGTTCACCTCACTGGGGGCCACATGCCAGTACATCTGGTCGTCGATAGGGTCAAAGAGCCCGAGTTCGAAGCGCAGCTTGAGTGTGTGGCGCAGTGCCACGTCCAGCGCGCTTTCGTTGAGGATCCCGTCGTTTACCAGGTTCTCCAGACACGCCTCGTAGACTTTCCCACTGTTAATGTCCGTCCCGGAGAGAATAGCGAGCCGACCAGCTTCACAGAGCGAATCGGTGTAGTGGCGCTGGGTGAAGATGCCTTCAATGGCGCCCGAGTCGCTGGTGATGTAGCCGTCAAAGCCCAGGACGTCGCGCAGCAACTTGTTATTCAGCTTGTCGTTCGCGCACATGGGCATGCCGTTGAGGCTATTGTACGAGCACATGACGCCCTTGGCCTTGCCTTCCACAATGGCATCACGGAAAGCTGGGAAGTATGTGTCAGCAAAGTCGTAGCGCGTTACGTTGGCGTCGAACTGCATGCGGTCGATTCCGTCGTAGTGCTCGTATGAATAGGCCACCCAGTGCTTGAGCGTGACCACAGCTTGCAAGTAGCGCGAATCCTTCCCTTCTTGCAGTCCACGGGTGTACGCCACGCCGTATCTGCCGTTAACGAATGGATCTTCGGACGGAGTCTCCATGTTTCGACCCCAGCGCGGGTCTCGGTTAATATTGATGTTGGGCGACCAGCAGTCCAGCCCTAAATGCGGCCCAGTAGCGTAGTTTTCGCGTGCGCCCTCGAGCCAGAGTGCGCGTAGCTCCCAGCCAATAACCTGCGCCATGTCGTAGACCACTTGCGGATCGAAGATGGCGCCCAAGTTGACCGGATTCGGGAAGGACGTGGCGCAGTTGGTGCCACACGTGGACTGCACGCCGTGCACACAGTTGGCGCCCCAATTGTACTCGGGCAGCCCGATGCTGCTCATGTTTCCGCGCGGACTCGCTCGCGCCGTCAGCAGCGTCACTTTCTCATCGAGGGGCAGCCGACTCAGCAGGTCCTCCACGCGGTCAGAGATGGCCAGTTTCGCATTGCAGAACGGCAGCTTCTTGTGCTCCGGGTAGACGCAGCCGCGTGGAATTCCTGCGTCTGAGTGGGCAGGTGCGAGCAGCAGCGTGAGAGACAGCAGCAGCGCAATTGGCAGCAGCAGCATGGCGACAACAGAGCGTTCTCGACGTGGCGCTTCACCTTCCTCTTCTCGCATCTGTTGTTGTTTGGCTTCTTGGCGTTTTAACGATGGGTTGCGCTTGGTTTTGCAGCGGCCTGAGCGAGAGCGAGGGCTGTTATGATGAGAAATATCTTTCGCCCTCATCAAAGGCATAGTATCAATGTATCAATCAACAATCAATCAATTGAAAATGAGCTTGAAAAAACGAGTCCCACTGGTGTTTTTCGCTATAGGGGATACTGACTGTACACGAGTAATAGTACCTTATTCTCTTTACTGTTAATCCACGCAAAATTTGTTTTGTGCAGTTTGTGGTTAGGAAATTTGGAGTAATGGAGGTGACGAAGTGTTTCGCAAGCGACGTCCTTTTACGTTGTGTCGTTTCGCGATTTTCGGCTTGTAGTTTAGATTGGTTGTGTATTGTCGAGCGACGCTTGCGGTTGAATATGGTTGAATGGTGGAAAAGGAAGTGTTCACATGAGGATGGATTTGGTTCTAACAGCAGCTCATGTACTTCATGTACCCCCGAGCATCCCTTAGCACTTCCTCCAAATTTGAAAAAAATTGAAAAGTTGTGCTGGGTTGATTGCGCTATATTTTTCTCGCGCGCAGCCAATTTACTCTACGCGCATAGATGTAACTGTTTGGCGGAATGCTTTATGTATGAGATGTGCGCCGCCTCGCATGACCAAAAACGAAGCAAAGTTATGTTATATACAGTGTTTTGATGATGAAATAATTAATCTAAATAAACAAATGTATGATCAGGCGAATGTCTTGCGTCTAAACGCAAGCGAGTGTACTGAAGTCCCGCTTCGAATGTCCTGTTTTGATCCTTTCGACGCAGTCATGAAGAGTAAGAAACCATCTCTCTGGGTCTAGCGGGGGTGCAACTGGCGCTGTCTGTTCAGGAGAATCTGGGACCTCTGTTTTGAGGTCCTCCAGATCTGTGCTTGGATCCTGGGCGGTCTTGTTTGCCTTCCCTTTGTAACGTTGCGCCTTGGCGGCCTCCAAGGTGTCGCGCACGTTCGCCTTCCACCCTGAAAATACGAGCAAAAGGTCGTTGTCGGAGCACCAGTTTGATAGTCTGCAAAGCATGTCTACAGCTGCGGAATCGATGTAGTTGACGCCTTCGCAGCCTAGAGCTACGGCGTGAATATCACGCGTTTGGCGTTCTTGTACAATTCTTCGCATGATCTTTTGCTCAAATCGCTTTGCGTTGGAGAAATTAATATTGCTGTCTAATCGAAAGATAGCAATCCCTGCCACGCGCGTGGATTTTCTAAACCGAGTGAGAGACCTGTAAACTGAAGTGTTTGGCAGGATCCCAACCTGCGAGAGGTGCACTCGGGAATTGTGGTACACCAGGGCCAAGACAGAGGTGATGGCAGCCGCGCAAACGCCCCACTGGATGCCTGCGAACAGCGTCGTCAAAGCCGTAAGGAGCCAGATTGCAAATCCAACGAGGTCCACCCTGAAGAGCTCCTTGGGTTTCGAAAAATTTAGTAGGCCAGGGAGCGCCGCAATGATGATGCACGCCAACGCAGCCTTGGGCAAAAGCTGTATGACCGGGGTGAGAAACAAAAGTATGATGGCCATCACAAACCCGTTCACGAAGTTGTGAACCAAACTCTCTGCTTTGAAGTTTTTCAAGATTGCTGTTCCAGAGTAAGACGCACCAGTCACCATCGCATCAAAGAATGACCCAATAAAGTTCGACGTGCCTAAAGCTTTAATGTCTTGCGACACATTTGAAGTTGGCTCTTGCTCCACGATTGCCACGGCAAGAAGGAAATTGATGATCGCAAGCGTACAGCTTTCGGATGCGATGGTAGCGTAAAAGCTCGGGTTAGTCACGCCAGTCCATGGAAGCCTTGGCGTCGGGAACCCGCTCTGCAACTCTCCAGTGATCGCCACATCGTATACGGTGTCCAGCTGCAAGCCGGCCACTAAGCTGGCGCTGATGATGACCACTAAAATCGGCCCCAAGTCAGGAATCTTCCACTTTGAAAGATATCTTGGAGTAAAAAAGTACTTGGAGAAGAAAAGAAATCCGAGAAGGCACACCGATAGCAACAAGGTCACCCAGTTTGTCTCGGTGATGTGCTTGAACACTGCAACGTAGGTCTGCACGAAACCATCTGCATCAACATGCAACCCAAACAGGTATTTTACTTGACTCGTTCCAATCAGAATCGCACCGAACGTGGTGATGGCCGAAAAGGCAGCCGGTGAGATCAAGACCACGAGACGGTGCACCCTAAAGAACACCAGAGCAAAGGTAAAGATCCCGACAAAAAAAGTCACCATTGGCGCAACAAGAACTCTCTCGTCTTCGGTGTCGAGTCCCAGCTTGTCCAGCGTCGATCCGAAGATCATGGAAGGAAGAGCTGCAGTCGCAAGGCTAAGAGAATAGCTGGTTCCCATCAACCCGTAAACAAGGCTGCCAAGGAACGCGGTGTAGATACCCATCGTGCTCGGCACGTCGGCCAGCAAGGCGTGCCCAAGCGCCTTTGGGGCGATGACAAATGCCAGAGTTATACCAACCAGAATGTCTTTGAGCAAGTTCTTCTTCCAATCATATTTTGGAAGCCACCCCACAATTGGCAATGTGCGAACGAGGCCTTCGTACGCCCGGTCTTGGAACTTCTTCCCGTTTTCAACACAACATTTAGAGAACACCCGCCCAACGCGGACGCAATGGCGGTCCGCGTGGTCATCAGAAAGATTTTCACTGGGGTCTTGTGGGAAGAACTTTTTCAGCTGGCCCTCAGTCTCAACGCTCAGCTTCTTTGGCCGCGGCTCTGTGTCAATCACCAGGCTGATCGACCCAAGCGAGGCGGCCCTCCGCCTCTGCTGATGCGACATCGTTTGTCTTTTCACGTCCGATCGCCAAGCAGCAACCGACGACAATCACCGCGAGATTCGTGATTGCTCGAGTAGCAGAAAGTAACAGAACGATTCGATTCGCCGCAACTACAGTGCAAGCGACGAACGCCAACTGCAGGGAGGAAATACAGGAAATACATGATGATCATCAACTTGCCCACAATGACTCCTACCGTACAGCTTCCACTGCCGTTGGACCACTGTAGAAATCTTTCAATGTGGGGAGCTCGCCGCTTCCCACAGGTTCATTGAGATTGATCTGTTTCAGTTCGTCAAGACAGAAATGTGAGTAGGCCTGCATCTGAATTCTGAACCCTGCTCCATCTCGGAACGGCGGTCGAACAGAGTTCCGCCGTTGCCTGTTGCCATGATATGCCTGAGCACAGTTCTCAGCACCTGTACTGGCACTGCACTTTCTCTACACTTGCTGAGTCGCAGGGAGTACGAAACTAAAGGACAAACAGCGAATTTCCCCGTCTGAGATCGTCTGAGAATGTCTGAGGCTCGGAGACTCAATCAGGTGTCTGTCTATCTGTCTCTCTAACCTTATCTATCTGTGCACGTCGCGGAGGCACACCCTGAGGCTGAAACTCTGCTTATTTCTCTGCTCGTGGTAGGCTTCGACAGAGGCGCCCACGGTCAGTGGAGTGCGTGTCCCAGAGTGCTGGCCCGATCGATCGTTAAGTGAGTGGTCGCGAGGGTTCGGTTGATGGATGGTGTCTGCCGATTTTCATCATGATTGTCACGTTTGGTGTCGCCGTGAATTATTGGCGGCAACTTCACAATTCATTTTTAAAAACATAAACACAGTGAAAATCATTTAAAAAAACAGAGCAAACAGAGTGAGTTAGTTCAGGAGCCAAAATTCAGATCAAAATCACTGTCAACAAACTCGGTTCTGAAAGCGATGTATCGTATATTTAATGCTATGAATCCAGTAGAGATTTCTTATGAAAAGGAAAACGTCAAACGTCAACAATGACGTTTGGGATACTACCAAGTTGACGCTTTCAAAGCCTTGACATGCCTTGACGATTGCTCTCACTAGAGAGGATACTATAATAGTAATAGAAAGACCCTGATTAGAACTGCAGCCGGACTCTAGTTGAAAACTTAAGGAAGAAATACGATTCTCCGAAATCGTGTTCCACTAGCGTATGCAACCATTAGGTGCTCTAGAACTACGTAAGGTAGTATTTCTAGTGGCTGGTGCTTATAGTGCTTAGATGTGCTTAGATAGCTTCTATGAAAAGCGTTCCGCTCCATCTGGAAAGCGTTCCTCAACCTGAGTGGCTTCAAAGTAGCTAACCTAATGTTAACCTAACCTAAATGCGAAACGAAAAAGTGCCTTTATCACTCTCCATGAATTGCACATAATTGCACGATATTGCACGCGAAGCTGCCTTTGCGAAAGGGGAACCGGCGGCCCAAAGAGGTTTGCTTGATGAGTTAATCTCTGAGGCTCGAGCCGTTTGCAGCGCTCGCCTCCATGATGGCAATTGCTATTCTAGATTCCATCGCAACGAAACCCACCGTAATCATGCAAGAAAATGTTCAATGAGAGGAGTCACTAATTTCACTTCTCGTTCCATCTTGGTGTCGAGTTTTCATGAGGGCTCCTGCCTAATCTTCGGCCGATCGCAACATTTCTTTTAATGTTCATAAACAATCATCCTATTCAGATGATTTCATTCACTTTCAGAAAGGAGTTCTGAATACTTTTTCTGGCGAGACCCAAACGACGCCGAGACAAGAGAACACAAAGCGCGCACAGGGATAGTAGTTTTGGGTCCCAGCGAAGGGCTCGGACCGTGCTGCGGAGTAGAAGCGTGAGAAGGACAGGACGTGTCTCAAGAACCGATCAATTGCAGTTCAGCAACTCTCGATCTCCGATGCTGAGTTCCGAAGGCTGTTCGAAGTCCGTCTTGCGAAAGCCGAGAGCATTTCGTTCAATTAGCTTTGCCATTAAAATGCAGGTCTGCAGCCGTCCTTTCGCCCTGGGTTCCGGCAGATGCAAGCCTGCCTATCGAACTCCACCTCTTGCCACCTCGACGAGGTTCTCGAGAAATCAACACATGTCCACATGTCCACAAATTTACTCGACTTAAGTCGGCTTGTCTCCGCAAAAAAGAGTGAACTTGGACTCTCTGTCGGTCCTAACCATCCCAAAGTCTCGCGCTGTTGTCTCGCTCTCTATTCTGCGCAAGAACATCTATCTCCCATCGACACAAAGACTTCTCGAAACCTCTTCTTAGGCGGCTGTACACGAGTACCCTGTAACGTAACGGCTGTGTCGCGAAGAGCCTCGGTGGAAACGTTTTCTACCGTTAGACGCAGATGTTGCGGCAAAGTCGCGGGGCCGCTCTGGCCGCGCAGTTCGCTGGAATATGTTCGCGAGGAGGCGCGCTTAGAGGCGCCGGCGGCCAAAGATTCATGTCGTCCAGGATCACGGGTATTCAGGCGGACTATGCCCCCTCAACGGGGCACGTGAGCGTGCAAGTCGACACTCATGATGGGCAGTTCTCAGCTCGCGTGGAGTCGCTGACTTCTCATCCGTGGGTAAAGTCTCGCACAGCTGCCGAGCTGGAGGACTCCGTGGAGGAGCTGAACGGCGACCTGGGACGGGGGCTTATGGGCGTTGACCCCACGGACCAGTTTGGCATCGACGAGTTTGTCAAGCATAGGGTCGCGCAGGAAGTCAGCCTGGCAATGTCGATTGCTGCTGTTCAAGCAGGTGCCGTGGCTGCAGAGTCTTCCTTGACCCCGTACTTGGCGAGCTTGACCAAGTGTGAGAGCATGAGGGTCCCGATGCCGATCTTTCATACATTGGCGAATGCAGTGGCTCTCATGCCGCTGGGAGCAGAGTCGCCAGCGGAGGCTTCTGGTATGGTGAAGAAGTTCACGAGAGCCTATCGACAAAAGCTGAAGGGCAAGAAGGCGCAGCCGGAGCCGGTGGATCACGTCATGCGGAGGGTCTACGAGCTCATGATCGAGCAAGATCTTTTGGGTAAATTGGGATTAGCTATCATCTTGGACGAAGCCAATGCCAATAAGCGCAACCTGGACAAGATCGCCAATTGCGCGAAACATTATCCGGTGGCCATGATTGGTTACACGCAACCCCCTGGCGGGGATGAGAGCGGAGGGCTAGCTTACAACACGATGGCACTCGCAGAGAGCGTGAGTGATGTGCTGATTTGTCCCATGGTTGAACTCGGCTACCAGAAGGAGCTTTGGGAAGACCCTCAAGGCTCGCATTATGTAAATAGCGCTGCTATTGATCTGTGTGAATTCTCGAATCTAACCGAGTTCTTTGCAGCTCTCGCCGAGATCAGATCGAGTCCAGAACGCCAGGACATTGTATTTCTTGGTAGAAGCGAACTCGACTCTGAATTCGTAACTAGGCTGTGCGCATCCCAGTCAGTCTCCGCGATGTACTTGGACGAGAAAGAAGTCGATATAGTTGGCATTGCTAAAGCGCTTTCAGCTACCCACGAGGAATTACTCGCTTTGAATCAATAGACACAAGTTCCAATGAACTTTATTTATTTTAAGTTCGTTTGTATAGCTTGGTTGGGGCAACAAGTCCCCATAAATTTCCCCTCCAACGCTCTGCGCCGGGCCCGTCCCAACTTGACAACGGTGATGCTTGAGGGAACAAAATGAATAAATACTATTCCGAATTCTGGGCTTATCTCTCACTACCTGCCGCGAATATTCTCATATTTCAATATTCTACAATATAATCTGTGTCTTGTAACGCCTCATTCGCTAGGCGCCCCAGAGATGTGGCGAAACAGAAGAGCGATTTCATACAGGACGCCGAATATTGATGACGTCGCAAGATCAGGCAATCTTGAGCGCATCTTGGAGCTGGGCAAGTGAAACAGATTTCACCCGGCCCTTAGTGAAATCTCTACCAGAGCGAGTGGTCTCGCAACGTCTCCCATTGAGTCACGAGCGAGCTTCATCACCTTTTCTGCATTCACTCTTGCACTTGAGAATCCTGGTCAGCACTCAGAAAGCTTACGTGCCATATTTTGAGCACGGAAGTTTTAGAATTCACAGAACAGAACCATTTGCCGCAGATGCCACGGACAAATAAAAAGGAGTTGATTCAATTTTCCCACTTCGCGATTTAGTGCGGCGTATGCAATTGGCGTCAACTTGCCTTAAGGTTTACAATAGCCGCACTGTACATGATGCGCGAAGGTCCTCCTCTCGCTTGCCGCTTTCCGGGAAATAGCGAGACCTCCTGCTCTAGGCTACTACTTCCTATCATCTAAATGGCTGTGAATAAACTCATATCTTTTCTTTCAGATTTCAACCCAACTCTTTCTTCTCTCGAGTGCAATGTGCCATGGGATTTTTTAAATTAAAAAACATTCAAAGCAAAATCTCACGTTCTGAACGTTCTGCCATACTCTGCCCAGTCCGTCATTCATTTATCAATGAAGAAATATCTGTTCCGCGTCGTGAAGAACTTGAAGTCTCCATTTTGACCGTCTATCTATTGTAAGTAGCTTCGAGTGATGCACGCGGATGAGTGGATGACGAAATAAATTCGAGCTCCTGCGGGTTGAATGAGGGGGTGAGTGAGTGGGTGACAGACCGACACTCTTCGAAAAGCTCCCCTCTTCAGCTCAGCTTTCAGCTTTGAACTCTGAACTCTGAGCTCGAACGAGGGATGACGAGGGCGACAAAAGGTAGTAAAGAGAGTAAAGAGAGAAGACGAAAGTTCATATTACGAGAACGTTCCTCTGCAAAACTTCGTACTCTGAACCGCTCCCAACTAAATAAGCGATCATTTTCATTCTCATTCTCATTTTCAGACCATCAATCAAAAACTAATCAAACTAAAAAAGAAAGAAAAAAAAGAGAAGCAGCGAAAGGGAGGAGGCAGCCAACCAATCGTAACGCTCACTAGTACCTACCTACTCTCCCTCGCCTTCATTACCGGTAGGAAGCGCTAATAACTAGCTACGCACTGCGAACACCTTCACACTCCATAGCACGTCCTACTGCTAGCACGGAGCAGTAACTAACGGGTAATGATGAGAGTGTAAGTGCGTGACAGAGTTAGGCCGACCCTCATAACCTAACTCCAAAAGGAACGGCGCTCTACCGTCCTAGACGTTAGATAGGGGTAAGTATTAGTAACGCGTGAGCGCGAGAAAGAAAGAGCATGGCGGCCACGCACTCGTGACTCGGGGTCCGCCGTAGTGAATGTTATTGTATCTGCTAGGTAGTCCGCGGGAGAGGAGAGGGAGTAAGTAAGTGGTTTCCAACTTGCATGAAAGGCAAATTGATTTGATTTGACAAACTAATTTTCACATGTTTGTTCAATGAAAAGAATTTTAGAAGATCAGATTTCAGTGGTATGGGATTGATTGAAATGTTCATTGGAAAAGGCTCTTCGCCTTGCGCAGAGACTCACTCGCACATGGGTACATGGGTGGTTTTAATGGTGGTCCTCGAGTATTGGGAAGAAAGGAGCTCGAGTTGCAACGACGCTCTCTGTGCTCTGTGCACTCTGTGCTCTGTCCTACACTCGCCTCTGCCAACTGTTTCTTTTACGCCGTACGACCTATACGAGTCAACGATAGGCTTCCTGCAGCGAGCGGTAGCCGCCCAAGGTCAGACAGCCTGCCACGTCTCATCTCGTGTCGTCCCGTCTCTTGAGGTTGTCGCCGAGTGAGTTGTGAGTTAGTTGTGGTCGAGCAGCCCAACTTATCTTCCATCGTCTATAATCCATCGTCCATCGCTCGTGGGCTACTGAGCTTGTGAGCTGTGTGCGTTGGCGTTCGCAGTCGCTTGTGTGTGTGGAGTGTGGAGTGTGGATAGGTTGGCGGTATCGTCGGTTCCTGCCGCTAAAGTTGCTGTTGTGGAGAGTCGGGCTCCTTGGGCGGGAGAAGCAAGTGGTGTTCGGTCGTCTGGAACTCACGAAAGGAAGAGCTGTCCGAGTTTTGCTGGGAGGATGGCGGGTGAGCCGTTGACGCTGGTGGGCAGCTTTGTCAGGGGAGAGTTCAAGGAGAAGTATCAAAGGAACAACAAACGCGGCGGGCTGAAAAACTTGAGATGTTTTCCATCGTGCGGGGATAGCCACAAAGCCAGGGGGTTTTGTGGGAAACCGGTGGAGGTCAAGGTGGAAGGCCATGGGCTAGACTCGATAGCGAATGAGCTTGAGGTGTTCGTGTGTGCAGAGTTTCTGCCTGGGGCCAGTCAGCCCCGGTTCACACCCGGGCAACATGTCTCCAAGATGGACCTTATGCGAGTCAGACGGAGTTCGAGCAACCCTCTCGAGCCTCTATTAATAGCAGAGCCCAGCCAGATAGTGCGCATGCATGGCGGTCGATCCGCAGAGTGGAGGTTTGAAATTAACAGACAACGCAAAGGTTGGCATTACGGATGGGCTGCAAATAAGCATTCTTGCAACACTGAGCACGTGTTCCGAGTATATGTTCTTGTCAAGACAGATGCCAGAGATAACTTGTTAGAGTGCCACTCCTCCTTTGCTTCCCCATCCTTCGTGCTCTACTGCCGGCGGAGAAGGCGGTTTCTGAATGAATTCGATGAAGAAAATATTTCTTCGCCTGCAGGTGTCAAGAGAGAGCTGGAGGAGACAGAGCAGGATGCCGAGCAAGACCACCCCGCAAAGCGGCTCCAAAAGGCTGTTTCCTCGGGCCAGAGTAGCGACAATGAGAGTGAAGCTTCGACGGTGGTCATGAGCAACATTCTCACTCCAACTACCTTAGAGAGCAAAGGTTCAAAAGCCCGCATACCAAAACTTGAGGGGTACTATGAGGCACCAGAAGATTTGCACGCTATGGCAAACTGCCTCATCAGCTTTGCTTCTATTGCAGCTGGCCAGTCAGTTTAGCTCGGCCTCGGTAAGAAGAGATCACTTTGAAAATTGGTTATTGTAGTTAAAAATACGCTTCCATTGAAGTCCAAACCGCCGTTCATAACGATAAAACGCTCATAAAAGAATCGTTCGTTCATACAAAGCTTAGTCCTTTTCCCCTTTTCTTATACCACTCGCGCACCCTTCACATCATCAAGCCAGTCCAAACAACACACATGCCTCCACCTCGCGCAAGGCAAGAGTGGCCGTTTTGGAAACTGAGAATTTATTTGGTCTCGTCCATTATACTTTGGATGCGGCGCATCTGATCCAGTGTGAGCTGCCCAGGCGCAGTCGCAGTAGCTGGATTCTCTGCCACGAATGTAAAAGCCGCTCCGAGGCTTGGCGCGGCCAGCCGAGTAATCTTGCCGAATTTACCCATTGCGAGAGCCACGATATCCCTAGCGTCATTGTACAATGCAAGGACCCTGGCGCTATCTTGCAAGCTGTTCGCTTGCACTGCAATCTTGGCAATGTCTGCCCCGAACTTGAAACAGTTTTCCACAATCTCGCTCAAATCATCCGGGGTCTCGTCGTAATTATGGTACGAGATCACTACTTTGACGCCAGCGTCTTTCGCCATCTTCGCCAGTGGTTCTCTGTACTCCTCCGGCGCTTCGTACTCAATGTCCACCATCTCAACTTTGCCGGATTCAATCGCCTTTTCAAGAACACCGCGACGCATATCCGTGAACCCAGTTTCCTTCAGGTCTCTGCACGTCGCAATCTTCTTCCTGGGATGCTCCCACAGCTGGTTGACCTCTGCATCGCTCACACTCCCTTTGCCCGAAGCCAGCACCAGATCTGCGCGGACTTCCGCCATCTCATTCTCCTGGAGAGCGTCTAGCACGCGAAGACAACCGCTCAGCTCTTTCTCGGACACGCACACGCACAGCATCTTTCTCCTCGTCCGAGTATATCAAAGTCTTTCCTTAGCTCGTCCAGCCTGGTGATCTGTGCCTTTTCTTGACTTCTTAATCGCAAATTTGGGACGGTCGTTGGGCACATACGTATGTATCGTCCGTTACGCACCAAAGTGTGCGCGACGTTGAAAATAAGTTTCAACCTTCCGATTGTTTCAATACTATCGTTTAAACTAAGCTGCACAGTATGTACGTGGGGTATTCAAGGGTTTAGACTAAGTAGGCGTAAGGGCCGTGGCAACTGTGCACGTCGGACACCTTTTCAGACACATTGCTGACACATGGCTCTGTAATAAAAGCCGATTTCACCGACTCGTGTCAGCGCGAGCCGACAAAAAATGACGCCTTTGCGAAAGCGTTCCGCAGCGCAAGTTTTTCCAGAACGCTTCCACCGCGGACATCTCTAAACAAGCATTTACCTTTAACTAATAAACCAAAGTCTCAGAGGCACCCATTAGTGAATACTCTATTCACACCAAGGAGAGAAGTGAGAGAGGAGACCACTTTTTTAAAGACCAAAGATCACCGCAGTAACCGCACTGACTTGAGGGGTTCACGGCATTCAGCAGTGTAACGGTCGTTCGTGCGTTGTGTTGTGTGGGCGTTGCGTTGTGTTGCGCTTGTGCGTGCTGCGAGTGCACTAGCCGTTTGTTTGGCTCTGAGCGTCTGAGAGAGAAGGTGACAGTGACGATTGCAGAAGTGAATAAATAGGTGGAACGGAGTAGTATTCAAGTTGACAAGTTGCTGTAGTGTACTCGAGTACTAGAGCTAGTTTGAGGAGCGAAGAGGTCTGGGAGAGCGATTTTGTCAAGTACTGGGAGGCTTGAAGAGCCGTGTTGTGTTGAAAGCCAAGTAAAGTTGAGGAGATTTGTATTTGTCAAAAGCGATAATGTCGAGCATTGTGCGCGAGAATGGGGATGGAATGGAGGCGGCCGAAGCGCATAAGGCGCGGGGGAATACTCTGTTTGGGAGCGGGGAGCATGCTCTGGCCGCTGCCGAGTACCGCAGTGCCGCCAGTGTGCTCGAAAGTGAGTGCGTGGCTAGCTCGCTTGTGACGATGGAGATGATGGCTACAGTGCAACTCAACCTGGCGATGGCGCTTTTAAAGGGCGCGCAAGAGTGGTCCGACGCGGCTCGAGCAGCCACCGTAGCATTGGAGATCGTCAAACCATTGTCCGAAGGCAAGATACCAGCCGCGCAAGATGCCGACGGCGAGGAGTCCGTGTCCAGCTCGGACAGTTCCCTAGAGGCCACGGGAGAAGCGGGCGAGGTGAAACCAAGCGTGGGAAATGCTAATGTGGAGATCAGCGCGGAAAAGCGCGAGAAGATGCAGCAGCTCCTGATCAAGGCTCTATTTCGCAGAGCTCAAGCAAATTACGGTCAGGGCGTCCTTGAGGCTGCCAAGACTGATCTAATGGAGCTGCTTCGACTTGATCGCTCGAACCGCGACGCTCTGCGGCTGTACGCTCAGCTCAAGCCGAAATTGCAGGCTGCTGCGGAAGAACAGCGTAAGCAATTTGCTGCAGCCTTTCAAAAGCAGTCCATGTATGGCGACCTTGAGGCGGAGAGAAAGCGTAAAATGCTTGCCAAGATCGAGCTTGAGCGCAAGCGTCGGGAGCAGTGGAAACTAGAAACCAGCGGAGATGCTGACGACGAGAGTACCGCCAGCATGTCTTTCGAGGACTGGTGCAAGATGGACGACGAGCGCAAGGAAGAGCAGCGGAAGAAGGAGGAAGAAGAGGAGCGGGTGAGACAGCAACTCGAGAGGGAAGCAAGGCAGGCTGAGCAATTGCAGCAAAAGAGCAAGGTCGACGACGACGATGATATTGAGTTGGATGAAGATGAGCTCAAGGCTGTGCAAGAAGCACGCAATAAGGGCTACTGCTATTTCCGCACGACACACACAGATGAGGAGAAGGAGCTACTTGCCAAGGCCGCGCACTCTAAGCCCGCCAAGATCCAGACCACAAACTCTAGCTCTTCGACGAGCTCTTCGGCGTCTGCCTGGAATTCTGCAGGGACTACCTGGGAAGAACGGGATATTTCGGCTGCAGCAAAGGAAGAGCTCAAGTCTACTCTCAGTACGGTGGAATCTTCGGTAAAGCTGGAGAGCTTCCAGGTTGTCACGCGAGTGGACAAGGTGCATGAAGTGGAAGGCCACGCTCAGATTGTGATCACACGAAACAAGCCAGCCCCCGTGTATGACCTCTCGGCGAAGCTGAAATGGGAGCAAACGATTACGGGCGCGGATTCTCAGTCATGGACCATTCGTGGCAAAGTGGAACTTCCTGATATCAGTACCGGCATGGACGATTTTGACATGAATCTCTCGATCACCAAGGCCGGCGCCGTAGAGTCGAAGGAGATTTCCGACAAGGCCCTGCAGGCCTTCAAGCGTCAGCTTCGTGCCGCTGTTAGAGCGAGCATTGAAGCCTTGGCAACCAAGTGACTTTAGTAAAAACGTAACACGACGATTTGTTCTGTATTTGCCTCTTCACACAGCCGTCCTTTTTCGGAGCGTAACTGCGTATCATGTCGGCTTGGAAAAAACAGTCTCTCCAGTCTGTTTGCAGTACCAGCAAGGTTTCCCGGATGCAGGGTCCTTCGTTTTCATCCAAGTCTTCTTCGCTTGGGCGGCTAATGGCTTTGCTAAGGCACTCTTGGCGGGTTTGTTCTGCAGATCTGCTGGCGCCTCCGAGAGCTTTTCGCCGGTCTTGCGGTTGATGTAGCAGAGCTGCCGATTGATCGGGTCGCGGACAACGTCCCATTCTTTGTCTCGATTCTGCGCATGAGGCGCATGCGTGTGTGCCTGGTAAGGCAGAGCAGGGCCACCAGCCGCAGCTGCCGTTCTGGCCAAGTGCTGGCTCAGGGCGAACTGGACCTGTTCAAGCGGGGACATGTGCTTGACCTTTTTGGATGGATTGGGTCCTATCGCCTGCTGCTGCGGCGTCTGGCCCGCCCTCTCTTCACCAAACTTCACATAGTACCCAGACTTTCCGCCGCGAGTATCAAACACATACCCTTCTTTGGTGCCATTTTCCGACTGAGCGGGTATGAACGAAGGCACGCGCTTCTTGGGGCACTCAAAGACGGTCTCTCCCCTGGCCTGATGAAACCAATAAGCGCGGCCAGTCTCTGGCTCTTCCAGTTTGACCCAACCTTCCTTAACAATCTCATCTCCATTCATTGGCACTGCCACCATATCCACGAACCCGTCTCGGTCAACCTCTCTCGCCCGCTTTTGGCCGTGGTCTTGTGCCGGCTCATCATCTTGCGCAAGCTCACTTGCACTCGCATTCGAGTTGGATTTACGCGCAAAGCCAACGGTTTTGTGAGTCGAATCTCCTCGGAGGCTCTTGTCCAACTTTGGAAAAGACGGCACCGTTCGCGTTTGCTGCTGCTGCTTTTCTCGCTCATGGCCAGCAAACTGTTTGCCTTTCTTCCATTGCTCCCAGTCTTGTTGCGTATCTGCCTTGCTCGTGGCTTTGGCCGCCACTTTGTCCACCTGATCGAAAGCTTCCATGTTTCCGCGCCAGAGTCCTCTTTCTATTGCCACTATAAATTTGTCAAAGCTGCAGCTCTTTTAGAGCCAACGCAACAAGAACAGAGCAATGCGCCGAGAAACCTTCTTGTAGCGGCAACTTTGCCGACGGAACTTCTTTTGGAGTGCTTGAGGTCTCGAAGAAAGCTTTGGTGCGCCTTCTGCTCGGTGCAGGAGCGCTTGATGAGAAACGCCCACGAGCTTTTCCAAATATGTAAGGCCGCGGTCGAGAGTACTGAGAAAGTAAGTGATTCGGAGCGCCAGAGTTCGTGCCTTTGTCTCTGTGTGTGCGCACTTTTCGTCCGCGTACTTGTACACGTATGTTCACACGTCCACAAACATCCACAAACGACAACAACAACCACATGGAAGGAAAGGAGCAAAGTGTACTGTCAGTAGTGGACTCATATACATATGAGGTTCCAACCATGTGGATGTGGTTGTGGAAAGTTCCATAGCGAAAAAGGAGCAGAATACAGAAAACAACTCGAACAAGTCATCAATCTGAATCGTCATTTCGTTTGTTTTTGATTTTTCACAGTTCATTTTAAAATTAATGCCATGAATAACGAAAAGTTGGAGTAGAGAAGTTCGAAGTTCAACTTCAGGCGCGGCGCAAATGTTATATGGCGTATTTTATGATATGAACTCTCCATATTCTCATATTCTAATATTCATTGATATCATCTACACGATTGTCCCAACCAGGGAGGCTCCTGCTGAGCTTCCGCACTAAGGTCCATCTAAGCTTCATCTACGGAGGTCCCAGCTCGCCAGCGAGCCTCAGGGTTCTCCCTCACAAGAAGGTTGTTCCTAAGTATCCTGGTAGATGCTCCTTAGCTTGTCAGGGAGAGTTCTTTGGCGAAGATCTGTAACTCGATGTCACCACAAACACTAGTACATCAGTCCAATCTTCTGCGATGTGCAGAGAAATTTGGTCCACTCGCACATGACCGTACTAGTACTCACTGAAAAACGGTACAGTTCTCAGTACTCAGTGGTCCCTCACATCGACTTCTTCTTTCTTCCGGCCAAATTGCCGTCCGCGGACAGTTTCCTGCGCGCACTGCAAGTACGCCAGCTGCGGGGCGGACGAGTTGGAGCGGTCCCGCCCCTCACTTCTTGCTTGAATATTCTCGCTTCTTCATCACTCAAAGAGAGAAGGAAATCGAAAGGCTTCCTCGCAGGTGTGGGGAATAAGGAGAAGGAAGAAGGAAGGACTGGTGTGGGGCGCTCGGGAACTTGCGGGGCAAAGGCGGTCCTCGAGGACACACAGCTAGCTGTGGGGAGAGGTGTGGAGCTGGAGTCCCCATTTCGACTTGGCGGCCATATATTCTCATAGTGGAGGTCGCAGTCAGCTCTTCGATTGATAGCGAATTGGAAGAAGATTTATATATATATATATATATATATATATTTCCTGAGTTCTAAATTGTACAAGGACGCGAAAGAATACAGCGTAAGGGAAAAGTGTCGCTTTTGCAATAGGATTTAGGAGAAGAACGCGAATAATATTGCGAAGATTGCAAGTGGAAGATCCTGTGCCTCATTCCTGCCACGTGAACTTGGTCTCTCTAACTAATCCTCAAAGCTCCAAGTTGGTTCGCACGTGCGCGATATATTTATGTAGTGGGGTTGAAAGGGAAGTTTGGGGAACCAAACTATTGGCCAGCATGGCTCAGGGCATTGCATTCTCGACTCAAGGCGATAGCGAGGAGAGAGCTCTGCCATTTTGCAAGCTGAAGGACGTTGGGGATGTTAATGGCCTTGGGCAAGGCGGAAGCGGCGACGACTTGGAGGGCTATTGTAGGGCTGAGATACGGGTGGCTCGGTCAAGCAACTTGTTGGAGGCGAGCGGCATTTTGGACATCTTCTTGGAGCATCGTGACCCCTTGAATTCGACTCTAGGTTCGAGGCGCTCAAGGATATTCGGCCACGTTGGCGAGGCAGGCCGCATTGAATGGGGCTCGGACTCGTTGGTGGTTGACTCGCGTCGAGCTGGGGAGGTGGAGTTTGCTGTTTTGATTTCAATGCGGAACGGAATGGAACTTCTACTGGGGAGCGTCACATTTCAGCTCTCCACCATCGACCCCAACACTGGCAGGGCAGAGATCTGTCTTCCGCTCAAGTGCCTGCTCGGACAGAGGAAGAAATCTTTTGAACTACACCACCAGGTACGAAACGTGAGAAAGGTGTCTGGTGATGCGCTGGAGTTTGTTGACAGTCTGGATGAGATGGATGAAGACGAGGAGCTGGTCCAAAACGTGCAAGTGCTTCGTGCGCTACCCGAGTTCTCGGCGCTTGACAAAATGCTCCGGGAGCCTTGGACGATCGTGTTAGAGGGCGTCATCGTGGCCAACAATCTGGAGCGCACTAGAACGAGAGAAGCACGAATTCAAGGTTGGCTTTACGTTCATTCCAAGCTGGTTTGGAAGAAGCGCTACTTTGTTTACTACGAGGACTCAAACTGCGTCTGCATTTTCCATCACTGTCCCAGCAACAGCGAGCTACAAGACGGTTCGGGCTTTGATAAATGCGTCGAGATGATACCTGGTACCTTTGTTGAAAAAGCATACGGTAACACGTCGAAAAAGTTTAGCTTCAATCTCTGCAGGCCAAGGCGCAGTAAGATGCGGCTCGCGGCCGAAACCTTGAGCGAACGAGAGGGATGGCTAGACGCACTCTCTGCTTTTTACGATGTCCATTTTGCACAAACTCTTGTTCTGGAAGACTCGCTTGGTGGTGCAACTGGAGACGATCCGCTGGATGCCGATTTTTTTAACGGAGGAGCATGGAGCTCCTTGTCCGTTGATAATGAAGGGAGCCGACATGGGATAACCATTGAAGGTGACGACGAAGGCGATACAGAGTACGAGGAGGACGTGGAGCTCTGCCTCGGTGAGTCCAAAGTGTCTTCTGTCCGCAGCTTCTCTTCTGTTGGTCCCCTGTCGCATCAGCTGATGCTGTCGCGACGTCAACTGAGTAGCGAGGAGGTGGATCTCTTGTGTCGAGCTGTCACGCTGTTAGATCTAAACGGAGTAAGAGCTCTCCTTGGCAATTTTGCAGAGATTGACGAGAGAACGCATAAAGGAGGGGTTCCCTTGTTGCATCTCTTGTTTGACTTTAGCAATGGCGAGGTGAGCAATCCTGCAAATGAGTACAGACGTAGAGAAATCTGCAAGCTAGTGGTAGCTGCGTTTCCCGATGCCGCGCGTGCGCCGCTCTGTAGCTGGTCGAAAGACCGTGTCACAAATGTCCAGGATGATTACGTGGTCCATGTGGAGCTCAGACGAGCTAGACCCAATCTTGGAGTGGTGAGCGCGCTGATGGAGGCGTGCCCCGAAGTGGCTTATCTGTGCAACGAGCGGTCTGGGGAATACCCCATTCATGTTGCTTGCCGCTCGCTCAACCTGAAGGCCATTGAAACAGTCCTGCGACACGACCCTGCCTCGTGGTGTCTGCGCAACAACAAATCTTTGGAGTATCCTCTGCACAATGTCCTGAATGTTGCACGCTACTCGCCGATTGTCTGGACTTCGCAGCGCCCTAGGGTGGAAGATTACAGTGCTCGCTGGAACGACTTGACCGGGCTAAGTCTCGAGTTGAGTTATTCAGCGATCACTTTCGAAGAGTCGGTACTTGCTGCTCTTTGCTCAATTCTATCTTCTGGTAAGAAGACTCCCTTGGCGATGCGAACGCACGTTTCAAAGTGCGTAGCCGGCGACGGAAATGGACGATGCATTTTGCACTATGCTGCGGCTTACCATACTGCCGAAGTGGTGGCAAAGGTGTTATCCATTGGTCCCCACCTATTGTGCAGAAGTGTCGATCGAAACATGGATACTCCGCTGCACATATCGTGTGTTCGGGTGAGCTACTCCGAAACGCTGTGTTCCATTGATGTTTTCCACACGCTTGCAGATGCCAATTTTCATGGTGAAAGGAACAAACAAGGGAAGGTTCCAGCTATGCTATTATCTGATATTCAGTTTCGAAGAAAGTTGGTCGAGAAATACGAATTCCCGCGAATTCGGTCGTCGCGGTGCAGTACGCGAACAAGTCTGGGCGGCAGCGGCTTGGACTGCGGTTTCGAAGAAATGAGCAGCAGCAGCGAAAGCGACACGGACGTCTCTCCTGCACTGAGCATTTTCACTGCGCATACCATGGACTCTGCAACGAAGCGATATTAGAATCTACTTTTCCGCCTGGCGACTATCGTTTTGGGCGGGCTTATTAACTTTTGTGTTTCCTCAAAGAGGCTGGCTTCCTTCTCCTTCAACCTACTGTCTATTCTTCTCTCATCTCCTCTTTCCCCGTTCTCTTCATTCAATGAACAATTGCAAACGCCCTCACTCCGTCCGGAGTTCCGCTTAAAAGCTCGCGAATGATTCTCCGAGAACTCCGACCGCCCCTTAGCTTTCTTTAGATTTGGATATATTTTTAGATACTAAAATCATCCTTGCGCAAAAACCAAGCTAAAGTGGATCAAGTTTCTCGGGTTTCCGATTTCAGATTTCTTCATCACTACTTCACCAATGTGTGCGGGCAAAATCTTCGTCCCTGCCATCATCATCATCATCGTCGTCGTCGTCTTCTCCTCCTTTTCCCGAAGCNCACAAAAACCCACCTCCGGGTGAATAGTATAATATCGACCTAGAGTACCATTTTTCTTTAGACATATTAGCGACTTGTCTATGTTAAATCATAATCTTTTTCTACACGTTTGGAGATGGTTTCTGTTGTATTCTTCTGTTGACGTCGTTGCGATGCTTGAGTTCGCTGCCGCCACTACTCGACGAAGAACCACGTCCGCAACTCGCGGCGACAAATTTGGCCGAAACGGAAGCTCTTACACTTCTTGAATCAATCCGTGCGACATCCTCGATCTGCTCCTGTAGCATGGCATCGCTTTGATTCGACTTGCGGGCGCTTTGGATCTTGGAGATGACTGTTGTGAATGATATTTGCCATATTTGCTTCAGAAGTTCTGCAGAACTCTTCGCTAGAAGGGCTCTTCTTCACCATCTTTTAGCGCTTGCTGTCCAAGAAAAATACCTCGTCAGCCCAAATTGGTTTGAAAAACGGTGAAATATTCAGAGTGATGACTTCAGTTCCCCTCTGGCGAGGATTCGACAAACCAAATCACAGTGTCAAGGCGAGGGACAGTATCAAGACGAGGGACCACTTTCAATTGATAGTGATTTAGCTGCCACGGCGGCATTGATGGAACCAACAAAATTGGCTTGTTGTCCTCGACTTTTCTCGCTTCAATTGTGATGTCGGCTGTTCCTGCTATATTCCGGTTGGACGTCTCCTCAGCATGAAGCTGGGGAAATAGCTCCATTCCTCCTTGCCACTAACGTGGCGGATCAGCCTTTCCCTTGAAGGCTACTCCTCACCTCCCCATTCAAGCGAGACTCCAGTACGATTTCTGCCTTGCCCAACATTGCTGTGCTCCTCAAGAAGCTGCTGGATTTGCGGCTGAAATGTAGCAACTTTCTCAAATTTCCGCATTTCTTAATTCGAAATCAGGCGGATAGAATGATTGCGGTTTTTTCAGGCTAAAATTTGGTCTTGTTGCCATACAGCGTCATAAAATGGTTTGTCGAGAACCCAGCTCTTTTTGATGAAAGCGTATCACCTGTATTGCGCAACTCGCCTGCATTAAAGAAAATCCTGCGCGGATGGTTCGGAAGTGCAGTCCATCTGCTTGGTGCAGAAGCAAAGGCTCCAATTCAAACCCAAGCGGGCCAAACAAGCGCTCCACACAAAGCTGTACCTTATTGATTGGAAGTGCCCAAAACTCACCAAACAGTCCACTCTTCCCAATCTCTTCGAGAAGGCTGGCGGTGTGTACTCGTGCCAAACTATTTGCTTTCTTCGTCAACTTTGAACTCATTTAAGTCCTTCAAACTGTGACCCGAAGTGTAATACAAAGTTGGAATCGCTTGAAGAGTAGTTTGTCTTTCGAATGAGCCTTTCCATTACACTTCGGGCTTGGACAGTTTTTCGAAATCTGCGCGTGAAAATTGACAAAACCTCTGTTTTTTGCAAAATTTCCCCATACATTTGTATTGAGATATCCGTTCTGGCTGCGGAACGCAATGACATTTTTGAAAAAAAAAGAAAACGAGACTCGAATGCTACTTCAACTTCGGAATTCGTATTAGTTTCGAGTATGTAAACTATTATGGGCTGAACTAGCGGAGGTGGATTTGCTAGCGGTGCTCAGCCCCGTATGACACCCATCTGATCCCATTCTGTGAACTTCGTGCTCACTTTGACTAAAGACCTTTGCCTAAGCCAAGCTACCACCTCCTACTCATCGCACACCTGGACTACCTCGTGCTCCTACCCAGTCCTACTCATCCCTACCAGCTGCTACCCTCACCTACCTGGCCGGCTAATCTGCACACGCTCTAGTGCTACGAATTCGGGTAGTTAACGGTAGCAATGAGCGTGTGGGAGAACGAATAGGCAGTCCTACCATTCATTAGCTCAAATTGTAATTGCACTTGCGCTTTTTGTCCACGGAGTGCGCGCAAGAGAGTCGGTCCCAGGGAACGTTCCGCGAGTACCGGGGAAAGTTCCGAGCAGAACGTAGTTACGCGGATACGCGGGTACGCGGGTACGCGGGCAGGTGCGAGTGGCACCAACTTGCGTGGCTCGCGGATTGCACATAGCGGATTGCGGGCGGTGGTGCTGGGTTGGATCGCCACGCGGACCTTGGCGCTCGAGAAAAGCCAGTGAGCAGATATACAGGTATACAGATATACAGATACACAGATACACAGATATACAGATACACAGATCACTTATATTTGGCACGGTGGCTCGGATAGTTTAAAGGCGGCGCACGAACGTCAATTTGGCGGTAGAGTCTTGTAGTTGGTACTCGGCAAGTCATAGTGAAAGTGTTTGGTGAATTTGTGATTTGTTTTTGGCAGCCGCGTGCGTGTGGTTTCTGGTTTGTGGTTTGTGGTTTGTGGTTTGTGGTTTGTGGTAGCGGTAAGGAGAGATGGCGGCGCACAATAAACGTACGTGCTGCATGTTCCATGCAGTAAAGACGGGGAATTTGGACCTGGTTCAGGCAGTGGCGCAGCTGGACCCGGGAAGTATGTCGCGACCATGCACGTCTGACGGTGAGACGCCTCTGATGTGGAGTCTGCACCCAGATAGCGGGTCGCATCCGCGCGTAGCGACGTGGCTGATTCAGCGCCAGGTGGACCTGAGCTCGGCGAACTCGGCGGGGTGGACTGCGCTTATGTTCGCGGCGAGATGCGATGAGATGGAAGTGGTGCGAAAGCTCGTCCGGAAGGGGGCCCCACTGAACGTTCGCGACCTCAAAGGCTGGACGGCGTTGATGCACGCTGCGTTTGAGAATCAGCTGGATGTGGTCAACCTGCTTCTTCAAAACTCTGCGGACCCAGATCTTACGAGCAATGATGGTTTCTCGCCACTCATGTTTGCCTGCAGGTACCAGTATTCGGAGGTAGCGCTGGCGCTATTAGAGCGCTGCAAGAACCTTGACTGCACGGACGCTGGAGGGTGGACTGCACTGTCGTACGCTTGCCGCAATGGGATGACGGACGTGTTGGAGCGTCTTTTGATTCGAGGTGCGAACATGAACGCAAAGACAGTGGAGGGATGGACCCCACTCATGCTGGCCTGCAAGAAAGGTGATACCGTAATGGTGGAACAACTTACCAGAAGAGGTGCAGACGTCAACTTGCAGAATTTATCCGGCAATACAGCATTGATGCTAACCTGCCAAAACCATAAGGGCACGACACAAAATTCGCTTACTGCGTGCTTGAAGCTTTGCTACGTCGGAGGAGCCTCTCTTGACCTGGTGAATGTGGACAAGATGGATGCCATGGCAATTGCCAAAATGTGGGAGCGCAACGATGCTGTCGAGTTCTTGGCGTTCGTGATGGATAGCGAAGCGGTGCTCCTGGTTAGTGAGCTCGAGCTTCCACGAATCGTCGCAGTAAAATTTTTTGAAAATGCGATTTTCTCGATCGACGACTGCATTGCGCTCGAGGAAACGGATCTAGAACTATACGGGTTCACCCAAACTGCACAGAAACGCAAATTTCTCGAGTACTTTGGGAAGGAGCTTTCGAGCTCGTCAGGGGGTGCGATCTCCAGGATGTCAAAACGGCTCAGCAAAATGTTTTCGAGCAAACCCGCATTTGAGTTTGACTCCTTCTTGACACACGACTGGGGTGAAGACGGCATGAACCATGCAATTGTTAGTCACATCAACACAGAGCTTCGAGCCAGTGGGATCGTCACCTGGTTCGATGAAGATCGTCTCTCTGGCAACATTGTGATGCAGATCACAAACGGCATCCAAAAATCCAAGAAAATTGTAGTAATGATCACTCGCAGATATCAACAAAAGTTGATGGCAGATGGCGAGGACTATTGCAAAGAGGAATTCCTTGCCGCTTGTAGGGTTCGCGGAGTGCGTAATATGATTTCGTGTGTTTTGGATCCGGAAATGCTCAATCCTAATACCTGGATTGGCCCGCTTCAGCTCAAGCTCGCTGGGCAATTGTACCTTGACTTTTCCAGTGAGCTTGCGCGCACTGAAAATGTGCCTCGCTTGATCGCCACCTTGTTGGAGTCAAAGAAGGAATAGATTATATGTGACAATTCAAAATCAATTTGTTTTTTTATCATCGGAGGAACTCGAATCAATGAACAGTGACATCACAACGCGTCCCGCTATCAATACTTTATTTGCACGAAATTTTCCCCTCTTGGTGTCCATTCCGAATCCCGGTGTTTTGCAGAATTTAGAATGCAGGAAGGAGCGCAAGAATCTTTCTGAGAGCGACATAAACAGAAGAAGAAACATTGAACTCTGTGAATGAGGAGAAGAAATCAATTAGAATACATGAAAAAGAATGTGTAGTACGTGTGTATGTTGACTGTGAGGTAGAAGCACGACCGCACCCAAGAAGGTTTACCACAACCATCTTACGTCCACCCGAGCTGTTATCCCGGTGGCTCAATCGATCCATGGGAGCTATAAGCCTTACGGGGTCTAAATGACATGATTTAATGAGGGCGTGCGCGAGGACTTTCCGCTCGTTGGGAGACCATCGAGCCCGGCGCAACCCTCCTAATGCGCAAGCTACAGATAAGCTTGCGTATTTTACTCGGAGTACGCAGGGTTGAACGGCGCGATGCTCTTGTTCTTATTATTAATCTCCACCACGGAACCGTCTGGCACCAGGCCCACGCACTTCTTGAGAGGCTTTGGCGCCTTTTCAAACACGAATGGCATAATCTTCTCCTTCTCCTCCCTGCTCGAGGCCTTCATCTCAGCCCGCGATTGTCCGCGCTTCAGGCACACATGGTTGTCCTGGGAAGGGCTGCGAGGCTTGGTTTCCGACATTTTCGTTTCCGTCACTCCAACTATTATTATTTAAGTACAGCAGCAGCACCGCACCTCCAGCTACACAGATGCACCGAGTCGACCACTACTCCGTCTCTTCTCCAACGCTCGCTTCCTTTTTCAACTTGGACAATTTCCTTTCCTCTTTTACTTTACGCTCTTCGCAGTCTTTGCAGTCTTTCCAATCTTTGCAATCTTTGCAATCTTCGCAGTCTTCGCAGTTTGGGATTTGCTTTGCTCCGACTTGTGCTGCAGTCCACCCCACCTCTCCCACTCATAGCGTTCCCGCTAATTATTCCATGAGCGCTAGTCTCCGCCACTTGGCCGGGTAAGAGTATGTCATAGTGGTGCGGTAATTGCTTCTAGCGGCGCCACGAGCCGTACGAATGAGGATGGGCGGAGCGGTAGGATGCCCGTACGAATGGGAGGAGGTAGGAGAGTGGGAGGAGTAGGAAGGAGGGGCTTGGAGGTCTAGAGTTTGTGGTAGGCGGAGACGGCAGGGTGGTAGCGGGAAAGGACTCGGTATTGCTCGGAGTAGCCGGTGCTAAGGCTTGTGAGGGCCTTGCGTTTTGCACGGGAGGGTGCTATTGATAATGGTAGGCTTGGAATAGGAGTCGGTGTGAGGGGCGAACCTGCTGGCCGATCTTCTTGCTCACTCAGGCAGCGTCGTGTGTAGGAGGTAGTAACAGAGGCCGTAAGAAGAGTGCACAATTTACTGGTGACGTCATCAGACGGGGTTTCGTGCTGGTGGCGTCGCCAGGTTCGGAGCGGCGATATGACGTCATCTCTCTATGTCTTGTGTTTTTTGTTTTTTGGGCCGTAGTAGTGTCTCATAGCACTCGAATATGGCCTGGCTTGTGAGAGGGATCCGGCATGGGAGGGAAAGAGAGAGAAAGAGAGAGAGAGGGAACACGGATGAGAGGAAGACTCTCGCTCACTCATAATTTTATGCGAGGGTGAACGTGTACTCTTAACAAAACTATAATCACATCTATTCTCCTCTCGGACAAGTTCTCTCCGAGAATGATCTTCCGTGAGGGAAATTTCAAGTGGCCAACTTGAATTTCTGCGGCCCACAAGCCTACCTGAATCCTTAGATGCTCCTATCCGCCATCGTTCGTGCAAAACGCATTGCCAGCACTAGTGTCTCTCAGTGTAAACAGTAAGCCATCAAAGAGATTCTTGGCCAGCGATCCTCATCAGCTTTCCACCATTTACCGTAACTGCTTCCTTACCAAGCTTGCTGCTCCTCCCGCGACCAACACCCACTTCTTCGTCGCTAAGACATAGTTATACAAAAGGGTAGGCGTCGGCTGGCGTCTCGTGCAAGCGCAAACACGGCGTTGCTTCGTTTGATAGAAAACTCATGGAATACATACAACAAGCAAAACGCACAAGTATAAGTACAAAAAGCAAACAAAGCGGTCATTGCGTCTGTTGACTGCGGCCCACAGTCGATTCTCTGTCGATTGTATCTTTTCCGCTTTCCGGCTTGGTTCGATGCATTGGTTGATTTCAGAGGTCTCTCGCGTTTCGTGTGCATGTTCATGTGAATGAAAATGGAAACGTTGCGCTCAAGAAAAGCAGCCTGGTACTGCCAAGACAAGCAAAGAGAGCAGTAAAGCTCTCTTTTTCTAAGTACTCTGACTAGCTAGTACCGGTAGATCAGTCACGAGATCCATATCACATCGTCAAAATTCAGATTCAGAACTCAAAAGAAGAGTTTAGATTTCATTTTTTTTTTAAATATTTCGAACCATAAGGTGGTTTTGGAGTGCGCAGACGAATTGCAAAATTAATTCGTTAACTCATTCATGCCGGAACGACTCACGGTGAGTATGCATGCAGTAGACGACCACTCGTTCCACGAGAATCGATGATCTCTTTGGATCTCTTTGGCAGGCGACCAGAGGAGCAACATGCGATGATGAAGAGCAGAGGGGGAGCAGAGAGCAAACTTGAAGAGCAGCAGACAGGGATGACTGAGCAATCCAAGTTTTGGGAGACGTAAAGAACAGCAAGATCGCTCAGAGTTCAACAACAACTCCTCTGCCAAAGATCATTCATTCCTTTCGTCAATTGTTTTTGACAGAGAGAAACCAGTGTGCCCACAAATGCCCACTACTTTCCAATACTAATGCAAAACGACGGCCTCTCCTTGAGTCCCCTCATGTGGGGTGGTTCGCACACTATAATTAACATGTAAAATAAAACAAAAAATAGAAAAAGTCATAGTCTTGGCAAGAATTGGCAATTGAGAGTGTAACTACGAGAGAAGCGGCGACAGCGGAAAGGCTGAAAAGAAAAGCAATCAATAAATTAATAAAAAGACCTCCGCGACTCAGACTCGAACTTGACTAACTTGAACTTTGAAAGGGTGTGTTTTAACGGTATACTTTAGTGGTATTGGTAGCTCAGCTCTCCATGTCGAAATGACATCGCTGACGAATGATTTCATGGTGCTCTTTCCTCTTACAACCACGCCATCACTTCGCGCTCCTACCACCTCTGCTAAGTCGACAATAGCACCATGGTCCCGTTGCCAGAGGAGTGATTGTGAGACAGAGACAAAGAAGACAGAGACAGAGAGACCGTGAGAAAAGAGAGGACATGGCTGCGGATCAGTCAATTAGATTGAATTTCATTGGGTGGGTTGGTTTGGATTGGGTCAAAGATCGATCGACCACGACGAAATGGATCTTCAGAACTCAGAAAAGATCGACGATCGACGATCGATGATCGATGATCGGCCGGCAACGGACCGTTAAACCTCACTCTCTCTTGATTCATCCATTAACATTGAATGATTGGTTGTGAATTGTCAACTCGTCACGTCGTCGAGCGATGTCGAGCGAATGGTCTGGTCTGGTCTGGTGTGGCCTCCCGTTGCGAAAGGGAAGCCTTGGCCCACCATTTCCTGGCAAAAGCTGAACAAGCTGAATGATCACTACTAGTTGGCGATCCCCGCGAGTCAGAGTCTGCGCGTCCTGCAACGTGTCGCTACCGTAGCCGTGACAAGATCGCTCGCTGCGTCTATGCGTCTTTGCGAATTTGCGTATATGCGTATGCAGACGCCAGGTTCGCATCACGGCTGAAAATCTCCTCTGTCCATCTCAGACTGTGGGAAATCTCAAGTCTGAATTCTAACAGATTGCGATTGTCGGGCCGAGAGACGACACTCGACGACACACGCCGTGTTCAGTGCCCGCACTGTCGATATGGTTGGCAAAAGTGGCAAGAGTGCGTTTTGTTTGGCCCTTTCGAGCCAAGTTGACAGAGGGCGGCTCTCACGTTGCTCTTGCATGCTCTTACTCGCAGGAGGGCGGCCGGCAGGGCCAAGCTCAACGCTCACTTCTGATTTCCTTGATGCAATTGTTGACGGTGTCCTCTGAATGAAGTTGACCACTGGCTCGCACTTGTTTGAAAAAGAAACGCAGTTGAAACACTTCATTCATTCAAGAAGTCAAGAGGTCATAGGAGGAAGTTAGCCCCGCTCCTCCGCAGCTGGAAGAACGGTGAGAGCATGTGAGAGCAAATGCTTTCAAGTTTTCTATTTTCATTTTCCGAAAATGTTCATTTGAGCAAAAACATCAACCACCATGTTATTGAATTCACTTGAACGAAAAAAGAAAAGATAATCAATCTCGCAGCTTGACGCGTGGCCAAATGACGTCATGCACGCCCAAGCCAAGATATGGTGACGCAACCTCAATCTCCTCATGGCCGTGGCCATTATGCACTAAGACAGCGCTAAGATGTAGGGGAAGAAGAAGAATCTGGTCGGGAAAACTGGCTCTGTCGGAAAAACCGGAGGGGGACGGTTCAATAGTCGCCAAAAAGTGGACAGAGGCCATGTCCACGTGCCAGTAGCCCCAGACGCGTGAAACGCTAGGAGTCAACGCAATCGTGCAATATCCGGACCGCCCGAGCTCAAAATGACCTCACAGCACTCACAGAACTCACAGCGTCATTTCTCAAATACTTAAAAAGAGTCGTGGAAGAGCGAGAAAAGAAACAAAAGAAACAAAAGATAAGAGGGTGTTTTCTTTATTTTATACATAGACGCCAAGTGGTCGAGCCAAGTGGTCGAGGGATTTTTGTACTGCGAAAAGGACTCAAAACGTCGAGGAGGTCACTCGCCGGGTCTTGTACATCATGTCATACTTTGCAAAACTGTGAGCTTTCTTTGCAATTGTAAGGCTTCTTTCTCCACCTCAAAGAGGGACGCTCAGCTCAATTCCAAAACCAGACTGGGCGGCAAAGAGGGAGCACTTTCGCGCAGAGTTCTCCGAGCGCCATTTGCCTCATGAACAACTCATTCTATTTATATAAATTTGTACATTGGGAGCGCGCTGACTCGGCACGGCTCCAAATTCAGGAGCGGCCCATCTCCGAGACTACCATCAAATACAAGAGAAGCAACGAAAGGGTGAAGGAACGTGTGAAGAGACCGGCATCAGTGCTGGCCTGCGAGAGAGAGTGAACAGTTTACTGCAAAATGTATTAAAATGTTCTCGAAAGCGGAGAGGGAGTGAAAGGGCTTCGAGTTTCTTGTGAAGGCAAAGTTCTGTCAGTGAGAATGTGGGAGTTGTTCTCACCACGTCGTCGGAGTGAGTCCTTTTCTGGTACCTTGGCGCCGGCTTCCTTGGCGTCATCAACTCATAGCCAGTGTGCTGTACAGCACTAGTCGAAATCTCACTCCCACTGCATCTAGTCCTCACTACATCACCGCTATGCGTCGCATTATGTACCCGCGCTGGGACTCTGCTCTACGGACTGGTTAACTTTTGAACTGTCCGCTAAGAGCTGCCCAAGGTTTCGACTATTGGCGTGGACGTGGACCAAATCTGCGTCTCCTTACTACATTCTACTCGAGTACAGTGTCAGACTATCTACCATAGTAGGATAGAATTAGTACCCTAATACCCTAATACCTGTGTATGCGTTCGTGTGGCATGTTTCAAATTATTTTGGAAGGAAAGCGAGTCTCTGAGGTCGTGTCATAGCAGTTTCCGAAAAATTCCTATTCTGTTCATTGATTGCCTTCAGTCATCCTCAGTCGATCTCCAACCTGTGCAACAACTTGAACCTGTGCAAATCTGTGCAGAGCCGAGGGCTACTACAGTGCACTTTTGAATTTGATGAGCTTTCATGGTCGGTCTTGGGCAAACCAGATGCGACAGCACTGGCAAGCGTGGCGTGTATGACTCTTATTCCCGACGACACGAGGCGTTGTGCTTGCTGTACTACGCAGTACTGACAGTGAGTACTGTACGAGTAGTGATTACCTGTCTCTCCGACCAGTTTCGATTGCAGCAACTGCTCTATCTTGCTGCATTTTGAGAACGCATTGACGTATTGATTGACGTCTTGACTCTCTGACTCTATGCATCTCTATGCACGCCAGCGTCGCAGTTCTGTACAGATTACGATTGATTACGAGCCAATTAAAAAACAACCGGGCCAGCCGAGTATTGATGACCGACAGTGAGTCACTGCGACAGAGAAAAAAACGAACAAGACGCGTGGAGCGTGCCATGGCCACGCGCGAGCTCGTTTCCACCACCTCATTCGATCCATTTCGGAATCCCATTTTTCATCAAAATGGAGAGAACAGCTCCTTGCTCGCCGAGGTTTCCCATACGAATCATATCCCAATTCATATCTCCGTATTCGAATACGCTAGCCGGCCAGGCGCTGAACCCTGCTGAACCACGATCATCAATGATTCCGGTAGCTGGACCGTAGCGAAGGAAATGATCTCAATGACGCTTTTGCGTCTTTTCGTGTCGAGAAGAGATGCCGTCAGGGAACTGACGTCGTGATGAATGAATTGGGTTATGATTAGAGCCCGGAACTTGCTTGAAAGCGTTTGGCTCTTTATCGACTTGTACGCACTCGTCCAGAATTCAGAATTCAGAATTCAGAGATTTCAGAGGTAAGAAGAAACCCAATTTCGCCACTCCCTTTCATTTTACAAGTGAATCGCTGCACACGCGCGCTCCATGCATCAGCATGCACGCGATAAATTGTCTCCATAACAGTCTAATAATGGTAAACAATAACAACTTTGTGCACATGGACATAAAATGCCACCACTGCTCACAACTACGCTCCTGCAGCGCGTGGTAGCCGTGGAAGAAACAAACGAGTCCTCGGCGCGTACACTTTCCCTCTCTGACAGTCGTCGCGCACTCTTCTCCCGCTTCGCGCGAAGAAACGTTCCGCAAAAGAGCTTTGCAAAGTCGCGCTGCGAACATCTGGGCCTCCGAGTGTTTGAGTGTGGAGCGAGGGATGGAGGAGGTGGTGGTGGAAGTTCGCTGTGGGAAACGAATATTCGTGTGCTCTCCGAGCACGTTGGCAGCTGAGCCAAACAGCTTGTTGCAGTGTGAGTTCCAACGTTTGAGAGAGTCTTCATCGGGCGTGGTGGCAATTGCAGCAGAAGCGCGGTTAGGAGAGTGCCTTGGTGGAGTGCTGAGGTTCTACGAAACCGGGTCGCTCAAATTTGTGGGTGACTTGAACTCTGCGCGAAAGTTCGCCGACGCGGCAAAGTCGCTGCGCATGAGCAAGATGCTGCACGCGCTGAGTGAAAAGTTCGGGGCGGATGTGATGGCCACGAACGAAGTGGATCCTCCATCAAGCCATGACGAAATCGGTGAGACCCATGAAGCAGGGCGTGAAAGCCATGAAAACGCCGATGAGGAAGGCTTAACAGCGGCCTTGAAAGACGTAAAACAGCCCAAGACGCCGCCGCCCTCGCCAGCTTCGCCGGCATCTCCTTTTGTTAGTATGGCCGAGTCGGCCGACCTAGTCGTGGCTGCAAGCGCAGATATGCTGCGAAACGTGGTGAGACGCGACAGTGTTGCGACCGAGTCGTCAGAAAGAACGGAGTGCACCGCTGTATCAGAAAGCGAGGCCGCAGTAGACGACTCTGGTGACCGGGAGGAGATGATTTTCGATACTTTCATGGCAAGGGTTTCGGAGAGCGAAGAGACGAGCGACCCGGACCTTTCTGCCGGGTCCAAGGACATTGCCAGCCAAAGAGTTGAAGAAGCAAAGGAGGAAGCCGCGGAATCAGATGCAAATACCGCACAAGCAGACAACGTCGCGGACCTCACGAAACGAATTGTAGCACTCGAAGACGAACTCAGTGCGCTGGAACTGAAGGGCGGAAGCGTGCCAACCAGGGAAGTAGAAACCAAAAGAGTAGACCTACAACGCCTAAAGTATGAGCGAGATCAAGCCATGCTTGTGCAAAGACACTCTGGTCGCAAGCTGGCTTACAATTTATTGGTCGTTGGAGTAACAGGAACTGGCAAGTCGTCTTCTCTCAACACTCTGTTAAACGACGAAGTATGTCGCGTAAGCGGTGGCCAAGCTCAAGGGACACGCGGGTGCAACATGCAGGACGGCTTCATATCAGATGACGCCTTTGTGTCATTCATCGATACTCAGGGGCTCGGCGCGGACACATCGGTAACGGATGCAGAGCTGCTGGCGCAGATTATGATGTCCACAGAGAGTATAAATAGGATGCGGATTATCAACAATGTGCTGATCTCTTTCGACACCAACACGCGCGCAACTCCGGCAACCATGGCAAATCAGCTGACACTCATGGAACTGTTCGGAGAGCTGAGGCAGTCTTGCTTTCTGATTCTCACAAAGTGGAACACGCAGTCGGTCCAAGCGGAGTGGAACGAGCCGTTGAAGAAATGGACCAGGAAGTGGCGCCGAGCGAAATCCGTGGAGGACATTACCGAGGATCCTCCCTCGTTCTCCGATATGTACCTAGCGTATTGCGATTATATTATGCGAGCCATGAACAACAATGAAGACGCAGGGGCATTCTCCAAGATGGGCACGTTTCTGTCGTTTTTCGAGGGTCGGATTCTCTTCATGTGCAACCTGGATGCTCTTCAATTTGAAGACATGAAGGACGGCGAGCTGGACCCCCACATTGAGAAGATGTACTTTTTCTACCGGCAAAAGGCGTTAGACTCGCTCCGAAACGGCTCCACTCAGGTGAAGGTCGAGGAGCTGACGTTCTTGAGGGAAGACAACGACACCCTTCGGCGCGTGGCGAGTAGGCTTGTCATGGCACGCGACGATAAGATCAGGCAGCTCGAGCAGATTGGGTACGATTCTGAAAAGCGGCTCCGAATGGGCGAAGTGTTCAAGGAGATGGCTTATCAGAATTGCTCCAAGATCGGCTCAAGCGACTTTAAGGTCAACCCAGGCCCTGCTCACCTCGAGCAGATTGCCAATTTGGCTGGGTTCTCGCAGGAGAACGAAACTGTGGGGTGCACGGTCATGTAGGTAATTAAGATACTCATCCATGTACAGTGCCGAGCCTCTGCGCCATGTCTGTAATCGTAGTTTTCGTAACCTTGAACATAAATGGAACTTTGATATTGTTGTATTCGATTGAAAGGACCCGCTCGCCCAAGAGTAATTCTGAACTTTAGAGTGGAAATTGTATTTGACATCCGCCTTGTTTCAGAGCCTGCCTCTTTTACACGAGGTACTGACTACCAGTGCTACTGATGAATGATAGTACTCGGCTCTTCATCAGCCAGGGTTTGTTTCCACTGCATTTCGTGGCTGCACTGTGCCACGATCATTTAGACGAGGCTCGGAACGTTCAACTGAACGCGCGACGGCCCGCACAATGCACATGGATGTCCAACCTTGTACTAGTACTCCAATCTTTAACCTTCGATTGCAAAAAAAGTTCAAGCGCGCAAATAGTCGGCAACTAAACTCTTTCTCGCCCCGCATTAAAACTTCGCACTGTCTCATTTCCTGTTTTCTCTTCCCACTGCGGCTCCACGATTACTCCAAACATCTCCAAAAAAGAGACTAATTCTGAGAGATTCTGAGAAGAAAGAAAGCAAAGAAAGAACAGATTAGAAAGTGGAAGAAGGAACTTACTTAGGTACGGTGACTGAGATGATCTCTAATCGACCAAAAATAGCTTCTGAACTGCTCAATACCAAAAACCTCTAGCGCGAATTATCTTGTCCAACTTGTCTGCAACTACGGCTCCTAACGCGTACTGCTAACAGCCCCGCGCGCCCATGCGCAACACGTTCGCGAACTAACCTGTCAAGTTAAGAATTAACGCCTTCATAAATCACACTGAGACTACCGAGACTACCGAGACTACCGAGACAGAAGGACGCGGCGAAAGCGCGACGGACGAAGAGATAAAAGAGAACGAAGAGACTTTGCACAGAGACAAGACAAGACAACAAACCAAGTCAAGTCAAGTCAAGACAAGACAATACAATACAAGAGAGAGCAGAGATATCTATCTCGCCATGTCCAAGACTTTCCATTCGATGGGGCTGGCCGAGGCAGTTCGGCGGCGGCAACTCGACGCAGAAGATTCGGACGACGACAGCGACAAGGATGACTGGCTCGAAGTCGCAGCCCCGGCGGCGCCAGTGGCCCCTCCGCCACGCAGAAAAGTGGTCTTCCAGGCGCCAGCGAGACCTGCCGCGCGTCCAACCAGAAGCTTTTTCGGCGCGCCAGCCCCTGAGGAATCCCCCAAACCGCGGCCCATGGAGACGAAATCTGAACCGCCGGTGTTGCCGCCAAAGTTGGAGAAGCGCATGCCCAGCATGACGAGCTCCAACGACGCGGGAACGGAGTCTTCGGCGGTGGCGAAGGACGCGGCCGATGACAAATTCGCCAGTGGCTCTGGCTCTGGCTCTGGCTCGCTTGATACCGCAAGCAAGCCTAGCGTGGCCGTTCCTGCCGCCAGCTCCTCCGCGTCTTCTGCAGCATCTAGTCCAGCGAGCGCCAAGCAAGCGTCTATCAAGAGCTCGTCGCCGTCGGCTTCGCGCGAGGCAGCAGAGCGCATGCAGGAGCTGGAAGCCCTACGCAACTTACCGTCCGCTCACGTGGGGCAAACGCTGGAAAAGTCACACGCAGCGTCCGAGTCGGAGCAGCGTAGGCGCGAGCTTGACGAGATCGCTGCGAGCCGAAAGAATCGCGTCAACATCTTTGAAGAAAACCTACGCAAGCGCCGTGAGCAGGAGCAGCAGGAGCTGGAAAGGATGCGCTTGGCCAAGTCGAACGAGGTGACCATGCTGCAAAAGCAACGCGAGGAGGAAGAGAATCGAAGGGCCGCGGATGAAATTGCCGCACGCGAGCGCCAGCAAGCTGAAGAGAATGCCAAACGCGAGCAGGCAGAACGCGAACGTCAGCAAGCCGAAGAAAGGGCCAGGGAGGAGCAGGCTGAACGTGACCGTCAGCAAGCCGAAGAAGATGCCAAACGCGAGCAGGCAGAACGCGAGCGTCAGCAAGCTGAACAGAGGGCTCGCGAGGAGCAGGCAGAACGTGAACGTCAACAAGCCGAAGAAGACGCCAAGCGCGAGCAGGCAGAACGCGAGCGTCAACAAGCTGAAGAAAGGGCTCGGGAGGAGCAGGCAGAACGTGAACGTCAGCAAGCTGAAGAAGATGCCAAGCGCGAGCAAGCTGGACGTGAGCGCCAACAAGCCGATAGTGTGGCTGCAACTTTGCCTTATGAAGGTGATGCCCAGGATTCCCAGGACATTTACATTGCGCAGTACGAGTTCCCGGCAGAAGAAGACGACGACCTCAAGTTTGCCGAGGGCGACCAGCTCCTTCGTCTTGAGATTTTAGACGAGAACTGGTGGAGAGGGCGCAACCTCCGAACTGGTGAGGAAGGAAATTTTCCGCAAAATTACGTGGTCCCAAGCTCTTCGGAATCCAGGGCTGAGGATGTGTCTCTAGCCAACGAAGAGCAGCAGAGACTCGAACAACAAGAGCGCGAACGACAAGAAAGGGAAGAGCAAGAACGCCGCGAGCAAGAGGAGCGCGAGCGACAAGAAAGAGAAGAGCAAGAACGCCGCGAGAAAGAGGAGCGCGAGCGACAAGAAAGAGAAGAGCAAGAACGCCGCGAGAAGGAGGAGCGTGAGCGACAAGAAAGAGAAGAGCAAGAACGCCGGGAGAAGGAGGAGCGTGAGCGACAAGAGTCCGCCGCGCAGAGCGCCGCGGCGACATCCGCGGGTTCGAACATGTACACAGCTCTCTATGAATTCAAAGGCGAAGAGCAAGACGACCTTCCTTTCGAACCTGAAGACGAAATCGTCTTTGTTGAGGAGCTCGATGAGAACTGGTGGCAGGGAAGGAACACTCGCACTGGTGCAGAGGGTAAATTCCCGAAAATTTACGTGGAGAAGAAAGCTGAGACAGCAAGCACCGAGCAGCAAGCACCTCCTGCAGTAGAGGCAGAGCCTACGCCAGCCGCCGAATCGGAGAAGAAATGGGTGGCACTTTTTGACTTTGCAAAGGAGGAGGACGATGAGCTTGAAACGAAGCAAGGCGACCTTCTCGAGATTCTCGAAATCTTCGATGATGAGTGGGTTCGTGCTAAAAATCTCTCAACCAATTGTGAAGGTGTAATTGCTCGAAACTATATCGGGCCAGCTGCTGATCAACAGAGCACCGAAACGGAGCCCGCTGCAAGTGAAGTGGTGACCTACAAAGCATTATTCGAATTTAATGGGAATGGTCCCGACGAGTTGTCCTTTGTGGAAAATGAAATTATCGAACTAATCGCCAAAGTGGACGATGCTTGGGGGGAAGGTCGGATCCAAAACACGGATAACGTGGGCTATTTTCCTCTGAATCACGTGGAGAAAATCTAATCTTTCATCTGGATATACTTGTCAAATTAGTAGAAACAAAGCAGGTATCTGACTTTTTCTCGTTCAAAGACGAGTGGGAACAGGGAATTCACAGCAAGGGCAAGGAAAAAGAAAGAAAGGACTGTTGCATCAGCTTCAGCCCGACCCGGATTTTTGGTAGCAAATGTTAAAGGATTTCAATCTATAAATTTCCAATGCAAATTTAAACATTTTAAAGCACAAGCTATCTATCTTCGGAGCCCACTGTCAAATATTGCCGCCTCCCCAAACAACAAACCGACAGCGAGGCTCAACACCTTGAGCCTTTGCCTTTCACCGAAAAAGAAAATGCGCAATCACTCCAGCGGGACCTCGTCCGGCCGCGAAGGTGAGCATGAAGCAAACAGCGCGTTCATGACACGGTAGCTCTCCACAATATCAATCACCGAAGAAATTGTCCCCATCACAAACGTTCCTCCCGCTGTTAGCAACAACAGCACGTAGACAACCCACTGGCCCGCCGAAATTGGCTCCCCTGCTTTCTTCTTCGAGCCAATGGAGCACGCGACCGGAAAAATCACGCCGAGAAACGGAATCTGGAAGTTTCCGATGAACGAAATTAACTGGTTGATCATCGGAATCCCATTTGCGACAACATAGGTCACGAGGAGACAACAGAATGAGAACAAGAGCCACCTCACACGAGACGCCCTTCTCCCGCGGTGCTCGCGGCGGGCGCAGATGCGGTGATGAAGCCACAGTTGCAGAGGATGGATATTGAGAAAGTAGTTCACGAAGACGTGTATACAGAGTGCAATATTGGCTACTCGCGAGAGAATGCTATTTGCAGGGAGCAAGTCCATAACAAACACATTGGTAAGATTTCCAATGCGCAAGTAAGACACTGATGCAAACACAAAGTAGGTCGCAAAAATTGTGCAGTTCGCTGCAATCAATGTCTTAGGAAATTTGTCCACATCGCGCATCTCTGCCAAAAACTGAAGGTATAGATCCGTGCCCACCTGCGAAAACAAGTACTGCAGGTTAGAAGTCGAAGCATCGTTCAATATCAGTACCATGGGCGCAAATGCGCGCAGGACTGCGCAAGTCGGTCTCTTCGTTCCCGTTACTTACAAAAGCAAAGACGACCTTACTAAAGGCCAAAAAGAACGAGCTCCAAGTGATGCCTGAGTTGTACGCAACTGTCTCTGCAGGCCCATTCGCAATCATCTCAGAAGCAAAGACGCCTACCACGATCAGCATTGCCACCACGATTGTCAAGATGCTCACGATCACCATCCACCGCATTCTGGCCCAACAAGGACGGTCCGCACGTTAGCGACAAGATAAGAAAGCCCCCCAGATCACCTCTGCCGCGCAACTTACGAGTGAAAAGACTGCAACTGCATGAAAGGAAAGACAAACGCGGCAATGATCGCCGACCAGATTGGCAAGCACCATTCCACCACCCCCTCGAAAACGTTCTGCAGCGATTCTGCTGCCACCAACAACAAGCTCGCCGTAAACATGATCAGGTAACTGTACAGCACAAAGTTCACAAAATCCGCGTAGATCTTTGTCCGAAACACCACGAACGACAGCTCCGCCGGGCCGTGGCCCCCTCTGAACAGCAGGCTCGCTCTAAAGTACAGGAGTCCACAATAGTGATTCGCCGCCGCATAGATCACAAACGCCATGGCGCAAGGCGCCCATCCCAACCTCGCGAAAGAATCACTTAACGTCAAAACCCCGATGCCAATCGTGCACGCAAGGAGGTTCATGTACACCGTCCATGCTGGCGACACGCGCAGAGGCTCAAAGTCCTGGAGGTTGTCGAAGTACCCGTCGCCGCCCACGGACACCGCTTCCTCCGCAGCCTCGGGGCGCTCCACATTGAGGGGCTCCAGCTGCGAAGAGGAGAGCATGGAGCGCTCCGCGTCATCTGCGGCGGACTCGTGCGCGTCCAACATGGCCCCTGGCTGCTGACAGACTTCTCTCTCTCTCTCTCTCTGTCTCTCTGATGTCTCTGATGGGTGAGTGCACGTGTACACAGTGTACACAGTCAGTATCTTATCCTCTTATCATCTCTTATCTTCTTTGACGCCTACTGGCGGTATTGGGTGCCGGTACCGGTATCATCCGGTATCCCCCGGTATCCCAAGTATAGAAAAATGAGGCTCGTTGTTCATGAATAATGTGCTCGACAGTGCTCGACAGAAAAGAAAAGGCGGCGGCGACCTAGCCAGCTGTATCCAAAAGGGATGTTTTTCTTTCTAAATTGAACAGATTTGTTTGCCGACGAGTTGGGTTAGTTATCAGAATTGCTTGGTGGCTTCGTGAAAAATCTCGGAGAGGACCGATGGCAACTTGGATGGGTCCAAGCAGACGTGACCTTTTCCGAGCGGAAGAGCTTTGGAGAGCCACTCGCTGGCGCTCGGTTCAGCAATGAATATGGCGTGCGCGTTCACGTCTGGGTTCGAGGCGAGGATCGAACCAAACTCCTTCGGACTTATGTTGTATCGACCTAGGTTCGCATCCGATAGAAGAATTACAAAATAGTCGTCACCATCTTGTTCGCTCACAGCCTTGATGGCCAACTTTGCGGCCTCAAGAGTGTTGTCTCCAGTCACTGCAGAGCGAGCGTTTGCAACTATTTTTCCACAAATCTCTCGGCGCTCACCAACGCTTGGCCATTCCCCAAACTTGATTAGGGGCATGTCGGGCGATGTACCAGAATGACATGTCATTGCGACGCTGTACTTGTGTCGATATGGATCCAGGCACTCCATGAGCATAACGACAGCGTCCACCATGTGCGTGAGTCTATCGTCGTTTGCGCGAGCCATGCTAGCGCTCGTGTCCAGCACAAATATCATCTGCTTTGGCTTTTCTTGAAACAAACCAAATACCTTGTCTGGCTCCCCGCGTTGCTTGTAGATTTGCGCGTCGCCAGTGAGGCCATGGACAAGTTTGTCATCATCGATTTCGCCCTGCGGTTTGTTTGAGAGCCAAACTCGCTCTTTTTCTTTCGCATCTTGAGCTTCGAGAACTAACTTGAGCTCTTTGATCTGTTTTGCGACCCTTTCCTTAGCCTCATTAAACAGAGCTGTGCCACGCCCAGAGCCTTCAGAGAAATCCTTCAAAGAAAGGCGCTTGCGCTGTTCCTCAAGAATTTGGTCCCCAAGCTTTTCCTTCTCTCTCAACTCCTCCATGAAAGACTTGGCCTGCTCGGGTGTAACTGGCAGGCCTTGGCTGACTCGTTCAGCAACCTCCATTTTTGACAGTGCCTCGAGATGAGCCAGCGAATAACCGCCCCAGCCATCGCTTCGATCGATAGGAGCGCCATCGCCTCCACCTCCCCCCCCACCTGTTCCGCCGCTGCCTCCAATTCCAGGCCCGCCCTGACCGGCCCCTCCACCACCTCGACCACTACCCCATCCGCCTGTCCCTCCAGAGCCTCCTCGTACCGCGGAAGTTGCCTCAGACGCAACTGGCTGGTCCACGCTCGAAACGCCGCCACCAAGCGGTTCGTCGCTTGTGATGAACTCAATGTTGTCATCAGAGCCGGACGTTTCCGGGGCTGAGAATTGGTCAAGCCATTTTTCCAAGGCGTCCTCTGCACTTGTGCGATCTACCTCAAGAACGATCACGGTCCCATCTCTGAGAAGGCACGCAACAGTTTCTTCTTGTCTTAGCCACGTCATGTCAACAACTGACTGCTTCAAATCTAAAAGTGCTTCTGTTTCCCGCCTCTCGTTCATAATGCGGATCTGACTGTTTTCCAACCTCTCTACGGTGATACCGCCTGAAATGAGCTTGTTTGGAGAACGGAAAGGGGGTTCGCCAGTTGCGAGATTTCCAATTTGACAGAACACTGCTTGATGAGCCTCCTCATGAGGTGATCGGTCGCATAACCTCAAGTACTTGCCAGTTGCCGTCGATACCAAGGTAATTTCTCCAGGCCGAGATTCCACTACTTGGAACATCTCGTTTCTCGCGCCAGAGAATCTTGAGTTGACTGGTTTGTGACCCAGAAATTCTTCCGGTAGAGCAAATGAATACGCATGAGTGCCGTTTGTAGACACAACCCAGCCTGAACCAACCTTTTTTGCAAGTAAAACAAATTGCTTTTCGCCCCACGGTACTAGCTCCACGTCAACGCCTGTACCTACTAGTTTATCGATATTGATGTTTGTACTCTTGTCGAGCACCTCGCTTCCACAATCGTTGTGGCTGACAAAACGAGGTCTTCTAGAAAGTACTTGCACACCACAGCCTGCGTTGGATACAATGGATATGGGCTCAGCATTTCCTACCTCGCTAGAGTGGCCACACCAATTGAAGCGGAGCAATTCCTCCGTAAACTCTTGAAGCCGGCCCTCCTGCTTGCTTGTCCCCAAGCTGTGCTCCTTCAATGTGGTATCCAATAGGAATGACACATCCCGAAGCTTGATGGGGGTTGGTTCCGAAAACTCGAAAGTCGCGCTGGCGAGCTTGCTACGATGTAACGCAGCTGCAATCTGTTCATCACTCAAACGGACTTCTTTCGCTAGGTTCACGACCACAGGGTTTCGAAGATCACCCCTGGAAATGAAAATACCGTTCGACGCAAATGTGTCCTGGATAGTTTCCATGGCATCGTCGTCCAAACGATCAAAGTCGAAGACATTGCTCAGCGCTGCTCTCAGGCCGTCTTTTGGGAACATCTCAATGTGTCGCGCAACTGCGGCAGCTTCCTGCGCAACGGGGACGGGAAGTTAGTAAAGCTGGGTTCAAGTTTGCGGAAAAGGTGAGCACCTCTCTTCACTTACCCTGGTCGAGTACGGGTATTTGAGAACACCGGCCTCGCAATGCTCCCTGAGCTGGTCAAAACTAAGCGCCAAGGCGCGCAGTTGCTGATCCCCAAGGGTCGGTGCAAGGGATTTGAGCAACAATTGCTGGTCCGCAAGCGATCCATTGCTTATAATGTGGGTTGAGAAGCAATCTGACAATGCATCGAAGAAATCGTTTCCTAGAAACGGATATCCGGGACGGTTTGCCAGACAGATCACGCGGAACTCTGGATGGGCTCTTATAAATTGTTCCTGCTCATTGCTCTTGCTCAACGGCATCGGATAGTCGCTTGGAACGATACGACGTCCGTCTGCCAAATACATTTCCCCATCAGTCAAAAGGCCCTTCAAAACACTCACCACCTCTACCGCAGCCTTGTCCGCTTCATCTAGCACCAGCACGTGGCCCTCTTGTACGGCCCGCACCAAAGGCGAATCTATGTAGACAATCTTTCCATCGACAAGCGTAGGTATCACAGTCAGACTGCTAACAGTGGAGTCCCGAGACAGCTGCAGATACTCACGCGGACGACGCATCAGTTCGAGCAGTCTATCAGTGATTTTGTTTTTGCCAGTACCTGCAAATAAACGACAAACGGGTATATTAGGGTAAATTCCCCGCTCCTGGCAGTGATGAATGTATGAGAAAACTTACCTTGATTCCCAATGAGCAAGACGTGGTCACCGGCCACAAGGTCTCGAGAAATTGACCTCATGTAAGCTTTCTGATGGGGCATGTCCACAAATCCGTCAACCTGAGGCACGAGCGCAAGTCTGGCAGCGTCAAGCGGTTGGTGCCGATCCGCTGACTCGGAGCCTTTGCTCTGGTCAAAAGCAGACAGTGTTCTCGAGATGTCTTCTGCCTCCTGGTGCTGCGCTGTGGCTCCGTCCTCGAAGGCGCTTCGGAGAGCATGGCTTCTGAATGGAATCATCAAATTTCTCCGGAGCAGATTGTCCAAGTTTTCGCCACGCGTTACAGCTGCAATGATTCTAAGCATTTGGGTGACTGACAGCTGAAGATCTTGCTTCAGTTTCGTTGCTTCGGTGCTAACTACCTTCTCCACACCTTGCGCATCAGACTGTATAAAATTCATTCCAATATTTCTAGACTCGATTGCAGAAAACACTTTCTCCAGGTCTGCCATTGGGATGGAAAGTCCATGTTTATGCTGAAGGAGTGCTTCGAAGAGCTGCAAAGCTTCTCCGCGGGTGTACTGGGGTACATCAAAGAACGAAAACATGGTCAAAACTTCAGCGCTCATCCAGTCCGACTTTTTGGATTGGTTTGGGGGATGGGCAAGCGCGACAAGGCAAAAGTCCTCGTGCACTCGAAACACGCCTTGCGTACTAAGCCCCTCACGTTCAATAGCATCGTATCGATCATGGCGGAGGAGTCTTGTGCCGTCAGCGAGCACGAGATCTCGTTCGTGAAGCAGGTGACCAAGACTTGCGATTGTATCGGCTCGTAGCTTGTCAATCCCATCCAAGATTAGCACTTGCCCATCAATCGCAGCCTTGACAAGCGGTGAATATCGCCAAGTCGTTCTTCCCGACTGATCTGTAGCTCTGGTCACAGTGAGGTCTCTCGATGACATGTCCTTATAGCAATGAAGAACAGACATGGGCCGAGATAACTCATTCGCAATTTCCGTCGCTATCTTCGTTTTCCCGGATCCCGGCCCGCCAATCAAACATATATTCGACACCTTGCCCGCCTTCAGCTCATGAAGCATACCATCCACCACCGATTTGATCTTTGGTGTTTCCATCAGTCCACCACGCTGAGCAAATGTTGAAGTGGCGGCCTCTGCTCGGTTGGGTACTTGCAATGAAACGTCACCGCCTTTTTCTTCGGTTCGGAGTGAGGCTGTTATCTGCTTGAAAAGTCGCATGGGCTCATCAGAACCGCGAAAGAGATGTTGAGCGGGGAAGCAGCGTTGCAATGCTTCAACGACAGCTGCTTCTGATTGACATGGCTTCAGCGATGCTGTCATTCGGGAAGCTGCGTTTTCTGGAAGGTAATTAAACTTTTGATTGGCAGCTTCACCGGATCTCGACACTGCTCGAATGGCAGTCAGCAGCTCACTGATTTTAGGATTTAAATGGCCTTGCAAGGGATCCGGACTTGCGACAAAGCGGCACTGAAATCTTGATCGGAGGGGTGGATCCAAAGGGTAGCCGGGATAGGCTGGCACCGGTACTCCGAGCGCCATGACGCGAAAGTCTTCGTGAGCCCGTTCCATACCGAGTTCTCGACGGGCCACTTCCGCGGATATCCCAAGTTCTTTGAGCTTGGCATCAAATAGTTTCGGAGCCAGAAGCTTGCGGCCATCAAGCAAATTCATCTCGCGGTTCTCCAAGAGATTGTTGAGCGCTGGTAGTACATTCCGCTCTGCTTTTTCAATGCCGTCAAGCACTAGCACCCGTCCATGCAACGCCGCTTTCAGAGGGGCAGCATCCACAAACTCAATTGAGCCGTCAGCGCGGATCTCACGGCGTTGCTTCAAGTCTGACTCCGTCACATCTCTGCTCAAGACCACCATTTCACTCTCCAAGCCGAGCAGCTCGCACATTCCCAGCGCCAACCCTCTTCTCCAGCTTCCTGGCGCGCCAAGAATGAACACATCCTGGCCCAGAGCCAACTTTCTGCTCAGCCATCCAAGCTCGCGGCGCCAGGCAGCTCCCACGCCAGAGTCTCGCAATTCATCAGCCGCTGGAACATAATTGCGTGGCACAAGCGCACTACGAACTGGCCGAACCACGTGCTCCACCCCTCCCACGCGTACCTTGCGCATTGCTCACAAAGAGCACCAAACAAGTGCACACCTCTGCCAGCACACCCAGCCAGATCCAAGCAAGACGAGCCGCAAGATCGCTCCACCAAGCTCTGAATTCTGAATTCTGAATTCTGAATTCTGAATTCCGAGCTCCAAACTTTTGACTCCGCAAGCGACTCCCTTCTCCACTACCTCGACAACACACAGAGCCAAAATCCTTTAACTCAACTAAACTCAACTAAACTCAAGTCAACTATTGGCGCTTGACAGTGCCTAGTGCCCAGTGCCCAGTGCGCAGCGGGTACTAACTTACAGCTCTGTCTTACCGACTGCGATGCGCAGCAGATTTGGCGATGTACACGGGGTGGCTGGGAGTTGTGTGAGTAAACTTAAGTAACTTACTGTGAGTTCTGTGAGTGAGGCACTCCTTCACTGCACGGTAACTTACGTATTTCTCCCACTTACAAGGGGAGCTAATAATTTTGAGATGTTCAGCAGCTACGTCTTTCGATTAAACAACGCATAACTAGAGAAACATGAGAAACTGTACCAGTGTCCCCTACCCCTTCGTACTCCCAACTTTCAATGGCTGTCACCTCAGACTCTACATTTATACGCAACCGGCATGCACACCTCGAGTACTGTTATTCAAGATGAACAATCAGAAGCTTCAGCAGCATTCTTACGTGCAGTGTTTACCAACTCCTACGGACCATTCAAATATTTGAATTTTTCATTCATTTTCAGAGCCATGTTGATTTCAATCTTGAGAAAATGAGCTATAGTTGGGGAGAAGGAGACGTGCGAAAGTTGCGAAAGCCCTTTTGCACCGAAGTTTGCGTCGGTGAATTGGCCCATACACGCGTCTGCTCCTGTTGAGGCAAAGAGTAATCAGAGTAAACAAAGTAAACAGATAGATCGTCGCCGGCCAACTCGGGAAAGGAACAAGTTTGCTCAGCGATCCTCGAGCGGGAGAAGTGGGAGAAGGTGCGAAGTGGAGTCCTAAGGAAGAACGGCCAAGATTGCGGGGATGGCGCTGCGAACAGAAAAGATGCTGTGCACAGAGCTCACGAATGGTTTCGTGGTGCAAGGAGGGAGGGTGCTTCTTGGTATGAAGAAACGAGGGTTTGGCCAGGGGAAATGGAATGGTTTTGGCGGCAAACTTGAGTCGGGAGAAACTCCATTGGAAGCTGCGCAAAGAGAGTTTGAAGAGGAAGCCGGTGTTCGAATGGTAGATCCGCAGCTGGTCGGGAAAGTCTCTTACACCTACGTTGGCATGGACAAGAAGCTGTTGGTGAATGTGTTCAAGGCGACAAGCATGACGCCGCTCGAGCCTATCGAGACCGAGGAGATGAGACCGGCATGGTTTCCCGTCGAAAGTGTGCCATTTGAAGAGATGTGGGGCGACGACACATTTTGGTTTCCGCAGCTGCTTTCGGAGAACCGCTTCGTGGCTCGTTTCGACTTTGACTCGGACATGAAAACCATTCTTGCCAAAGAGGTGACCCCTCTTTTGCCAGAGCAGTCAATGCCAGACTGGCTGTAAACGAATTTCTGCTTATGTCCTTTACGTGTTCCAATATCAACAAAAAAATTCCGGTTCTTTGGTTGTGCCTATCGTCATCGAGCTTTGAAGAGCTCCTCGTTCAAGCTAGAGCTCTCGGAGAATTCAAGTCTGCATTGTGAGAGAGTACTCACACATACCTACTAGAAAGTGGTTTCTTGTATTGTTTCGAGATAAAGTTTTGTCTTTATGTTCAATTGAATTGAACGTGCGCTTTCCAGATATCTCTTGATTGATCAAGAACAATCAATCGCAAGCCCGAATAGCAGACAACTCCTGGTGTCATCAAGGGCCTGAAACCTGTCGAGTTAGTTGACAGTGAAGTGGTTGTAGCTGCTAGTCGAATGTCCTAATCTACTAGTCTAGAGCCTAGAACTCCAACGGCCTTCTTCCATAGTGCGCCATGTCTCTTGAGTCAAAGGCTTCAAGTTGCCAACCAGACCAAGCTCGAGCGGACGAGCGGACGCGGGACAGCTGGACAACTGCACGGCGGATGAGCAGAATACCTTCACATTGTCGGCAAAGAAAAAATGCGCTGGGCAGCAGCTCAACAATTGCTAGTACTTATCCTTGCAATATTTGTGGAGATATGTAGTGTTGGCGCAAGCAGCTGTTACACACTGCAGTCCGGCAGCATCGTCGACAACAAGTCCGGCATCCCGCTTGCTGTTTGCCAGCCCCAAGGCAGCGTAAATGATTGCAGTCATTGCACGCATGCTGGAAGCCGAACGTCGTGTTGGAAGCTGGAGTCTAGATGCACAGGAGAATCGCTTCAGGAATACTATCGGCTAGAGAACTGGGGGTTTGACTCTGCCAGCGAGTGGACGCAGAACTATGACCTGACCGGCAACTTTATGTACATGAGCGTAGTCTGCAAGGACCGCAATGGAGGTTATTGCTTTGAAGAAGTTGACATCAGTCCCGCGCACACAAGAACAACCCCTTCTGCTCTCTTGATCGGTGTGCTTTGTTTCGTGGCGCGAAGATGAAGATGTAAAATATTAACCAACAGTAAAGTGTGCCCTGAAAAATAATTTTAAACAGTGAATACGTGTGAGCGCAATAAAGTTTGAGGCAGTGCTCTCGCGAAATGCTTGCGAGGCTGGGTGTCGATGACGTGTGCTTCTCCTGTCACTGTTCCACGCTCTTGGAAGGTGCCACGATCTTGGATGGTGGTAGAAGGGGCGTGGTTGAGGCGGCTTCCTCGAACGATGCTGAGACAGCCCGGCTCGTAGCGGTACGAAGCTGCTTTCTGGGAGAATTGCTAGAATTGGTTGAGCCATACGCTCCAGTTCCCGCGAGGCTTCCCTTGCTCTTTGCTCCAACAAGTGCAGCCACACCTGTGAGAGCGAGCTTTCGTTGCTGCTTCTGCTTCATAGCAAGTGCCAGGAGCCTCTTTTTGCGCTGTTGTGTGAAGAGTGAGTGTTTCACGGACTGATGGAAATCGGTCTCATCGCTGATGTCTTCTTTGATGAGGGTTTCAATAATATCCTCCAGAGTGCAGATTCCGTAAACATTAATATCATCCGGGACCTCCTTATCAGCTTTGATGGCGTCCAGTATCTCATTTGGTGCATCGGTTACCACAGCCATATGACTATTTCCGTTTTGAAAGAGATTCAAGAGCTCCAGCAGGCAGCACTCAGGGTGTACAAATACTGGCAACCGCAAGTACAAGGTATCCACAACTCGTTCATCCTCAGGGTTGATAACAATCAGCTTTTTGACGAGCAAAAGACCGCGAATGTTGGTGCGGTCTTCATTGTAAACTGGGATGCGGCTATGTCCACAGGCGACCAGATCAGCAAGGGCGGCTTCAGTGAGTTTCGTATCTCCGCTGACCATGTAAGTGTGGGAGAGCGGGATCATGATATCTTTGGTCTTGGTGTCTTTCAGATCGAGAGCGCCGTGCATGATCAACACTTCATCGACTTCAAGCCCTCCGTCTGTGTGAGCGGTATTTTGGGTGTGGTAGGACGCATGCGTCGCAGCACTTGCAACTCTGGAGAACTCCGGCTCTGTGGTCAATGGGTGCAGCCCTTCGGATATTACTGAAGTGCTGTGGCCACCCATGAAATCGGTGTCCTCTTCCTCGAGAGCTTCTTTGGCAGCAGCAGTCGCAGCGGCGGCCATCGCAGCAGTGTGTTCGTCCACCCCGATTTCTTCCAGCTTTGCTTTGATGATTTCACTCTCATTCTGAACAAGTCCGCCGCGACGCGGGCTCTTAGGACGAGGAGCACGAGGAGTCTGAGCGTGGAGCTTGACCAAAGCACGAAGCTCTGCCTTGTTGAACTTGTCCGGATGTTCTACGAAAAGTTGAAATGTCATCAGCATCAATAATATTCACTGGCCTCGGCCGGGTGTCTCTGGGCCCCAGAGAAAAGAAAAATAATAATAAGTCAAAAAACTCACCTTCTCCGAGAACGCGATCAAGAAGTAGCGAAATCGGATATCCAATGGGGTACATGAGAAGCATGGCGAATTTTACTACTGGCACAAAAGTGGCCGCAATAAATAGTTGTTTCGGTCCAGTAAAGATCGCCGATGGGATGATCTCTCCAAAGAGAAGCACAAATGTGACAGAGAGAATGATAGCCACTCCCGTGGGAACCACTTCATCCAGAAACAACGGAAGGCACTCGTTTGCCAGAGAGTTGAGCAGCAACAGCGTCACAAGCAGCAGGTGATGCTTGGACACCACGGGCAAAATCTTTCTGGCACAAGCCTTCTCTGCACGTAACTCTTCGATTTGGCGTTTGCTTGTGCAGTCTGTCTCCTTGGTCTCCAGCAGAATCTGGAGCCTGAACGGCTCAATAGCCACCAGCCCCATGGTCAGGCCGGCGGCCAGTGCTGCCAGGCACACGCATCCCAATGCGAGCCCAGCATTCACGTAAAATTCCCATGAGCCAAACTTGGCCAGCTCTGGCTCGCACTCACCCATCTTGACTAGCCCAAATCTCGCCTACCGCTGAGGAAAAAGAACGAAAAGAAAATCGCCCACCGTCGTCCCGTCACTATCATCATCATCATCATCATCATCATCATCATCAACATCAACATCAACAACAACAACATCAGCATCAGCATCATCATCAACATACATCAACATCACACACAAATCCCCCACAGTTAGTCTCCCTTTGAAGCCACCAAATATTCGCGCGACTCGGTTGGCCTGTGCGCGCAGCTCCTCTCATGGCTGCAAGGCTTCTGCTTCTGTCTCCTTCCTTCCTTCCTTTCTTCCTTCCTTCTTCTGCCAAGTCGCTACTCACAAATTAGTCTCCTTTCCCGTCCGCTTTTGCTCTCTCCCACTGCGACGCCTTCTTTCCTTCTTCCTTCCTTCCTTCTTCCTTCCGTCCGTCCCTGCGCAGCCTGTGCGCTGTACGCGTGCTTGTATGTCTCTTAATAGTGCGCTTCCTCTGCGGGTGTACTCGCGTACGATACTTGTGCTCACCTCCACGAGAAACTCCGAGAGGGGACAGATACTCCGAGGCGCTCCGAGATACTCCGAGTCCGCTTTAGCTTCACAGTCGGCTCTACCGGAACAGCACTATCTACCACCCCTCCACTACAGGACTCGGGTAGGAAGCAGGTCTCAGTCTCGGCCTTAGCACTCACCGTAAGCTCAGCTCAATATTACTGTTACCGCTAATAACATTATTACTCATACTCATTATCGTGACTGTAGGGACTGTAGGGACTGTAAGGACGGCCGAGTACACTAGTTTGGTACGATAATCCCGAAAGATATTTTTCGCCGATAATAGTAGTCATTAATGACGCAGTAGCCCCGCTGTCAGGCAAGCGAGAAAAGAAAGTAAAGAGTACCAGTACGAAAGAAAGAGAAGAAAGGAAGGAAGAAAGAAAGAGAGAGAAACAAACAAAGAGAAACAAACAAAGAAAGAAGAACAAGAACAAGAACAAGAAAGAAGAAGTAGGAGGAGGAGGACGATGGCCCGGGGAAGCGGTGAGAAGCTCTCGAGGGTGTGGAAGAAGGTGTCAGAGTCAGAGTTGCCAACTTCAAAGAAGGTCTTCGGCGCAAGAGGCAGTCTAAATGGCGCCCGCAAAGGCCTCCGACCGTGGCAAAATAGCAGTACTTTGAGCGACAACTCATACAACTCAGACTACTCATACAACTCGGACAACTCAGACGGCGCAGGCTCGCAAGCGAAATGGAAAGATCTCGACAGCGAGCTTCACCGGCAGGTTCAGTTCCCGAACGGAGCGGGCAGACGCGGAGCTTGGCACGTGTCACCGATGCCAACGATGCCAACGATGCCAACGGCAGGAATGATGTCCGGATCGGCGACGAAGAGCCATCTTGGAAAGGCGACAGAGCTGCAGAGGTACCAGGGCCCGGAGAACCCGACAGAGGAACAGCAAGCTGTTTTGGACCAAGTGGCGAAGACGAGGAAGACTGGAGCGCGCGGGCCGTTCCGCGTCTGGTGCGCAAACGCAGCCCTGGCCCAGGCCGCTCAGCAATTGGGCAGAGTCGTTCGGTATGAGACGAGCCTGTCGAGAGCAGAGGCGGAGCTGGCGATTCTAAGTACCGCAGTGTATCATAATTGCTACACTGAATGGGCGATCCACGAGCCAGAGGCGCGCAATGCAGGGTTGCCCGAGAACATAATAAGCGCGCTGGAAGAGGGAGATGCCACAGAAGAATTGCAGGACTCACCGGAAAATTTGGCCCTCTATTTGTTTTGTCAAGATCTTTTGCATAACTCCCACGCCAGGGACGAGTCCTATGCGGGCATGCTCGCAGCAGGCTTCACCGAGGAGCAGATTGTTGAGGTGGTCTCAATCGTGGGCTACTATACGTATGTTGCGTTTACCCTCAACACATTCAAAGTTCGGCCTTGAATACTCCACTTTTTAATGGCAAGTCCAGACAGTAAATTATAATGTTGCCTGCCAAGAGGTTTGAAAGCCTTGCAACCAGAAAGAATGAGAGTTTTGGTGGTCAAGTGGCCGTAAAGTAAATAACAAATAACAAATGTTTTCTTGGTTCAAAGTCGGAAAACTTGGTCATATATAAAATAGAGAGCCGATCGAGGGCAGGTAATTTAGAGGTTGATCGAGTTGCGCACGCGAAACAGAAATAAATATCGGCCAAGTACAAATTGCACTCTATTCGACTGTGCACAAAACCTTACTGTCATCGACCTGATCGTTGACCTTGACAGAGACCTCAGTAACCTTACCTGCCTTGGCAGCCTTAATCACGTGCTCCATCTTCATGGCTTCCATAATGATGAGTGGTTCGTCGCGCTCAACCTCCTGCCCTTCACTGACAAGAATCTTGACAATTTTACCAGGCATTGGCGCAACGGCAGCACCACGGCCACCTGCGCCCTGGTCACTAGTATTTTGGGAGACCACATTGATGCGGTACATCAGTCTAGAGAATGCTCCGCCTCCAATTGAAGCATCAAACAGGTGCAAGTTGTTGGAGCGAGCATCGATGATTGGGGCGACCTTGCAAGACTCTCCATCCACCATGAGGCGGAAAACAGGGTGCTCGAGAGACACTTCGTCCTTGAATGGGACCTCTGCGGTAACCTCCACCTGGTGAGACTCTCCCTGTGGCTGCTCCTCGCTGGAAAAATCGACATCGACCTTAAACTTGAGAACCTGGTGGCCCGAGGCACTTCTGGTGGTCGGTAGTTGGGTGGCTTTTACTTTGACTTGTCTCACTTCGCTGCCATCGTCGGTGGCGAGGTCCATGACATACTTTTGCTGGCTGAGGTGGCCAACACGGAAGCCAAATGGCATACCAAAAGTGTTGGAGTTACTTTGTACGGCTCCAAGCAAAGCGCGAGACGCCACTCCAAGAGCAGCAGCACGCGCGTCTTCTGTTGGAGGCGGAGCGTTAGCGAGAAGTTCGTGGCCAAACTTTCCAATAAAGCTGGTGTCGACACCTCCTTTGACGAAGGCGTCGTGGCGCAAGCAGGAGAGGAGAAATTCGATGTTGGTTGGCACTCCGACCACACGGTATTGGCACAAGGCCTGTTCCATCTGCTTGAGCGCGCTGCGACGGTCGACACCATGAACGACCACCTTGCTGATCATGGGGTCGTAAAAGATGGAAATCATGTCCTTCTCCTTTACACCAGTCTCAATTCGCAGTTCGTTCTTAAACTCGCTGCCTGGATAAACGTACTGAGCTTGCTCCAGTTTTGGCTCGTGCAAGTACTGGATGCGGCCAGAGCCTGGCAAGAAACCAGTCCCTGGGCTCTCGGCGTACACGCGTGCTTCCAAGGAGTGACCAAAGAATGGAATGTCCTCCTGGTTTTTGATAGGCAACTCCTGGCCGCATGCCACACGAAGCTGCCACTCCACCAAGTCTACTCCGGTGACCATTTCAGTGACAGGGTGCTCCACCTGAAGGCGAGTGTTCATCTCCATAAAGTAGAAAGGGGACTCTACGGTCATCTCCTCGGACGCATCAACCATGAACTCGACGGTTCCGGCCCCGACGTAGCCCACTGCCTTAGCTGCTGCCACAGCGGCCTCTCCCATCTTCTTGCGGAGCTCCGCTGGCATGCCAGGCGCAGGAGACTCCTCCAAGACTTTCTGATGGCGGCGCTGAACGGAGCAATCACGCTCGTACAGGTAAACGGTATTTCCAAACTTGTCGGCAAAAATTTGAAGTTCAATGTGGCGAGGCTTGCGCAAGAACTTCTCGATCAGGATCCTTTCATCTCCGAAAGAGTTGAGCGCTTCACGTTGGCACGCTTCAATGTTGTATTTCAGATCCTTTTCAGCCTCCACAACCCTCATGCCCTTGCCACCACCTCCCATCACTGCCTTGAGCATTACTGGAAAGCCAATTTTCTTGGCGGCAGCCACCAGCGTCTCCAAGCTCTGGTCCTCCCCGTGGTACCCTGGGGTGCACGGGACATTTGCAGCCTCCATGATGTTTTTCGACTCGGACTTGGAACCCATGCTGACGATGGCTTCGGTCGGAGGTCCGATGAACTCGATCGAGTTGCTGAAGCACTGCTCCGCAAACTTGGAGTTTTCCGAAAGGAAGCCGTAGCCAGGGTGTACAGCCTGGGCGCCGCACTTGCGAGCGACCTCGCAGATGTTTGGTCCCACGAGGTAGCTCTCAGCAGCTGCCGCAGGTCCGATGTGGTAGCTTTCGTCGGCCTGCTTGACGTGCTGCGCCTGTGCATCTGCATCACTGAACACAGCAACAGTGCGGATGCCCAACCTCCTTGCAGTCTTCATCACGCGGCAGGCAATCTCACCCCTGTTGGCAATGAGAATCTTGTCAAACATCTTGCCGTCCGTTCTTCCGCTGGTGCTCATCAGCCGCGCCACCAGCTTGGACAGCTCCTGCCGCCTCTTCATCTGCGAGTACGAGCCCAACATTGCGCCTCCTGTCCAAACTCTGCCCTTTCCACGAGAAACGAGACGAAACGAAACCAAACGAAACCAACCAAACAAAACAAAACAAGGCGTCGGAGCCTAAATCACGCACTTGGACTTTGCCTCTTCACTGCGACCTGCGCTGCAATCAGGTGCCCTCAGGTGCCCTTCGCTTGGCTTTCGCTTTCGCTTTCGCTTTTGGCTCAACTGAATGTCAACACTGCGCTTGAAGCGAGGGAGGGATCAAACCAACTCATCAAAAATCACAATCAATCAATCATCAAAGCAATCGATAAACCTATCCATCAAACGATGAATCAATTGATTTTCCTACATAACATCAGTGTCACACAACACAATCGTTAGCGATGCCTTACTTTTGCAAAACTTTGTGTCGATTGCTTCGTATAGAGGTTTGCGCTAACTAGTCTATTAACCCCATAGCCTCCTTTGCTCACGCTCGAGTCCGCCTTCTTACTGTTTCATCTAGCGATGACTCAGTCAGAAATCATTTGTATACCGCGCCATAGACGTTTGAGTAGGCAATTGTAGTGCAGGAAATTGCAGGTACCCTGCTACTAGCGGAGAGGTATTAAACGCTAGGTCAGGGCTAGTGCAGCTCACAAATCTTGGAATTTACACATTACACGAGTCAGTTGCGTTTGACATGAACGAATTGTCAAAATCAAAACTTCTCAAAATCAAAGACGATTGACTGCGAAGAGACGAATGATCGACGCATTGATTGCCAAGAAACGAATGGCCCAAGACGCTGCCCTCAGCAGGCTGTCGAGACATAGACCATGTGATAAGTTTAGTAGGCACAGCCCAGATTGTTGATCACCTTGCCCGACCCCGCATTGTGAAAGTCGCACAACCATTGAGGTACAAAAGCTGCCACTTACCAAAACGACACGAAACGTGGCTACACTGCAGACACTGCAGTGCGCTAAGCCAACCACTTGGCCAGCGTGTGCTTGACTCTCACGGCTGCTCATGAAACTCATGGAAACTCCGTGCGGCTCATCTGTTCGACGCGGCTTTGTCGGAGATGAAGGCCGCACATGCCCGCACATGCCCGCAGCTGAATGTTCACCCGTGCCAAGAAATTCTTCACGGTCCAGTTCAGGTGACAGAGGTGACAGCGACATAATAGTTCTAAATCAAAATCAACAAATCAAAGCTCTGCGATCTCTGCGAGCTCTGAGCACGCTGAGCACTCTGAGCTGCACAACCTGAATTCTGCACAATCGGAATGGGTGATCTGCTTGGCCACCAAATACACCAAATGCCACCAAGCCCAAATGATGTGGTCGCGCTCTAGTAGCTAGCGCTCACTGCCCGGGACATGGTTTCGGGAGGAAGATCTTTCTCCAGATTCGTAGCACGAACCTGGGCTGTGTGGCACTAGTGGCACTGCAGAAGGAGGGACTGTAAAGACTGTAAGACGAATTTAGCTTTCTTGACTCCACCCAGCACAGCACAGATAAGTTATACTTGGTAGAGGCGGAGAGCGGAGTGCTTGCTCCACAAATGTAGCCTATCTCGTAAGCCCACCGCTACTGACCACAAATTTTTCTGGGCAGAGCTTATCCTGGACAAAACTGTCCAGAGGTTAGTGGGGCTTCATATCCAAATCTTACTGGGAAATTTAGCCTCGACAAAGCTGTCCAGAGGTTAGGTGAAATGTCCTGCATAATGCAGGCAAAACAGGACATTACTAACTTAGTAAAACATATTATTTGTTTTCCTGGTTAGGGCTTCATATAATCCAAATTTTACGGTCCCGACTGAGAAAGATGTTTTTGCCCACCCGTGACAAAAATTGTTTTGATTGAAAAACTCAAAACGTGCCACCTGCATCATGCCTCACATTGATCAGAGTAAAGCTCACATCACGAGCGGAACTGATCGCGGAACTGATCGCGGAACTGATCGCGGAACTGATCGCCGGGAACCCTGGGGCAGTGATGATTTAACGTGCAAGCTGTGCAAGCAATTGGAACGTTCATAGAATTCTGAACTGATTCCATGAGAAAGCGAGTGCACGCAATAGAATTTGATGATGAGTTCATGAGCCGAAAGCTACATTCCACACTTGCATGCTGCCGCGCAGTATGCGATCAATTTCAAACCTGACAGGTGACTGAACGACAGTGGATATGGTTTCTCAGAAGCTCTGCTCAAACTCTGCCACATCTGCCGCAACGGTACGAGGCACTACGTAAATTTGTTAACCTAGGGTGGCAAGGGTGTCCGTTGAATGTCAATGACAGCCTCGGACTCAGAGTCGGACTCGCTTTCGAAGATGGACAGTGAAATTGATCACTGTCAATAATGATCATCAATTCCCATTAATCATGATTCTTCCAAATTCAGAGTTTAGAGTGAGAAATGCAGTGCTTGTCCCAATGCGAATGTCAACACTGTGCCAAGTGCAAGTGCTAGCTAGCTGAACTGGCGGCTTGATGTAACCTGGTATGAATCTCGCCGAGATGTTGAGCAGCAAGCGGGCTAAGAATGCCGAATTTTGGCACGTACAGTCAGTCGCACAGCCAGCGCAGCAGTGGTGAAAGTTCTGTCAGGAAATGAGTCATGAATGAATGCCGTGTCAACGACTTCGTGTCTAAAGTTCGAGTCTTAGATCAATTTCTGTTCTGAGAGAAGAGAGAAGCAGACGGGGTTTGCTCCTACACCGGTAATTTCGCACTCTCTAGATTGATGTTCCTCGATGACCGGTAACAGATCTCACGGTTTCCTGCACCATCGTGTATTACTTTGCTACCACACTATGCTCAGTACCCATCAAGCGAAGACAGTATACTCTGTGTTGTTTCTGCAAGTGGAAAACTTGACCTTCTGCAACAGAGGTCAACACAAATTTAGTAGTATGACTCTTCTCTTGACTCATTTGACGCTCCCGATGGTACTCTTGCCTTGTGAGGTCATACTTGATGCAGTAGAAGACGTGGCGTCTGAACGTCAAACCTTGAAGGCTTCCCACCGGCCGTGCGCGGGTGGTGAACAGGGCCGAGAGATGTATGCCCGGTCACGATGGCTAGCAGCGCTCATTCTGGCGCTCGCAGGTAGCCGAGGGCGAGCGAAGATCGTTGTCACGCGAGAGGTCTCGGCGGGCCTGCCGCTTTTCTCGGAGCTGTCAAACCTTACTTCTACCGGCTCAGAGGTGCCTGAGGTGACAATATTTCCTATGAGCGTGTCGAAATTCGCGTATTTGGGTGTGCAAACAGGGAGCGCCAGCGAATTGGAGCTCAAATGGATGTACCAAAAGGATTTGGATGTCTTGTGCGACCCAGAGCACGAGAGTTTCGAGAGTGTCAAATCGGACTATAAAGGTGCGGCGGTTATGTTTTTTGAGCCCACGGACTTGACGTGCAACGGGAAATACGGCTCCTTCTCAAGCTACGAATATTTGACTTATTGGTGCAATTTCGATTTTGGATTGATGATAAGAGGAAACAAACACCTATACCCCGGGCTCTGGGCAAACGAGAATGACGGTCAGAGATTTGCTTCAATCCGGAACGAGACGCAAAATTGCTGGATTCAGCAAACAAAACTCATGAGCGACGAGGGAACAAACTACTTTAAATATTTTCGAGGATTAGAGACCAGTGGTGATTGGACTCAGCAGTCCAGGTTTTATGTGACTATTACGACGGACGATCATGTTGCTCTGGATGTCTACGACTCCTTTTTGGTCAAAGCCATGTCGCGAATAGCTATTCCAGTCTTGTACATATGCACAGCGATACTGTGTGTTCGGTACCTGTATACGCGAGTTGTTTCCCGAAACTACAACGGCATGCACGTTGTCATTCTGGTGACCAATGCAATTGAGTGCATAATTCTTGGCGCGATTCAAGCTCTGGGAGACAAGTATACGACGCCGAATCTTCCCAATGGTGTGATTCTCTATTTTTACACGTCAATGTTTCCGAGTTCCGTAGCCGTAAGTTTTGGAATGCGTCTGCATTCCCTTGGAATCGATCGCATGAGTAGTTGAAAAGGCCTAACTCTTTTAAATGCTTTCATTTGTCACTGGCAAAGACCGATTATCTTATTGCGTGCCAGTACCATATGGTGCGAGCAGTCGTTGCTCAGGGGGGCGGCGGTCTCGATCCCAGGCACATTGCTAGATTCAGGTTTATTGCCGGCTTTTTGTTGGTTTTTGATGCCGTGATGGGTTCGGTCCTGACAACGGTGACAGGTACGACTTATAGTTTAATGAGCTTTGGGGCACCGTCCTTATGCGTCATTTTGCAGATAGTAATCATCATTTACCTGTTTCGGGAGACAAACGCGGTTCGAAAGATGCTAATGGTAGCCGTATACAGCATCGACTCTAAAAACATGGCATCACAGCATCCACAGCTTGCATATAATTTGCAATGTCAAAAGGAATTAGAAAAGACGCTTCGATTCTGGGTTCGAGTGTCTGCCATGTGCGCAGCTCTGAATGTGGTGTTGTACGGTTTCATGGCTGTGAAAGTAATAGAGCACACGCCATATCTTTGGGTGCTCTTTTGGTTAGCATATCATTTATGCGTAAGTTGTCCTTTGATGGCCTTGAAACACATTAACTCAGGCTAACGTCTGATCGCACAACCTCAATCGCAGAAACTTGGAAATCTTGTGAGTCAAGTCAAAGTATGCGCGCCACCACCGCAATTTAAAGATGGTCCGTATTCCGTGGCCCCAGCTCCTTACTCTACATTCTTCAGCCAGGGCTAACGACCGGTGCTTTTCCAGTCGTAATCTTGCAAAATTATTGGAAAATTTTTGCGTACGAAATTATTTGCTGTGTTTCTCTCGAGAGCAACCTACAAGACGCTGGAAGCTATGGTTCAAAGTCTTCACATTCATATTGACAGTACCATGAATCGGATCGTTTCTGTTGCTGAACACTTTCATATCTCTTTTTGCCATCGTTGGTTGTCACTTGCTTTCTCCTATGGGCTATTCTTGATACGAAAAAAAATTAATCGAGAAAAGACGCTAACCTTGACAATGCAAAAACTTTCCTACAGCAAGAAGCCGCACGAAGTTCCCGAGCTTACTTACACTCCTGGAGCTCTCAGTAAAACGTTTTGGAGTTCATTTTCAAAGACATCAAGATCATGACTTGGCAGCAATACACATGATCAGAACCCGCTCACATCGTTCAAACTACATGAACTACATCACTCGAGTGCCGCACCAAAGCCCGTCCTCTCATCGAGCTAGAACCCGCACACGTTGCTCCAACTTCATCAATTACATCCACAGACTGCAAAAACTTGCGCGCTATTCGCTCTCTACATCCACAGCAATCACTCCACAAGGCAGCCAGCGTACCGGTGTTTTCACCACTAATTGCAAATGACGATTCCCAACTCAACCGCAGCTCCGCGTCTTGACTTGATGCACGGATAAAGGTTTCAAACTCCTCTTTCTAACCTATAACCATCTATAACCCACCCAACCTTACCTTTCCAACATAACATAACATCAATCCATCGATCAATCAATCAATCAATCAATTCGCCAAAAAACGTTAGCCACTGGCACCTGCTTCTCACACTGCGACGAGATATACAAACTGCGAACTGCGAGACTGCGAAACTGCAAACTTGCGAACTTGCGAACTTGCGAACGGGAAACAACGAACGTGGAGCGCATTCTTTCCCGGACGTGGCAAGTCCGGCTCGCGAGAGCAGTAGGGCGAGAGGTCGGAGAGCAGCGCGAGGGTCTCCGAAGATCAGGACGGGAGCCAAGTTGAACGAGCATAACCTAAGGGAGGACTTGAAGCACGAAAGTGTGCAAGTTGGAAAGTGCGAGAGAGCGGAACTGAGTGCGGAACTGAGTGCGGGCGGCACGCCGGGTGGAGTGCGACATGAGCCTGGCTGCTCGCATCGCCGAAGAGCGATCCCGACTTGCGGCTGCTAAGGAGCGCCTCCGTGGGCGGCGAGCTCGAGGGTTGGGGTCAGACGCGATCGCGACAGAGGTCGGGAATGGTTTCCCGCCGGAGCCCGGTGCGCTCCACGTTCTGCAGCAGCATCACGACGAGCAACAACGCCAGCGTCAGTTTACTCAGCATCTCACTCGTGAACATGGGCATGGGCGTCAGCATGGGGCGGTGCACTTGTCGAGCAACAGGCGCTTTGATGTACGCAGCCCCACATCGTCAGCCGGTGTGAGTGTAAAACTGCACGCGACAGGGCAGCCGAGCGGCAGGTCCTCTAGGGCGTCTTCGGTCTCCTCCAACTCTCAATTCTACCAGCAACAACATCAGCAGCAACAGCAGTATCAGCAACGTGCGAGACTACACTTCGACTCGAAGAGCGCTGCCGTGGAGCGCGAAATGGGCGACGTTGCCAGCCAGGACCGCCGCACTGCCGCCAGAGAGGCTGCGCTTCTTGCCAAACTGGACATCGCTGAGCGTAAGATTGAGTTTGCGGAGGCGGAACTGACCGCGAAAGCGAACTTGTGCGAGCAGCTTAGGGGATCGCTGCATGCCGCGGAAAAGGCGAAGGACGAGCTAGAGGAGAAGGTGAGGCAGCATAACAAGGAAAGGCTCGACGCTCTGTCGGAGCGGGACGTAGCTAGAAAAAGAGTATACGCGCTCTCAGAACGTGTTTCTGGGCTGGAGAGCGACTTGGACAGCGCACAGCTGAGTGCTAGGGAGGTTTCACAGCGAGCACTGTTCTCGACAAAGTCCAGCAACGAGCGTGTGGACGCTCTGGAGAGAGAGTTGCTCGAATGCAGAGCGACTCTAGACATCAATGCGCAGCAGCTTGACATGAAAATGGAGGAGCTCACAACGTTGGCCCAGAAACACGAAAACGCCGAATCCGTAATTGACACGTTGTCCACCAGGTGCACGGAGCTTAGCGAAGCACTGGAAGAAGCCAAACAAGCTCAGCTTCAAGCAGAGACGACAATTGAAGTTTTGAATCATAAGCTTTCTGATGTACAAGGCAAAAATAGAGCGAGCGAGTCGAAATCGGTTGATTTCAAGTCGCAAGTGCGGGTAATGGAGACGAAGCTCGAGCAAGAGTCGGCACGCCACAAGGAAGCGGAGACCGCACTTCGTGAAGAGCTTCATGAGACGAGGGCGAAGCTGAGCGAAGCTCGCGTTGAAGCTGAAAAAGCGTTGGACCGAGCTAAAGAGGCAAGCAACAAAGCTAAAGCAGCAGAGGAGCAAAAGCAGCGAAATTTAGATATGTACGAACAGGAGCTGAAGAAAGTCAAGAAAGAGAGCGCACGATCAATTCTGCAGTCAAATGCCAAAGCAGATGCTCAAGAGCGGCGGATATCAGAGCTTCAGAAAGAAATGAAGGTTTTGGAGCGCAAACAAACGAGGACCTCCTCGCCTCGAAGCCCAGAGAATGGGGACTATGGAGGGGTTGACGATGCCCCTTTCGAAGAGCTCGTAGTCGATGTAGACTTGCCGAACGGGAAATCTGTGGAGCTAGTGATCCATCCTACCGAGGACCCAGTGCAAGTAGTGTCTGAGTTTAGCCAAAAGTACTCGCTTTCCCCAAAGGTGTCCAGGCATCTGGAGCGATACATTGCGGGACAAATGTATTCTATGGGAGGCGACGGAGCGCTCACTCGGCCACCGTCCCCACCCCCACCTCCGCCGCCGCTCTCAGGATTTGGTGACGTCGGGGAAATGGACGGTGACGAGCCTGTGCTGACCCCGCCTTCTCCAGGGGCCTTTGAGGATGGCGATCAGCAGGAGTCTGAGGCCAAGCATAATCACACGAGCAGCCCGAGCTCTCCCCCTAAACTAAATGGGGTTCCGCACGTGCCAAGGGATGCGGCAGGTCGGGCAATCCCCAAGGTGAAGGCGGATCCCGTGAATCCCGGAAAGGGGGAGAGCCGGCTTCGCCGCTTGAGCCGCATCCGGGACCGGCAAGAAGCCGCTCAGCAATAGCCCGCTTCAGTTTCACCATTCATTTCAGTCGAAATTTAATTAAAGCACGTAAATAAAAGACCTGATGGAATTGTAAAACACATATAGAGAGTGCGAGTACATCGACGCTCAAAAATGTTGTCCTCTGCGCCCACGTGCGCAGAACTCTCTTTTGGTTAGCATTACCAATCAAGAAAAGAAGTAGATTGACAGTTTTAGTTTAAAATAGACAGGGGCGAAACCAGTTTGTCAAGTGCATTTGGTACGGAAGATCTATGGAAGAGCCGGGTCTTCGTCTACATGAAATGTGATGGGCTGACACACTTGCTGGCCAGCCTCATCCTTCTCGATCATGCCTAAATCGTATGACTTGTGGGACTCGAGAAAATCGGACGCGTACTGGTTTGATTTGTCGCAAAGATTCTTCGGGACTCCATTCAATGTAAGGTCCACAACGCAACCAGGGTCGTCAAGTTGATCGCACAACTTTAAAGCCTGCGAGATCTGTTCGAGCTGCTGCTTCTTGGCATCTACAGCGCTCGTGAGTTGCGTGATTCGCTCATCGTGCGGAGACTCCGCAGTTGGCTCGGCCGCTTCTCCTTCTTCTTGATCACCATCGCCAAGCTTTGCAGCCACTGCGCGCTTCTGAGCATCCCTCATCTTGATTGCCGCAGAGCGTTTTGATTCTAGCTCTTTGAGCGACTTCAAGGCCTTCACGTTCCACTGCGCCAGCCTCATGCGCTGATGCAGCACGCACTGCTTTCTCACAGTAGTGAGCAGCGCATCCGAGTACGACTGCGCATTAAACAGCTGCTGTTTTTGCTGGCCGGCTCCAAACCTGACAGCAATCAACATTATTCTCGTCGCGCCACCGCTCTTCAAATGCTCTGCCCCGCACCCCACTCTCCGCTTTCTTTCCTGCCCGCGTCGTAAACCTAACCTCTCTCTGTCTTCGCCACTGCGTCCGGATTAAAATGTCAGCTTTTTTCCCTCTTTCTGTTAACAGCGCGTTGTCAGCCTTGCATGGCGTGCGTGGAAAAAACACCTGCGACGGACGCGGTTCAATTTTTAGGAGCAACTTGGCTTCCTTCGAGCTCTCAAACCAACCCAGTGCTTCCAGCTTGCTCTTCACGCACATTCCACATTCCACATTCCACATCCACATTCCACATTCCACATCCGCAGTGCCAACCAGTGCCAGTGGCGCAAATTCTTAACGGACACATCTAAAGTTTTGGCTGGCCACATCTTAGTTGCATTTGCCTATAGTCCTGAAGTGCTACAGCGTACAGGGAGGCGCAGGAGCTACGACTTGGCGAAAAGCAAACCTCGCAAACTGCTCAGCGTTTTGCGTTGCTTCGATCAGCGCAAGCAAGAAATTTGAGCACAATTCGCACACCAGCCACTCCGACCCAACTCTTGAATTATGCATTAAGAGACCCTACAGAGGGCAGCAAAGTGAAGTCCTTACCGGAGATCCATCTGGCAAAGTTCACCAAATTTGCGTATTTCGAACTGACAGCTTCTTTCACGAGCACTGAGTAAGCTCACAGAATTCACAGTCAGGTCAAAATCCTAGTTTCTACTTTCTGCTTCCTACTTTTCTCCTGCACCAACGTACTTCGCACTTGATGCCACCATGAACACAGCGACCCGCTCGACTCGAACGATTTGTTCTGGCTGTGGATTGAAATCGTTCTGAGAGAATGATTTAAATTCTGAATGAACAGTGCGAATCGTGAAATGGAACACTTGCCGCAACAACCGCTTTCGCAAAACACACAGCCACGTAGCTGCTGAGGGATGAGATTTCGGCGTTCACATTGTAGAGAGTGAGGAGAGGTCTACAAGAGCAAAACAAACAAAAAAGCAAAGCTGACGCCTGAAATTGCATTCCTGAATTCTGAACTGCATTTTACCACGTTTGAGTCTCTCTTTCTCTTTCTGTTTGGACATGATTTTGATCAAGAACATGAAGTGCTGCAGAGAAGCTAAACCCAAGAGTATTAATGATGGAAGAGATCGAGCTCCAGTCTCCAGTCTCCAGTCTCCAGTCTCCATCTGCGCGAGCTTTACCGTACAGCAAGTGCTGGAGGTGTGGAGGATTGGCTCGAAGCATTTGCGGCTCTTGACTGCGAAGCGAGCTCTGTGAGTTCTGTGAGGAGAAGAACGCGAGTCACATGCGTTCGTGGCCGGAGAGTTTCTTTCGTTTTTTTGTAAGTCGTGACCATTCGAGTGAATTCAGAAGAGAGAAGTCAGAATATGCAAACGTGCACTGCGCAAGTATGATTCAACGATGATCGTGATGATCGGAGGCGCCGCGGCATGTACGCACAAGTAGCTCCATTAATTGAACAAGTTCCAAACAAGGCGTCCCTGCCGACACTGCCAAAGCTTTTTTTTCTTCTTTCGTTGCCCTTCTTCTTTCGTGGCCTTTCTTCTTTCCTTGTGCTTGGAACAGTCTTGGCTGTGAGCATTTCATGTATTCATGCATTCATGCTCGTGTAAGACCACGCATTGCCACAGGCAGCACTGGGGTACTCGTCAAATTTGCAGATTCACGCGGCCGCTGGAGGAAGTAAATCAGAGTTGGAGAGAGTGAAGAGAGAGAGCGAGCGAGAGAGAGAGAGAGCAGGCTACACGAAGGACTCTCTCTTCAGAATTCAGAATTGGGGACCGACCTTCCACCAACCGCCCGCATATGATGCAAAACTGAGTCGGAGCAAAAGAGATGTCGAGGTCGTCGAGGTATCGAGATGTCTCATCATTGGAGCTGTAACTATGACGGAAGAAAGCCCCGCGACCAGACAGACCAATCCGCTGGCAGTAGTTAGGATGGGAAAAGATGGAAAGCCCTAAAAGCACTGTGCCAGCTCGGGCCAAGAGTCCGAAGCACCGACGAAGAGAAGCCGGAGCATGAACGAAAAACAAGTACCTTGCGCACGCGCGTTGCGAATAGTCCGCAATCCTCGTGCCGGTGATCGGTGCCCCACCGGCCGCTCTCTCTTCTGTAAACCTCTTTGGTTCACTCAATCAAGAGGGCATTCTTATTATTTTTCTTTCTAAATTATATTTTATAGTTTTATTTTTGCAAGAATAAGCGAACTAAAATTAGTAGCGTGTACTAACAAAGGCGGTAGCTCTCATGGTTTGAGAAGAAGAGCTCTCTTCGAGTTTGCCTACATTGCCTACCACTGAGGAGAGAAGGCCGCATGGCCTCAAGCGTTCCACTGGAAGTGGTGTAAAAGCCCTTGTATTCTTTTGTTTTTGTGAGAGAAAGAATTTCGGTGTGAGGAGGATGGAACAGCACAAGACTCTGCAACAGTACATTGAAGAGGCGCAAAACGTGGTTTCTCGATGTTTCTCGCCTGTGAAGCTGGACAAATTCACCGGAAGGTAGGAATCAAACCTTCACAGCTGTCGGGAGAGTCAGTCAGTCAGTCTCTCGCACAAATAATGGGCTCCTTCCAGTTCACGGGGCGTTAATACCAGACATGGCGCTCTTGCAGTCGCTCTATCCCACAGATCACTGAGGTTCTAAGGTGTCGCCGAGCGGTGCAATTGTTGAGAATATCAATGTGCATGGCTAGAAGTAACCCGTAAGTGCTTGCTTCTTTCCTCCTACATCCTCCTGCTCGGTGAAGACTCGAGTTTGCACTCGTGTGGCGCAGCGATAAGTTGTTTATTTCACAGTCAGTCCACACATTTACACAAAGGTGCCACCTCGGACTCTTGACCAGGATAGGCACCCGAGTAACATATGTATACTCAATCTAAGAACTAACAATTTAAAACGGGAGGTCACAGAGATCCACATTCTACTACGCCATAAGATAGCTAAAGAAAGAGGAATTGTTGTGAGGGGAGCACCTCAAGATTTCCTGCAGTCAGTTACGATATAATAATCCACGTGTAAGTTCAACTGCACTGCAGCATTGAGTGTTTCCGTTGTATGCATTGTACAACACTCCAAGCTGAGACTTTTTGAGATTCAAAAGGAATCCACTTTTCTCCACTTGACTACAGCTATTTTGCTGCGATGATTTACACGTGATCTATTTCTAAGGCAGAGACTCTCCATCTCACTTAACTTTATCCTCTAAAAATCTTTGAAAGGACTGAAAGGTCGTTGTCGACTGACGCAAACTTGACGAGACGAGTTCAGGCGGACTGACTCATCTCCTCATCCGCCTCCTCCTCCTCCTCCTCCTCCTACGCCATAGGATGCGTGCTATTGCTATGACGAAACACAGATCTTGAAATAGTACTGGTACTGAGTACCACGCTTAGTCGCTACAGAGAGTAGAAGCGCAACATTTGAAACTTAGAAGGGTGTGACGAGTTCAAACGTTGCGACCCCTTCCATCTCAGATTGTAATTCTTTGGAGGGAAGAGTATAGATGTAGTGGATGTAGGATCAAATTTTTAAATTTTTAAAACTTCAATTTCCAAGTATGCCTGGCCTCAGTCGACCGACAAAATATTAAAAAAAAAGTGTCCCGTTACGGAAGTACTCTCAAAGTTCTATTCCTTCTCTATTTCCATTTTCGTTCCAAGGATGGTGAGGTAGGAGGGGAGGGAAAGAGAAGGTTGAGAGGAGACCCGTATCGTCAGTTGCTGTAGCCTGCGTAGCGAGAAAAGTTTTGCGTAGTCATAACATACGAATTTTGGGCTAACACCTTGGGAACTCTCAGGGCCGTCTTCAAGAAAATAAGAGTACTCAGCCAAAATAGATAACCCTCACAACAGCGAGAGAATAGCCATGAGTCGGAGGATTGTGGAGCGGAGGCTATCCAAGCTCCGGCCCGATTCTGCGAAGGAGAAATAGCCTCATAAAACTTGAGGGGTGTGTCCCACGGCCATTTCCAGTACATCTCAGTCGTTACCAGAACCTGTCTTTTGGATTGAATGAAAAAAGCGAAGGGGGTTGCAAACTCCCTCTCCTCCACTCCCACTTCCCACTTCCCAATATTTCCCAATGGCGTTTTGACGCTCGTCGCGCTGTCAATCAGTCAGCACCCAATGTCGGGTCTATCGATGTCTATTGTCTACGAAAAGTCCGTACTTAGTTCGCAGTAAGTTAGTAGGACCTTGATTATTATACTAGTTTTGTGGGTCCCACAAAGCCAACTGCACGAATTTGTGCAGAGGACTCACCGGGCTTGTTTGGCTTGCCAGGTAACTTGCTTTGTACCGGGCACGGACTTTTCGAAGACGACAAAGTTACATCTCCTCGCATACGTGTCATCCAGGGTATCCAGAGTCAGGAGTCGAGGCTTATCAAAGTAGGTTCATTTATAAGTTAACATTTGGAGTAAATTTGCCACACACTTATCGTGATTCTGAATGGGTCAAGACCAGCTCTCAAACGCATACGTGGGAGTAAATATTCCAAAGGGAGCAAACGATTTATGAAAGAAGGGATAAGCCGTGTTTTAAAGTTTGCTAAAAGCGAGACCTTATGGACAACAAAATTGCCGGTGTTATAGGATTATATAAAATATATTTCAACGGTACGGTACGTATATGCTGGGTAGAGATACTTATCCCGGAACCAGAGCCGGGAACCATCCAGCCTTAGAGAAAGATCTTGCACGGTCAAGTTAGGATTATCTATACAACATTCTCTGTACAGTAAACCTTGTTCCAGACGGATCCGGATTCCCAGCACTGTCTACGGTACCACATACCTATGTAGTAGTAGTTTTCGTGGAGATTGCGCCAGACTTTTGGATATCAAAAACAGGTGTCCCATTAGATTAGGTACGTAAATAGGTCCTCCCTGGAGTGAATAAACGTTATGTAACGTTCCACTGCTCTTCACTCTTGCTTCGCAGCCTGCGTTGTGAGATTCACTGTGAAAGCCACATTAGTTGCAAACTTTTGCTTGAGCTGGCCACTTCCCCTCTCTCCTCCCCTCTCACATCCTCTCACCTGGTATAATAATAAGGGAGTATAAAACAAAGAGAATGGAATGGGGAGAGGAGAAGGAAGAGGAAGGAAGGAGCGGTAGGAAGAAGGAGGTGGAGAGCCCCCCCCTTTTCCCCTCATTCACTCTCTGTCTCTTTCTCTCCTTGCGAGGCAATGTTGCATATCGTGCTTCCTGAGGGAGCAATAGGAAATCAGAATTCAGATTGACTGTGAATCAATGTGTTTTCCAGACTTTGTGAATCAATGCGTTTTCCAGACTTTGGGCACATTACGCAGAAGAAGCCGTGGCTCACTTGCGGGTGGCCCTCACTTTTAGACCAATCAATTCTGAGGCATCTGAGGCGCCACGAACGTTGGCACCGTCAGCACAGCAGTTGAGAAGTGAGCCAAGTGAGGGATGCCAAACATCTCGAAGGAAACGAAAATCAGTGCCACGGCTTTTAATTACTGCGACTTTAAAAGTGAGAAGCAATTCCGCAGTGGCACACCGGGATGGATGACTGGACACGACGTTTCGCTTACATTTGCTTAAAAGGTTGAAAAGAGGAATGAATAACAAAATGATAACTTGCTCAAATCTGTGCTGCAATTACCTGTAGGCCAGGAAGAGAACGAACACAGGAAAAGCCTTCGCAGTGAAATAAACAGAAAGCATCTCATCAACCTACTACATACAAACCCAATGGGCGATTTTTACCACACCAAAATAGAATTGAGGCTTCCCAGGACCGAGGTAAATTGTAAGATCTACTTAAGTAGGTGAATGTAGATGAACGTAATCATGTTTCGTATCAATCAACAAGTTTCGACTGTTTTCAAATATCCCCTTCCTTTTCCTCGGCCTACAATTCCTCTGCTTTACATTAGGTCGGGGTAAAACCGGTGTTTAGAAAGCACGGGTTTTCTCCAAACGATTGTTCTATGTTGAACATGAATGAATAAACTTCGACAGAGAGCTAGCTGTCTATCAAGACAAGCCATGAAAAAGCATCCTCAGTGCATGAAGCCAAGGCGGCCCATGAGTTTTTTGAACTTGCGAGCCAAATCTCGAGTTGGTGGGTGATGGTGGGTGGCTTGTTTTTAATACTGAGACGGTGTTGGCCACGAATACCAAATTACGTTCTTTTCAATCTGCCTTCTTCATGGCCTGACAAAAATCGTGCAGAAGGAAGCAGATGATAAACTTAACAGAGCGCACGTACACAAGACAAACTTCGTGCGACGCGTGCAACTCAGTGGCAACTGCACTTCCCCAAGACCGATAAAGTACCAGTAGCACGGTATACCTGTAGTAGTACCGGAACGGTTATTCAGTTTCGGTTAGCAGCTTCTCTTTCTTTCCTCACGCGCAGTGTTGCGACATCAACGCAAAATGAAATGGTTTGGTCACGACAACAACGACGCGTTGGCCAACACAAAGTGTCGACTATGCCGACATTAGCACTGTCTGGAAATGTATGACGAGCCGCTGTTGTTCAAGTTTTTTGACGAATTTTGTACAGAATTGGTTCTTGCTCCCCGTACGCCTGTACGAAATCTGTTCGAGAATCAGAAAAATCAGAAACAATCTAGAATATGAATTAAGAATAAATAGAAATAATAGAAAGGCGCAACTCCGAGTCGACGGGACGTGTGGTTCAGAGAGAGGGTGTGGTGTACGAGCGAGTACCATACAATTGGCGGATCGGATTGAAAAAATTAGTCTCAACAATTATTCTTTTGTCCTCAAAATAAGGTCAATCAAATTCTTCAAAAAGGGAAACGTCGTCTGGCATACGAGCTCGTAAAACCGGGTTTGACGTGTTGAAGAATGTTAGAAGAGCAGCGATGTCTTTCACCAGTACGGTAAGTGCCGGTACTGAGGACGGCGATCCGAGCGGTGGTTGATGGTGACTGCATCACAACAGTGGGCGCACACTCCCGCCGACTCCAGGCAAATCGCGACACGGCGCCACCCCCTCACAACCGGTCGGCGTTGCTCCTCAGCAGGCTCTGCTCCCTCTCAGCGGTTTGGCAGGATAAAGAAGGGACAACAACATCAAGGAAGATGCTAAAAGCAGGAGAAGTTTTGGAATTTGGGTAAGTTGGGTGGACCTCTCCTCTCCGTCTCTGAAAGCACGGGCTAGCGCAGAGCCACTGCTGAAGGTAGAATGGCGCTTCTGCAGGCGTGTAAGCGCACAAGACCCGGTCTGCGTTTTCTCCGTTAGAGATGGGAAAGAGGAAGGGGAGAGGAGGGAGAGGGGAGAAAGGAGAAAGCAGGAGGAGGAGGAGAGCGCAAAGTTCGTGCTCACCCCTGTGATTCACAGTCCAGCCTTCGCGACTTAAGGACTTGATTAATTTAAACCACCTAAAGTAAGTATTTTTCCTCCCTTTCCCTGCTCTCGGAACGACACCCCCTCCCCCGAAAACATAAATTTTCTGTGAGGAGTGAAGACAGCAAGAAGTTAACACTTTCCGCAGTTTTCACGCATGTGGCGATATGTCCCTTTCGCCTCTTTTGCCGGTGGGAGACGTTTCTCCTCGTACCACCATGTCCAAAATCCTGTGGCAGTATGCTTTTGTGGCGTCTTAGGCTAATTAGTGCAGTCTTATGTCAATTTACGAATAGTTGACTCTAGCAGTGGTCTTCTGAGGAGACTTCTTTTCCCTTCATCACACTCGTAGGCGTTCGTCTAATAGTTTCGGAGGGTGGCGGCAAAATAGAAATCTTGTTACTCTTGTTACGACCGCTTTGAGCTCTCATTGTACTAGTAGTGTTCACGGAACGCTTAGGAGAATGTTATCTGTTCAGAATTCAGATTATAGGGGTGGCGACTGTGGCGACTGTGGCGCTAAGTGAAAACATTTGTCCAATTCAAAGTAACACGAGGACAGAATGCATTTTAACTTGAAAGTACCATGTTTTGAGTACTAGTACCTCTGTCAGCACTATATTTTATATCAGAGTCACTTTTGATCCTGGATCGAACAAAACGCGGTCACATTTCAGCCTCCTTCCTTCCTTCCTTTCTTCCTTCCTTCCTTCCCCAACGGTCCCGCCAGAAGGCGAAGACTTGCCCCGAAGTTGCGGCAAACGCAACCGACGTCATGAAAAGAAAGAAGACTTTCTGCCACGAACATTGCGCTTCTTTCTTTCTTTCTTTCTTTCTTTCCTTCTTTCGATAGCCGAATGACCGTCGCATCGCGAGCTGAGGTTCCCAGATGCATGTAAGTCGCGCATGATACTCTCAACGGTTTCGGAGAAAGTGCTTGCGCTAACACTAAGACCGAACTCTCTCCCTCTTCCCAAAATTGAGGAGTCTAGTCTTGTCTGTCGTCGCAAGAGTCGCCCGTACTGTACCGTACTCATGCTGTAGTCGCAGACGAACGAGGCATAGAGCGCGGCTAAGCCATTCGATAGAGTAAGGTTACGTGTCTGCTCCTTAGAGCCAATCGGTCGCAAAAAATGGAAGAAAAAAAAGGGGAAAACAGTCGAAGATGGGAAAAGCAAAGTGAATCGATCGATGTAAAACCGGCAGATAAATCGCCTCCACACGCAGAGGAGTGAGTTCCTTCTCCCTCCGCAGAGGATCTTTCGAATAGTGTTTTGTTAAAAATATATTTCTCCCTTGCGCTAGAACTCCCTTGGAGTCCTGCGAGAGAACATTCTTTTTGGCTCGGGTTATTTTTTTTTTCGCCAAACCACCTTCACCCACGTCAACAGAACACACCTGGAGTCGAGGCACAACACAAACAGCGGGAGAAGGCAGGAACAGCCAGGGAGGAAGGAAGGAGGGGAGTTTGAGTGCCTCTCAGGAGGAAGAAGAAGAAGAGATCTTCGGGAGGAGGAAGGCGGGTGCTATGCCTTCTGGAGCCATCCTACGGAATCATCTGAGAATCCGCTGTGAGGAGGGACCTCGGGCGGTAGTGCTGGCTATCTCGAGGGAAGGGAGAAAGAAAGGGAGCGCGGGAAGAGACAAGTCCAAGTTGGGCCCAGAAAAGGGAAAGATGGGTGGAAAAAGTTCGATTTGCCGGAAGTGAGCGCCACAACAAGCAGTTACCACGAAGACTCCGCCCGCCCAGTCAAGCTCAATTTGAAGTAGATGAGAAGGAAAACACGCACCTGCTGAGTCTTGAACTCTCGTTTCAGAATTTCTGAAAAACGTTGGGTTGCGACTTATATAATGACAAAAGATGGGCCGGTCTCCCTTTCCTCCCTTTCCTCCCTCTCCTCCCTTCTCTCTATTTTCATTCAATTAAACCATCTCCTCTCCATTTTATAAATGCTTTCGCCGCAGCCGAAAAGAAAGAGCTGCGACTCTTGACAGGGATGCCGTGGAAGAATCGAATGCGAGTCAACTCACAAGGCGCAGGAGATTAGGAAATTAGACCCTAGGTTTTCTCGCTCGCGATGTGTGTGAGGGATGTTGAGATATGTTGAGATGTTGGGATGTTGGGACGTTGATGATATGTCACTAGGCTATAGCCCACCTGCCCACTCACCTTCTCTACGCGATACTTCCGGCGTGCAGGTCTTCACAAGATTCACGTCATTAAACTAATGGTGAGGGGTGCGCCAAGCGATGGTCGTGTGAGCTCGTTCTTCCTCCTGCTAAGCACTAAGCATGGAGTGCAGAGCACAGCATAACAATATGTTCATTGAATCATTGGAAGAAACATAGGTACCAAGGAAGAGCTTGCTGTGGGAATTTGCCATCTGCCATCTGCCCTTTGACTGACTCGGAGCCAAGAGAAGTTTCAACTGAGTGGATAGACTGGATGGGCTTGGATGGGCTGGCTGAAGTCAGGAAAGGCAGAAACGCTTCCCAAGGATTGGTTGACATGGAGTTTGTGTGAGCCTTTCCACCCCATACCCCTCACGCTCCACACACGCCACGCCCCTACTCTTGCACTTGCACTTGCTCTTGACTTTCTTCCTTGCTTGAACTTACTTCTTTCCTCTTGCACCTCGCCCAAATCTGTGGCGTTGCAACCTCTTTCGCTTACCAGCCGCGTTTTCGGCGAGAAAGTTTGCCCCACTTGGCTTGAGGGACTCTCAAGTTCGGTTCGTGCGTGGGGAGCGTGAGACTCGGTCAACTTGGGCTTGTTTAGAGTTCGATAAAAAAGGTTGAGCCGTGGGCCCGCTTGTTAAAACAAGTTCCGCCTCTCCTCGTTCTCGCTGTGGCTCTCTCAAGCTTGGCTCGACACTTGACTTGGCAGGGAGCGCAGAGGGCAGTGCAGCTATCTTCTCGCCAAGCGTCGCCCAACGCCCGCGAAGGGCCATCTTTGCCGTGGGATGGTTGCTTCTCTGCCGAGTTCATCTGTCGCTGCACGCCTTCCCTGGCCTCTTTCTCCTCATAACGACCTTCAAAGTCGTGTGGGGAGAGGACGGGCCTCTCCCGTCGTGGAAAACTACGCCTTCTTCGGCCTCAGACGTTCGCCGGCGTAGCGTGCACGGGTTGCAACCCCTTGTTCACCCCACGCCCATCAGATTTTCCCTCCCTTCCCCTCCGTGTTGTCGTGTCCTTTGTTGCGCTGCGCGGTCGTTCAACCACATTTGAGACGGCCCCCGTACAAAGAGCAACAAGACATTCAAACAAGCATTTAGCAAGTCGGGCACCGACTTGGAGATACTCAACGGCATGTACCCTGACAACAGGAGGCCCCATGTCCCTCAACCCAGCGCAAATGACCAGAGCAACTCCAATGTACCTCCATCTCTCCACCCAAACCCGAATGCTGTGTGGTCCGACCAACAGCAGGCGGCACATATCGCTGCTATGAACTCAATTCTGCACGGAGGCATGCATGCCGCAAACAGATTGCCAGGACCTTCACCACAGTCACTCCTAGCAGAACGGCATCCCAATTCTTTCGCACATCAAATGAGTGCAGGCGCTTCCTTTGGCCCAGCTCATCCGCTGTTCGACCCGCGAACAGCACAAAGCCAGCTCCATGCTGCAAACGTGTTTGGCAGTTGGCCAGTGTCAATGATGAACCTGGAGGACCGCCATAACCTTAGTCAGCAACACCAACTCGCTGCGCATCAGTCGCTCTTACATCATCGACAAATGAGTGAGATCTCGGGCTTTCCTCGACAGATGCAGGCTCATACAAATGCGGTGTTCAGTGGCATGTACAGCGGCGCTCCAGGATCAGTGCATGATCAACAGATGTACCTCATGCAGCAGCAGCAAGCGCAACTCCAGCTCCAGCAGCAGCATGCATTTGCCTTGCAGAACAACAATCCGCAACTCTCGCAGCACGTCCTTTTCTCTTTGCCTGCGTCCAATTCACCTGATCCAACGAGTGCAGTCACTGTTGGAAACAAGAATATTGATAGCCATCATATTGTTGGGCTCTCGCAGCATCAATCCGAGCACGAGATGCAATCGTTACGCCAGCTTCAGACCGTGGGCTCTCTTGGCGGTCATCAATGGACTTATCAGCAACAGCAGCAGGGGCTGCCAGTGCAATCCAAGCGGCCCAATCAAGACAGCAATCTGAATCGGCCACCGGCGTCGGAGATTCCTAAACCTAACACAGGAGACATCAAAACCAAGTCGTCCTCGCTGCTTGCTAAGGGATACACAGCTCCAGTGCTTGGTGCAACGTCCACCTCCCCGCAAAATCAAGTTCGGAACACAAGTCAAGCTAAAGCCTCCAAGAAAAGAAAGCTGCCAACAACAGAATTGGCCGTCGACGCGAAAAGCTTGGCAAAAACGACCGAACTGAAGAGAAAGACGTCGGTTGCCTCAAACGCATCTTCCACCAAATCCTCTGACTCGAAACAGAATACTTCGGCAAAACAGCCACGCAGAACGAGCTCAAATTACAGAGGTGTGTCGTGGCACAAGCGGGACAAAGCGTGGATTGCTCGTGTCTGGATCAATGGCAAGACGGAGCATGTTGGAGTCTACGCCTCTGAAGTGCGCGCAGCACTTGCGGTGGATCACAGGATGCATTTTTACAAAGGTGAGGCCATTTCCTCGCAGCTGAATTTTCCAAATGCTGAATTGAGGAATCGTCTTCTAGCCTGTGCGCGAAAGGGGCAGGACCCAAAGATAGAATTGGAAAAGATAATGAAGGCGGAACAATCTTCCAGCAGCTCTCAAGATAGCAGGGAAGGATTGGATTCTTCGACGACAGCCGACCTTTTGGAGGGTCAAGTCACCAGAACTCTGTCTGGCCAAGATTCCAAAGTCGCCCCGTTGGATGACGACGGGGAAGCTCCGCGCGCAACCTCAAGCGCTCTTGAAGCAATGGACGCTATGGCCACGCCAGTCGAGATGCTTCCTGTTTCACAAGCGCAAACTCTCGCAAACGCTCAAGATTCCAAACCAGTGCTCACTGAAACATTGGAAAGAGATGGCAATAGCGAATCTGCTAGTGGTGCCGAGCCATCGAGTGGCCCAGATAAAACCGACACTGATTTGAGTTCACAGAACTCGTGAAACGGTTAGGTTGAAACGGAAACTCCTGAGGAACCTGGTACCAGCTCTTGTTCCCTGTTTTTTGACACAGAAACCACAAGTGGTGACGACGATTTTTTGTTCGCATGGCGCTTTCAAAACTATTTTGCGTGCGTGCATTGTCTATGATAACATGGCTCCACACTCTGTAGCTCTCACATCGTGCTCTGTTAATCGCAGTTGCGCAAATTTAAACTCTCTTCGACACTAGGTGAAGAGTGGGATCGATTTTTCCTGAACTTGACGGTGGCCATCACTGCGAATGACCTATAGTTTTGTATAAAAGCAACGCATGATGTTTCAAATTTTGCTTGATTGACTGACCGATTCATTCATTCATTTACTTGATTTGTGATCGAAAACTCTCGATTGGGATGCAAGGCGGATTCAACGCTATATACAATTGTGTTTTTCAACGGGCGATTTTTGGCAAGTCGATTCGAAACGCAGAGTCACTCAAATCCCATCTAATGAGCTATCTGAGTCGTAAGAGTCGCGGTTCGCACGCTGCTTCCCGCTGCCACCCATCACCAGCTTGGCGGCTGCGTCGAGCTCATTCGCAACAGACGGGGCGTTTTCCTTCTTTTTTCGTCCCCCGGCCTTCCTCTTTCCGCCAGCATTCGCTCGCTTTTCCGTCACTTTTGGACAATGCCGCTCTTCAAACGCTTCCAGTTTGGCCTTGGCGGCCGGATTCTTCCTGGCGCACAGGAGCACATCATCGTTGTTGATCGTTGTGCGTTTCGCATGCCTCATAAACTGCCCCAAGTCTTCTGCCAAGATCTCTGCACACGGTCATCGCCGAAATTTCACATTCACGCATTCACGCATTCACACAATCACACATTCACGCAGCCCCAAGCTCTTGTCAGCCACACCTTATCTTCCCATCTCCTCGCCCATCCTTCACAACCCGCCCTCCCAAGCCAAAGCCAATGCCACGAACACCTCCACAACGCACCTGACATATCCAACGCCAGCTTGGAAATGCACACCACCGCCGACCGAGAGAACCTCGCCATCTCGCCCTCCCGGGCCTGCTCCTGCTCCTTGGCCTTGCACACCTTGTCCACCATCAGCGCCAGCTTGGCCTGCAGAGCCGCGTCGCCCATGTTCACGTTGCCTGTCTGCCTGCGCGTATCGCACCGTCCTATGCGTTGTCCCACGACAAAGCAATGAAGCAATGAGGCAATGAGGCAACAAAGCAATGAAGTTGCAAAGTAAGAAAGTAACAAAGTAAGAAAGCAGCAAAGCTTCGACCTCGCACGCACAAGTGGCAACAAGTGGCAACCCCTTTCGCTTTATGCTACAAATGCTACAAGGCTGATTTCAAAATGTTTCATTTCGAACAATGTTCACATTGAACATGAATAATGAATGAATTGTGTCGAGGAGCATGGGTTGTTCGCGAATGGGAGAATGGACGTCATTGGCGCATCTAGCTAGCCTATGTTAGCAAGCTCTATAGCCTAGGCTAGCTACTAGAGAGCTACTCTAGTCAACACAAGATGGATGCAGCGCAAACACCTGCAATATGCAGGCTTATGTCAAGTCCTGCAAATTTCATGGTGACCACTTTTCTTTTCCATAAGAATCGCTATAAGAATAGATATCACGTTCATCGTAATTTTTGACTAGGTGATTATTATTGTGACCACTTTTCATGGCATAGTACTGTCTAATGTGTGACAATAAGTTGGTTGTCACTCGAGCATCTACATAAAACCATGATGCATGCATAGAGTACGTAGTAAATGTGCGTTGATCGCCGCAATCACCTGCAATATGCAGGCTTGAATCAAGTACTGCAAACTTCACGGTGACCATTTTTCTTTTCCGTAGGAATCGCTAGAAGAATAGATATCACGTTCATCGTAACTTTTGACTAGGTGATTATTATTGTGACCACTTTCCATGGCTTAGTACTGTCACACATTAGACAGTACTAAGTCGGTTGTCACTCGAGCATCTCTAGAGCTAGCTAAAACCATGATGCACTCATATAGTAAGTAGCGTTGATCGCCTTAAACACCTGCAATGTGCAGGCTTGAATCAAGGACCGCAAATTTGGCTGTGACATTTTTTCTTTCCCATAGAGCTCACTAGACAAGTATATATCTCGTTCATCCTAATTTTTGGATAGGTGATTATTACTGTGACCACTTTTCCTGGCATAGAACTGTCTAATGTGTGATATAAAGCTGGCTGTCACTGGAGCATCTACATAAAACCATGATGCATGCATATAGTAAGTATTGAATGTGTGTTGATCACCACAATCACCTGCAATATGCAGGTTTAAATCAAGTACTTCAAACTTCACGGTGACCATTTTTCTTTCCTGTAGGACTCACTATAAAAGTGGATATCACGTTCATCCTAATTTTTTACTAGGTGAGTATTATTGTGACCACTTTTCTTGGCATAGTACTGTCTAATGTGTGACATTAAGTCGGTTGTCACTAGTAGAGAATCTAGCTAGATAAAAGCATGATGCATGCAGAATCATACAGTAGGTAAACACCTGCAATGTGCAGGCTTTCATCAAGTACTGCAAATTTCACCGTGAACATTTTCTATGCCATAGGAATCGCCACGCAAATAAATAACAGTCTTCTGCAGTGGTCTTCTGTGTCTTTTTGGTTCTAACCAAAAACGAACAATGTGAGTCTCACAGATTGACTCTCCGTACAGATAAACTTACAGAGAGTACAGAGAGTACAGAGAGTACAGAGAGTACAGAGTGGACGCGCGAAAGTCTCACCTCCTCCACAACTCCTCAAAAACTCCTCCGAGTTGAATTCCATTTCCAACTCCGACTCCTCTCCAGCTTGCGTCTTGCAGTCTTCACCGATCAACTTGCGTCTTGGAGCTTTGTTCTCGACTCTCAACTCTTGGCCTTCGAATCAGGCTACACGACGCTCGCTCCAAACAAGTCCACCAGCCTATGATAGCCCATTGTCGAGTTGTGGAGTCATCGAGATCGAAAACTCTCTGATTTGCTGCGAATTGACAGAAGCAACGGCCAAGGAGATCACCGCCAAGCCGGAGTCGCGTTTGATTGATTGATTGATTGATTGATTGATTGAAAGGCCAGGATAGGCAAGCCGGCGAAGGGTTTTTGGCGAAACGCACGACGTCGCAACTTGACAGAGAGGAGCGATGCACCCGCTGGTGAGAGACCTGTACAAGAGGCTGCTGGTGGCGGGCAAGGACTACCCGCTCGGGCTGGNGGATGTGACATGTTTTCTTTCCCGTAGAGCTCACTAGACAAGTATATATCACGTTCATCCTAGTTTTGACTAGGTGATTATTACTGTGACCACTTTTCATGGCGTAGTACTGTCTAATGTGTGACATTAAGTTGGTTTTCCCTGGAGCATCTACATAAAACCATGATGCAAGCATAGAGTACGTAGTGAATGTGCGTTGATCGCCGCAATCACCTGCAATATGCAGGCTTGAATCAAGTACTGCAAACTTCACGGTGACCATTTTTCTTTCCCGTAGGACTCACTATAAAAGTGGATATCACGTTCATCCTAATTTTTTACTAGGTGAGTATTATTGTGACCACTTTTCTTGGCATAGTACTGTCTAATGTGTGACATTAAGTCGGTTGTCACTAGAGCATCTACTAGATAAAAGCATGATGCATGCAGAATCATACAGTAGGTAAACACCTGCAATGTGCAGGCTTTCATCAAGTACTGCAAATTTCACCGTGAACATTTTCTATGCCATAGGAATCGCCACGCAAATAAATAACAGTCTTCTGCAGTGGTCTTCTGTGTCTTTTTGGTTCTAACCAAAAACGAACAATGTGAGTCTCACAGATTGACTCTCCATACAGATTCCAGAGAGTACAGAGAGTAAACTTACAGAGAGTACAGAGAGTACAGAGTGGACGCGCAAAAGTCTCACCTCCTCCACAACTCCTCAAAAACTCCTCCGAGTTGAATTCCATTTCCAACTCCGACTCCTCTCCAGCTTGCGTCTTGCAGTCTTCACCGATCAACTTGCGTCTTGGAGCTTTGTTCTCGACTCTCAACTCTTGGCCTTCGAATCAGGCTACACGACGCTCGCTCCAAACAAGTCCACCAGCCTATGATAGCCCATTGTCGAGTTGTGGAGTCATCGAGATCGAAAACTCTCTGATTTGCTGCGAATTGACAGAAGCAACGGCCAAGGAGAGCACCGCCAAGCCGGAGTCGCGTTTGATTGATTGATTAATTGATTGATTGAAAGGCCAGGATAGGAAAGCCGGCGAAGGGTTTTTGACGAAACGCACGACGTCGCAACTTGACAGAGAGGAGCGATGCACCCGCTGGTGAGAGACCTGTACAAGAGGCTGCTGGTGGCAGGCAAGGACTACCCGCTCGGGCTGGAGTGGGTCAAGTCCAAGGCGAAACCGTGGATTAGGCAGAACGCGGCCTTGACGGACGAAGTGGACATCAAGAAGAAAGTGGCCGAAGGAAGGTTTTGGGCGCGTGAAATGCAGGCAGTTGCAGCGCTGAAAAAGTACAGGACCATGAAGAAGAGATACGGAAGAGAGGAGTAGGACAAGTTTTGTTCATTAGATAGATTTTGGCTCAATCGGAATCCGTTCCGCCAGTCGGTTGCCGCCATAATGTTGCTGCCAATCGTGGCTTCACTGTTGTCAGTCGGAGCAAGCCGCAGGGTTTGGCACACATTCACTGATAGAGCAATCGCTTGCCTGGCCCTGATCCCCACTGTGGCTTGCTCGACGACTTGAAGTGCTGTCTGCCGCCGCTGCTTCCCGACCGACTCCGACGTCTTGCATTTGTCGGCGTGCCCCCATTAGCCAATGAAAATATAACAGTGCCTTCCTCTGCAGTCTGTCTGAGAGGCGCTGACCTCCCTCTCTCCGCTTGGCCGTTGCCGGCTCGTGGATGTGGCGCAGACTCGGCGCGAATTCTTGTCTGGTCTGTCCTCGGAAGCCGAGGCGGTGTATTCAAACCAGTAGCGACCGGCGAGGAAGACTCCTCCACACTTTTACTCCTCTGCTGCCTCCGGGCCTTTAAGCCTTGTAATAAACTTTGAGTGAATGTTTCCTTACTAATGCTCTGACTTCGGCGAGGCACTCCCTTTTCTGCATTAGCAGCTTCTTTTTCCACCTCGTCAGCAAACACGGCGTTGGTGTGACTGCTCTGCAGATTGTTCTTACTAATCTGAATCCTACTTTCTTTCAGAGCTTTGACAATTTCAGTGAGATCTGTGTCAATGTCCTGCGTTTCCTTTGACAAGGTTGCAGCAGAGGCCTTCGTGGGAGTGACAGTCTGCTCGCGCGCGGCGTGGGAGTGGTGCACTAGATCGGATAGTTCAGGATCCTCACTCAAAAGAACTCGGACAAGATGGTTCGCGCTCTCCAGCTTCCTCCTCATCATGGCCAGGTCTTTGCTGTGCTGAATCTCCATATCGTCTCGAAGAGACTGCAATTGAGCTTCCGCAGCCTCCAATTTAGACTGCAAACTAGACGCCCGCTTTCGCGCAAGGTCGAGGTCAGTGCGATTCCTTCGGGATTTTGAAACGGCTTTGTTTGTCGTTTCACGAAGCAATCGTACCTCACCCTCGACCTCTTCCGCGTCCAGGGCCGCTTTGCTCAGCTTCTCGGAGAGATCTCGCACAATCTTCGCCTGCTCAACGGTTGCCTTTTTATCCCGCCTTGCCCGGCAGTCCGCCTTTCGCGCCTCGTTTAGAGCCTCCTCCTTCTCCTTTAGCACCGCGCTCATTTCCCCCTGCAAGCGAATGATTGTTGTTTCCATCACATCGCGATAAAGGTGAAAGTCAGCAATCTCTTGTCTTGCTCGGCCAAGTGCGCGAGTTAGTTTGCGAATCACGCTCGTGTGCTTTCTCGAGACAGAGCTGCTCTCTTCATAGTCTCCGTTCTCTGCGCACTGACCCGACTCCGCACGGATGCCCTCTGCTACAGCCTCTTCCTCATCGTCACTGCCGCTTTCCTCTTCGCCAACACCATCTTCACTCACATCCGAGTCGTCCTGAAAAGTCCTTGCATGCCCCGCTTCATTCGAAATCTTGTCAAGCTCATGGTCTTTGAGTGCATCCTTGCCAAAGATATTGGGGTGCCTGAGGGAGTTGAGGCTCAAGGTTTTGTTGAGTCTTGCATTCTCCATTTCCAGTCGAACAAGTTGCTCCTTGGCATCGGCGAGATTTTGAGCTAGAGAATCGTTTTCTTCGGACAAGCTCAGATTCTCCGCATTCAAAAAGTCTTGATTCCCTTCAAGCGACGAAATTCGCCTTTGCTGGGCCGTCAATAGACTGCACACCGTATTAGACCAGCGCTTGAGCCCCGTAGCAAGCTCGGGGGCTTCGAATGCGCCTTGTTTCTCCAAAAAGTATGAGAGCACGCAGCTTTGTTCTCTTGTCTTTTGAATTGCAGACTCTAGGTTTACATTTTGCAAGACTGAGGCAGAGCTGATTACACTTGATACATTGCTGCCAAATGAGGAAAAACTGCCCCGCCGTTTGATGCTCTCTTCCTCTACCTGCTCCCACCTTGTACTTTCTCCATCTGCAAGGTCGTGCGTCTCAAGCTCTTTCTCGATGGGGTTCCTTGGTACTGGCGGAGGCGGAGGTGGAGGTGGTGCGTCGACGGGCTGCCGAACCTCGTCTTTCGTCTCTACATCACTCAAAGCAAGAATATTATCATCTCCACTTAGGTAGCTCTTTGACATCGAGCGAAATAGACTAGCGTCGCCCTTTTTGGCACGCTTGCGCTCTCCTGGTGTGGCAGGAAACACCAATTCGTCTCCCGCGCAAATCTGTTGGAGCCTGGTGATGATACTGAGAATGGTCACAGTGGTATCAGCATTTTCAACTTGGTACACCGCTTGGTCATTCGCAAAAGATCCGTCCAAATTCAACCCTTCTCCATTTTGCTCAACTTGATCCGGCGAGCATGAAATCGTTCCGAGTCCCGCAAAGTACTCGTTGTCAATTATGGCATCCCGCAACAGGAGGCCAAACTTCGACTTATGAAACGGCACCACCGGCTGAACGCCCTCTAACGCGTCCAACAAGTAATTAAACTTGTTGATCTGTGTCATCTCACTTGGATCTGCGAATATCATTTGCAGCCGCGGCATCTGACCCGGACGTTCCTCAGCGCTATGTTCGGATGCTTTTTCGAAATCAGCAACCATTGACAATGTGATCACTCGATGAAATGGAGAAGGCTGGTTTTCAGACGAAAACTCGTTGGCAACACGCTCTACCAATTGGACAATATCTTGGACACTTGTCAACCGAACCTCGAGAAGCGGATCAATCCGAGTTGAAGGAGAATGTTGTCGATCATCGACGATTCTTAGATTAGCACCAGCTGTGTTTCTTGCTGGGGCTCTTTGATGCCCTGATCCGCTCGCTATTTCTGCTAGGGCGTCCACCAGTGAGCCGTCCCCCAGAATGTGCACCCAGGAGATGCACAAGTCGAGTTCGCTGCTTTCTTGCCCGAATTCTTTAGAAAGGCTCTCCAAAAGTCCATTCGTTTCGAAGAGGGACTTGCAAGCCATAACGACATAGTTTGGATTCCATTGTACTGCGAATATCGACGCATTCTTTCCATTCGCGACTTCTGAACACGCCGGATCGATTGTGGAGGAGAATACTTTATGCTCTCCGTTTGAAGCTATACCAAAAGCTGCATCTGGACGAAACTGCAGCACAATGTCGTCCTCTCCGCGGTCACTCCTCTCCACATATGTGACTCTGTCTGGAGTGCTGACCGCTGCAAAACCCCGTCGCCCGCTCGATTTGCTTTCGCTCTTTTCTGAACTCACAGAATTCGACCTCTTCCGCTTGTCCGGTTTTGAAACGGCAGCCTTTTTCGCGCTCAGGGAGATGCTAAACCATGAGTCATGAGACCTTTCCTTGCCACTGCACACGCTGGACGCCCGTCGCGATCGCTGTTGCCTCAGGAAGCTCGAGCTAAGGTCGATTTTCTCCTCCTCCCCGCCACCTAGGCTCCCATTTCGCAGAGAAGACTCCCACGCTCCCAACGACTCCTCCATCCTCAACAACTCGCGCGTCGCCCTTGCCCTTTCTCGCAAGCGAATGGTTCGCGCCCCGCTGCTACGCGGCCCTTCAGGAGCCAATGAAATGAGCGAGACTGCGCGATGGACTTTGTCGCTTCTCTCCCTGTCTTTCCACTTCGCGGTCAGCCACAGTCACAGTCACAGTCACAGTCACAGTCACAGTTACAGCCACGGCCACAGCGGCAGCAAAGCAGAGCAAAGCAAAGCAAAGCAAAGCAGAGCAATAGGAAAGCTTGCGCGCTTTGCAAGGTCCTCCGCCTTGCAACGTCGAACTCTTTCTGCTCTCGAAGACTTGCGTAGGATGGGGCAGTGCGCGATCACTCATTCACTCATTCACTCACAGTGAATTGAACAATCGTTCGCGAGATGATTGCATGCATGGGCGGGCACTAATGTTTGTTTGCTTGTTTCGTTGTTTGTTTTGTTTTGTTCTGTTTTGTTTTGCTTGTTTTTTGTTCGATGCTGAGAAGGAAAAGAGACAGCCGGAGTCCGACATCCTTTGAAACAATTTGCCACTTGCCACATTTCTATCCATCTTTATTTTGTAAAAACAAAAACAAAAGCAATGGAGGCCACTTCACACGTTGCATTCTTTCTCTAACTCTTCCCCTCTTCTTTTCCGTCGACAGAAACAAAAGAAAGCGAATGAAAAAGAGGTCAGGAAGTAGTTCATTGACTATGGAGACGAATGAATGAATGTATGAATGAATGAATGAACTTACTTCCTCATGGAAGAGGAATTCTGGGCTCTTACGCTGCACACTATTCACCACGCTACCACCCCGAGAAAAGACCGTTGAAGATCAAAGAACTGCTCCTTTCAACCCTCGCGGAACGCTTCTGAGAAACCCTTTTGCTGAATTCTGATACAAGAGGAAGCGTGGAGAGTGGCTTAGGCGAAACTGTGTGACTCCTATGCGTCCAATGTATGCGCAGGCACAAGAGAGGACAAGAAAACGAGGGGACTGGAAGCCGTTTTCTGCCGTTACTTGCGCGGATTGGCCGTTTCATCGTTACCCGCCGCTTTGTCGCTCTGTCTCTTTGTCTCTTTGCCGCTTGGTTGTAACGAATGTAACGAGCGTTGTAACGAACTCGCGAGGCGTTGGGAAACTTGTGAAACTTTTGTCAAACTTGTGTTAAACTTGTGTCAAACTTGTGAAACTTGGCGCTCCTCGGAATAGAGAACGTAGGTGGGCGGACGTTGTTTTTTTGCGATATACTTTGGCGAAAAGGGTTTGAGAACCCGGACTGTCAGGCCCGGGGCGTTTCGTTTGCAGTCAGTTCGTTCGGGGTGGACCAGGAACGCGAACAAGGAAGAGAGAGGACATTTGGTCTGGTGATGGCCAGTGTGTGAAGGTGCGGCCCGCGCAGAGTACACGGAGGTTGTGAATGACTTTTGGACGTCGCCATTTGCTCTCGTGTGCCACGGAGTTTGTGCGCTGCTTATTACCTGTGAATTGAAAGAAACTGCGAATTCACGGCCTCGGTTCGTGGATCAAAAGGCCGGGGAGACAGTATTTGGGCTCCGCGCAGCCCAGTTGCCCGTTTGAAAGCTCTAGTACGTGTAATTCGGAAGGATGGCGCGCGGGCTGGTTGCCGGCGGGATTTTCTTCTCCAGTTTGGCGCTCGCATGCGGGCTGGCTGCGATGCTCGGGAGCCCGGCCATGCGGGCATGGATAGTGAGACGCACGGAATTGTATGACGGCATATGCTTGCGGGGCACAGGTGTATACTCTGTCGACGACCGGTGGGGCGAAGGCGGCCCGCTGCTACGATGTGAAGAGAGGAGCGGCGTTGCCAGCACGAAAGCGTTTTGTGGAGATGGTACCGATCGAGACTCTGAACTTTGTGTCCGCACCATTGTCGCGAGATGCTTTGCACTGCTTTCAGTGCTGTTTCACATCGGAGCGATCGGCGCAGGATTATTTTGTCACGCTGTTGACACGATAAATGACGGGGTGCTTCCTGCCTTGATGGCTGCCTCCTTCGCGCTCTGTGCCTCTTTCGTAAGCTGGGGCCAGTTCATATCGATGGCCACCAGCAGCCTGTACTCCAGCGAGCGGATTATCTCCCAGTCCCGGGCAGAGCATTTGCTCGTATCGAACAGGGGCATCGGCTGCGTATTCCAAGAGCCCTTTGTCAGCAAGTGGTGGGCCACCCTTGTGTTGAAGAACCATCCGCAGGAGTGCGTTCTCTTCGGGAACGCGTACGTGTTGGCTGCATCAGAGGCAAGCTTTTCACTACTGGGAAGTTTGATTATGTTCCTGCTTGTCAAAGATTTGCGGGATCTCATGGCGAAGCAGAAGGACCGCGCGAGTAGCACTGTCTCGTCCATATTTGACGAGATAAATCTTGGGCCGCCCACGGTGCAGGCCCTCTCTGGCGAAAATGGCCTAGCGGGACTATCGGAGAGCGTGCAGCAACGCACGGATTTACTATCCGACGACGAGAGAAGTTTGGCTGGGGACCACGCTACTGGAGGCGAAAGCCCGTCTGTCGCGCAGAATTTGCGTGGGGAGGAGGGCGACGAGGACTATTTTTCCGGCGAGCATTCCAGCGTTCGTAACAGGTATTATTCTTTATACGGTGCATTTCACAGACATCTTGGCCTGCATTACGGCTGGTTGGCCAGGCGCTTGATCGCTACGATTGTGCCTCTTCTTATCATCCTCAATCTGTGGCTCGTCGTTGTCTGGGTGCTGGAGGGAGTACGTTTTTCAATGGATGTGAACGTGAAAAGCCCTGTTCTCAAGCGCAAATTTACTTACGAGGTCTTCGATTACAACGCCGTGACCTCGGTTACAGACCTTTGGAACGGTGGAGGGCACCTGATGTCCATTCTTACATTTTTGTCAACCTTCCTTGTGCCGATCGCCAAGTGTTTTTTCTGGGTATACTTTTGGTACTTGCCATGTGATGAAATCAGACGCGGACAGATTTTGTTCTGGATGGATGCTTTGGGCAAAGTCGCGCTGGCAAACATTTTCTGTTTAGCCCTCATGACAGTGGGGTTTCTCTTCGATTCGACGTTGACGATTCCAGTCCTCTTGTTTGATGTGAAAGTTTACATCAAAGTCGGCGTCAACACCGGCTTTTGGGGGACGTGGGGTCTCGTATTGGCGAGTGTCATGTCGCTGTGTATAGGGCAGTGGCACGTGTACTTTCATGGTCTGGCGGCCCGGTGGGAATTCATCAGGCACCGTGGTCGACATGCTAGAGTACGACGGACTGCTTCCATATTCCGAATCATGGATACGCCCTTTTACGTGGACGACGGGCATCTCGGGGAAGAACCCGAAAGCGCACTCCGTGTCGTCTCTCCTTTCTTCCAGTCTGATGGCGATGGGCAACTAGGATCGCACGAAGAGGTTTCTTTGGCTGGCGTTGCTGAAGAGCCTCTGCTCCGACGGCTATTTCAGCGACGAGTTTCGGATTTGAATCTTGCCGGTGGTGCTGAAGAGGTGGGGGCCCAAGCTGACCAACTGCTGCCGTTTTGCCTGCGTGAAACTGTGTTCCACAAACCAACGAGATTAGGCCAAAGTGGCAGTGGTCAAGTTGGAAACCCTTCGTTTGCGCATTTCAAGGAGTATGTGTTCTCAAAGGCCGCGAAGCAGATTGTTGATCTGGTGCTTGCAGCTACGTTGGCGCAGACTCTCGTTGGCCTCTTCATCAATGTACAGTGTTTTCGCCGCAAAGGAGTCGTTGGGCACGGCGTCCTTGAGAAGCCATTGCAAAACATCTCGGTCTCGGTGACCGATCTTGTCAGCGCGGTGAACAAGATTGGCACATTTGAGCCCGCTAAAGCTCTTAGTACAACCATCGTTGCCTTTGTCATGGTGATGCCTATCTTACACCTGCTCGGCTTAGGGATCCTGTGGAGATATCCTTTCCGACAAGTCCGCCTTGAAGAGACAGTCTTTCGTTTTGTAGAGCTCTTCTCAGCATGGAACTCGCTAGATATTTTTGTTGTTTGCGTTGTGGTAACTTCAGTGGATATCCCCGTCGTCTCGACCACTATAATTCCCCAGGTCGTGCCCGGGCTGATATCGATGGTCAAGCACTGGTTCCCTTCCCAGGATTTGTACACTTCTGAGGCAATTTTGCTGAATGGGTTCTGGGTGCTGCTGGTTGCTACTGTATTGGAGAAACTCTGTAGCACTATTTTGATGCCGCTTTTCGCCACGAGAATTGCGCAAAAAAAGCTCGCAATCATCCAGAGTCGCCTTGCGGAGCAGGAGCGAGGCCAGATGACATACATGGAGCAATATCAGTTGCTGGAAGTGCTCTCGCCAACTGCAAGGTATGTCTCGAATCCAGCTTCTGTCGGAAACGGTATTCTGCCTTCGTTGCTGTGGTCATCTTTGGAGGCACTCGCCATACTGGTCCCGAGGAAAGGGACATCGCAGCCTTTCCAGCTTTCAGAGAGTTAGAATTTTTATTGTATTTTTGTGAGAAAGAAGTTATTTATTTTGGTTTTCTCCGCGGTTCTCAACTCGAGCTGTGAATTCCCACAACACAAGCTGAAGACCGCGGGGTCGATATGATATGATATGATATGATATGATATGATGGTGATGTTTAGAAAAAAAAAAAACCAGGGACCAACTCGGGCGAGAGGCCCAAAGTCCCACATTGCGGTTCGCCTGCGCGATACTCTAGCCGGAAAGATGCTCTTGGACAGTTAGTTTCCCAGCTGCGAGGTTCCAGGCCTGAGTAGGCTTGAACTGTTGAAAGTGCTCCTCATCGTGCGTGACGCACAGTACGGCTCCATCGAAACCGGTGAGAGAAGCCATGAGAGCCTCGCTCGTTTCAGCGTCAAGGTTTTCAACTTCGTCTAGAATGAGAAGAGACGGAGAACTGGCCTGTTTTGAGAACTGCAAAGCTAAGTATAACCGTGTTCGTTCTCCTGCAGAAAGGGTACTTATTTGCTGAATTGCCAACGATCCTCGAAGCCCGAATCGCCCGAGTTCAGTTCTAGCCTCAAGTGGAGTGATATCTCGCCTTTCTTGAAGAAGTTGTGACGGGGTCTGCGATCCGTGCTTGAGCACAAGAGAGAGTAGCGCGTCTTGCGGAAAATAAGCGATCCGAAGCCCTGGAGACCGGAGGAGAGCTCCCGACACGGGAGTTAGCGCATCGACAATGAGCTTTAGCAATGTGCTTTTTCCTGAGCCATTCTTCCCTCTCAGTGCAATCCTTTCCCCAGTGTAGATCACGGCATTGGCAGATTGCAAAACGTCGGATGGTGCGCCGCTATACCTGAAGGTTACATCTTGGATGGAAAGCATTTGTTGGCCCTTTCCCCAGCCACTGCCGCGGAGAGGGATGGGAGAAAAGCTATGCTCGCTTGTGTGTTTTGCAAGCTCTTCAAGCCTGTTAGCTTCCTTTTTCAGCGTTTTGACTTTAGCAGCCATGGATCTGTCCGCCTTTTGTTTGGCTTCTACACATTTGCCCCTCTCAAATCGCTTGTCCACCTCTCGATTCGCTACCTTCTTGTTATAGTTCTTCCCGCCTTCTGCGATTCGGGCTTGAACTCTTTTCAGAGATGTAGCGGCTGTTGTCTCTTGTTTCTTGTGGATTGAAAGGCGCTTTGTGGCGTGTGATTTTGTGTTTTCGCGAATATCTTTGAAGGCGGTCCACCCACAGTTGTAATGCTCAAGCTCTTTGTTCGGACTAATGTACAAGACTCGCTGGGCCAGCTCCTCGAGGAGAGCTTCCTTGTGTGATATAACGATAACAATCGCACCATTCTGTGCAATTCTGTTCACCCGCTTGACAAGCCACAGCATGGAGCCGGAATCTAAAAAGGAGGGCTCGTCCAGGACCAAGAGATCCGGGTGCGATACAATGGCACCAACAAGCGCGCATTTATACCGCCAGCCACTCGACAATTTATTTACAGGAGTATGGAGAAGGTCCGCTGCTGCGAAGCCAAGCTCTCCCAGGATGTCACCAATCTCGGCTTTGGCAGATTCTGTCAAAGATTCTTGCTGGTCGTATAATTGTGCAAGTCTCGAGGCTAGACCGGGTATCAGCTCGGAATCTGCGCTTTCGTTGTCTAGTTGAGATTCCAGGCTTCTAACTTTGTCATTGAGCTCGTCAGCTTTTAACTCGACAAGGGCCTGTAAGTATTTTGACGGAACCATGTTGCCACCGGGCTGCTGCCCGGTCGAGTCCAAGTAGCATGTGGAAACTCTCTCAGGAAAGCCTGGCAAGGATTTTGACGCCAGCAACCTCGCAAACGAACTCTTTCCGGAGCCATTCGGCCCCGCAAGGGCGTATATCGATCCGCACTCAAGCACCGCTTGGCACTGTGTGAATAGATCTGACTGATTGCTGTAAGCGATTCTTCCGAGATCAAGCTTGAGCTGCTGTCCGTTAAAGAGGCAACTCGCCTGACTCGACGGCTCTGGAAAGGACAAAGTTGGCAAGTGCATATCTTCAATTTGCGAGTTGTTTCCTTCTTGGTCGACTGTCGCTGCTGCGTTCATACACGCGCAAGTATCAGAACAATTAACTCAGAGTCAATGGTCAATGCCTCTCTCCTTTTTGTTTCGGGATTGATGTGTTCGTTGATCGGTTTCGGATTTGCTGTTCAAGTTCTGGTCTTGCCATTGCCTTGCCGCAGAAAACTTTTTCAAGCATCAAACGGATTCCCTCCATTGCGACAGCCATCTAAGCACCGAGGCACCGAGATCTCGGCTGCCGAACGAAGCTCCGCGTACTCTGGCAGTGGGTGCACTCCTTTTATCGTACTCACTGCCAGAGTTCCGGCTTTTTTTTCAATCCTTTTTTTACTTATTTTATTTATTAAAACTAGCTTGTGAATTTTGGCGTCCGACAGCTATTACACAAGATCGAGCGCTCGAAAATGTGGGCGCAACGCGCGAAGAACGCGCTTTCTTTTCTCTTGAAAAAATTCAACGTGCAATGTGTGTTCCCGAGGAAATGTCTTCGGCTTGTAGAATAGATAGATAGATAGATAGATAGATAGATAGATGGATGGAGCGTTCTCGAAACCTTGCTTTGCTTGGTTGGATAAGAAATAGTTACCCAACTCTGAAGCGTTCTCGAAACCCTCCTTCCCTCTTTGGAACAGTGAAGCCACGAAGTGACAGCGTAAACAAAAACTATCGGAAGGTGAGGTGTCTTTGGAAGCACTTCGTGGCTATACTTGTATCAATAAATCTTTGGAAAAACGCGAGCGTTCACGGATGATCACGAGTCGTTGTGAAAATTTTCCAGCTCCGAAAAGAAGCTGTAATTACCTAGTCAAAAATTACGATGAATGTGATAATCATTTGCATAGCGAGTCTTACGGCAAAGAAAAATGGTCACAGCGAAATTTGCGATGCTTGAATGAAGCCTGCACATTGCAGGTGTTTGCCACAATTATTGTGTTTTGGATAGATGTTCCAGCGACAACGAAGCTTATGTCACACGTTAGATAATTGTAGTATTATTATGAGGGAGGCCAAGCTTGGAGTTAAAGATTAAGAGTGTTTAGTGGTGCATTTCTAACTAAGCAGTGGAAAAAAGTGGTCACGCTAAGTTTTGGAGTGGCACCACTAATCCGGCATTTTGCAGGTATTTGCTGGCCTTATCGAACACCACTCATCTTAAATAACGGGAAAGTGTCACGCCTTCACTAACCAGTGGTTAGTCCATTATAGCTGAGATTTGTGCCCTCCGAACAGAAGTGAGCCTTGAAATTTTGTGCCACAGCGAAAAAGAACTGCTTTCCACTCAAGCTTGTTCTCCTCGCTCTCGCATCTTCTGCAGCTTGTTTGGATTTGTTGGAGACGTTTGAAGAAGAATCGAAGATGAGTGGGCAAATCACGTTGGAACGGCGAAAAGCAGCGACCAAGTGACGAAGTGCCCAAACTGGCTCACACTTACAAGTTTCAATCTCTGTTTGCAAACACAGAATCAGTGAATTTAACTTTAATTTGGAGTTCGCAGAGCTCCTGGTCCTGCCTCCTGGTGTGCGGTCCCTGGAGTCCCTGGCGCGTCAACATGTCAAAGCTGTCAACACTGTTAATACTGTCAACACCGTCAACGCTGTCAACGCTGTCAACGCTTGCTTGCGGAGCGGCAGTAACAATTCTGAAAAAGCGGTGGAGGATGTGAAGGGGCCGAGTGGTAAGGTGGTAAGTAGGTCCTGATGGTCTCCTGGTCGCGTTTTGGTCGGTGCGTTGGGTGCGAATTCCCTGCGAATCAACGAGATCTGCGGAGGCTCCCGGGACTTTTTGTTCTCTTCTCGCACTTCTCGCTCTTCGCGCTCTTTGGTGTGGAAATGCCTTTTCGTGCGCACTGCAATGCAGAGATCTATCTCGCTGTCAGTAAGGCAGATGATTCAAACTTGAATTTATTCCGCCCTCCTCTTCGGGAGCTTCAACATCGTCAACTACAACGTCTCACGAACTGAAACTCGCGCGCTTGAGCGAAATGCTGCAACCACTCATTCTCATCGTCGTTCTTCTTTCCAAACCAACCTTTCTCTCTGAGGGACGACGTGCTGAACATTACAAAGTTTGTTTTGATTGCGTTGATTTGATTTAATTTTTTTGATTTTGATTTTGATCATATGATTTGATTATTTGATTTCTCCAAATCTGCTGCGTCTTGATGAGTTCCCACTCAATTCAATTCAATCTAATCTTCTGGAGAAGCATCTATCTCATGTCTCGTCATGCTTCTTTGATGGTTTGATTTGGATTGACTGTGAATCGGTTTGATTTGGTCTGGTTTGGTTTGGCGCAGAGAGCTCACGCCTCATCACATCACAATCGAGCAACAAAACAGACCGTTCGACGCATAACAGCCTTAGTCGAGTTTTGTGCTCGAAGTGGGATCTATGTATGCTTCCTAAACACTTCCTTTAACGAGAAGAGATCACTTGCGATCGCCTGCGAATCTTGGTTGGCAAGTGTTTCAAAAGTGATCACTTGCCAAATAACCTGTGCACTAGTGCACTAGTCTCGCTTTTTTTCATTCGTGTCAAAATCAGAGTTCAGAATTCATGAATTCTTCAAGTTTGTCACATCAGAACGGAGAAGCAAGTCAGAAGGATTCCCCATCATCCCTCAGGGGGGAAGTTCATTCTAACATGGTGGCTCGATTCAACTTTAACAGCGAGTCTAGAGAGGGCTCAAAACGGCCGGCAATTGGCAGCGATGGGAGGAGGCGAAATGTGCGGATGAGGTCTTCGTCCCATTCGGCATAGCAGACTCCTGACTGCGAGTACGTCCTGTTCGGCGCCAACAGACGACGCAAAAAAGGCGACCTAAGCTACTGAGAGAAGCGACAACCGCCGCAACTTTTGTGCTACTGTACTGACAGTGAGAGAGAATGAGAAAATTCTCTCTCTCTTTCTCTCTTTCTCTCTCTCCGAGCTGCTCGCAACATTTCGACATGTCGATGAGGCTACAAGTCGCCTAGTACTCAGTACACAATCCTTGGATCCGCAGCGAGGCGAGCGAGGCTTTGCGGTCGCGCGGGTATGTTAGTGTATCCTTTAGATGGTTGATAGTCAAAATTTGTGTTCTGGCTGCAAACGAGGCGTGGTTCTGAAGATTTGAAGATTTGGAACTCTGAAAGAATATCCTTCTGGTCGCGTAAGTGCAAAGGGGAAAGTGGAAGGAAATGGTGAATGGTGAATGGCGAATGGAAACTAAGAACTGACTTAGTCACTGAAAGGCAAAGAAAAGAACTGGCCAACTGTCCAAAGCCGGACCCGACGATGTGCGAGCTAGTCAATTGCCGTAAGTAGCTGTAAACAGCGCCACTTCGCACCTCGTGCCCAGTTTGGTCGTTTTTATTGCTTTTTGCATGTTTCAGAATGTTTTACATCAGCGCGCCTCCAACGAAAACTCAGTCTTGACAGAGGATGAGCGGAACACAAGATTGGGATCATGATGCTCGAGAGGCGATTCTAATTAACAACTCTTTCTATAATTTGATATATTTGATACATGATAATTGCACACTGCGAGAACCGCGAGAACCGGAGGCATCCGCGCCCTCCTGACACTCTTGGCGAAAGACGAAGCCTATCCAAACATGTTCTGGCTTTCCCGATTTTCCACTTTTTGTATGGCAGCCGTTCCCGTCTGCCTTCTTCGTCCTTCACTTACAACGAAAATTGCCAACACGAAAGAAACAAAAAAAAGGTGAGCCTACTCTTTCTGCTATCTGTGTTCTACTGCCCTGGGTACCGTATATTGCATTCACAGTTAAAACATGGCAACTCCTTCGCTGACGTCAGCGCCATTCGATATTTTGCAAGATCCAGATCGGCTTAACCATGGTAACAGGTAATCAGACCTTAGCGAAGATTTGACACCGATCGTTTTGGGCGGGCGACGCCCCTTGATGGAAGAAGCGAACTTTAGTTTCATAGTTTCGTCTCCCCACCTTGTGATAGGGTTTGTTTACGCTGCACTTCGTAGTTTCATAATTTCATCGTTTCATACTCGCATTCGCGCTCGAGTTTTGTAAACCTTCGTACTCGAGTCTTCTGTCTTTCGTCTTTCATTGAGCAAAGTTCGGCGGGAGAAGAGCGACAATAAAAATACCACGGAAAACTTTCAAAATTAATTGAAGCTGCGGATTCAGCAAGGGCCAACTTCAACCGGTTCTGGGAGCGTGTGCTATCAGGAGCACAAGTTCGAGTGTGGTCGCGGCGGGTCGACAACTTTCAATAGGCCTGCGCGAGTTTGGTCTCGGTAGTCTCCACTCCGAACATGCAGAAGCGACTTGGAAATGAGTTGCTTGACGCCAGGTAAGTTATCGTCCTGTTCGGAAGTAGTGAGATCACAGTCAGTTTGCTGCTACGGAGACGGAGAAGAAAACAACAACATCTAAAGATGATAGAACCCGTGCGCCCTCGGAGTCAGTTAGCACGAAGGTATCTATGCCCATGCAAAGTGGGAGAGAGCATTTCCTCACTGAGAGTACAGTACCTACCCTGGATACTGAGCACAGCCAAGGTAACATTTGTAAAGCAGACCTTGGGCAATATTGGTTTCGTACTCGCAGCCTGAAGCAAACTGTTGGAAGACTGTAACGAGCCTTGCGTAAAGAATAACTACAGAAGCTGACAAAAGATTCGAACTCTCCGCCTTTCACGACTTTCACGGCAAAAACGTGACTTGCGGGCCGATTATCGTCAGCGCCCACCGCCCTCACTCACTCACCACTCACTCACTCACTCACTCAGCGGGCTCAAGGACCCGAAGCCCCCGAGCATGTCCGTGATCCAACCTTTCGGGGAAAACTTTTGTGCCCTCTCGTCGCTGAGCCATATCTGACTGGCGATGCGTACGAGTACGGTACTCAGTACTCGTCGATGCGGTCTTCTTTGACTTGTGAAACAATTGCCAATCTTGTTCATGTTCAATGTTTTCATGTCCATTGGCAGTGAATATCAGTGAATGCAGTTATTGTAATCGCAATTTGGATGCTCGAGCGAGGTGATCCCGGGACAGGTACTGGTACTGGCAATAGTACTCAGTACCGGTACCATCCTTCCCATACTGTACTTAAAGAAGATCTGAGCGACGTATGTGAATTGGCAATTGTTTCCTGGTCGACGTAAAGGCGCACTTGGTTTCATAGTTTGGCATTTGGAAATATGCGAGTCCTCGAAAAGCTCGCTTTCCAGACGAGCCTTTCTAATTGAAAATGACACTCATGAGCTCACCAGTCCTACCGAGTAGCAAGCCTGCCGACGAATGAGTCTGCGATTCAAAGGACATCCATCTTCTCAGAAACTCCACCGCTTTTCATTCTCCCAAAGCTCGATGCACACTCGGCGAATGCGCGGCCAGCGGCCATTGTTTTGTTTTTTGGTATCATAAAATAAACAATAAATAATAAATAGTTCGGCTCAGAATCAGAACCTCCTCTGCGTGTTTTGAAATTACTGCTCATTTGTCCTTTCCTCTGCCCGAATAATGGGCTTGTCGCGTTGCTTTAGCTGAAGAGCCGTACTTGGAAACTGGAACTTGAGGAGGCTCAAGGCGACTCTCTCTTCTCTCTCTCTGTGTGTCTCTCTCTTTCTCTGTCTCCCCAACACACATGGGACTTGAGTGGCTCAAGCGCCTGCCGGAGATTCCGGAGATCGCCATGACCGCCGGTGAGGATTTCGCTTCCGACGAGTCAGTTGCAGGAGTGGAAGAAGCCTTTCTTCTCTTTCTTCCATCACCTTTCTCAGGCTCTATGCGTACCGCACTAGCATATGAGCACCTGACCTACCTGACCCACGATCTTTGATTTTGTGTCTTTGCAGAAAGAAATCTTCGCCAGTTTTTCTTTCTTTCTTTCTTTTCGCGTTTTGTTCATTCGTAGAACATCGACGGTGTTTACTGAATTCTGAAGAATGAGTTCAAGCAAGATCAGGAAGAGATGTGACGAAAAACAGCGTTTCGAGGTGCCCGAAGGAGCATCTAAACTGAATTCTGTAAAATCCCTTACGCCAACCCTCGGAGGCCATTCTTTCAGTAGATTGATTGATTAAACAGTGAATCCCACCTTTCGTTTTGAAAGGTATGCTGTGACTCACGTTCCCACAGTACTTGAACCCAAACCTTAGATGAAATGTTGAGAAGGCTTTGATGTGCAAGCTCGAAGAGCTCCAAGCAGGAAGCGAAAGCATTTCAGAATTCAGATTTCAGGATCCAGACTTTAGACTAGGGCCACACGGCCAGTACCGGTACTCAGCACGACACAAACACGCTCCACACGCTCCATTGCCTGCCTTGTTGCAGTATGGGTACAGACACACGAGTGTACGCAGTACAATATCATCCAAGTTCCAGACCGTTTGGTCGCTCTGGTGCGACCAGTGCCACTAGTGCCACAGTGCCATATGCCAATGGATCACTACGGCAGCAGCCGATGAAAAGTCATCTCGGACATCTTTGACGAGGGGCGCTTTCCGAAACCATTGGATTGCTTGTTGCAAAGCTACGCGGTCGAGGATGCGGCGGCATTCAAAAAAGAAGCTTTTGCTTCGCAGTCTTCGCAGAGGTTGACAGTCTCTACTCCAAACACTCTTGACTTCATCTTCGCATTCTGCCTTTCCAAAATATGAACAAAAACAAAATGCCTACAGCATCAACTCCGCAGTGTGCGGCGCTGGCAACTACCCATCTCGCACACCCTCACAAAAAGCTCCGTAGCCCATCTTACAATGCCGGAGCAAGCCAGCTTTCCACCCTTCGCCTAGTTACTATCCCGAGCTAGGTCGTTGCTAGGATGCCTGGGCATGCCTGCCTCATCGCCCCCTCACAACACGGGAACTGGCGCGATGCAATCAACTCTTGCCAGACTTGCCAGAGTTGGTCGATCCAATTGTCTGCAAGGTTCTCTTGGTTAGATACCGGTCTAACTTAGATGTTCTTGTTCATCCAGCTCCGAGTCTTCCTTCCAGCTAGCTAGTCAGAGGAGGAGTGTACGCCTCCGGAGCTAGTTGTACATACAATGGCCACAGAGAAGGAAGATGACATCATCACCATCGCCGACGTCTGTCCAAGTCACTTCTATCTTTTAGTCCTCTTTTCTCTCTCACTGCACAAGTACAGTATCAAGGCGGTACGGTACTTGGATGTAACCAGCTAGAGTACGGACTATTGTAGTTGGCAAGATACAAAGAGAAAGAAGAAATCCGGAACAAATAAGCGAGTAAACCTTTGTTTGACAGATCTACATATCTCGGACAAGGTGGAAATGCGATAGACTTATTGGGTGTCAGTTCAGTGTATCTTTGCTACTAACTGTAGGTTAGCTTCTCTTCCTCCCTTTCCTTCTTTCTTCCCTTCTTCCCAGCAGACGGAGGGCGGGAGGAGAAGGAGTCTTGTTCTCCTTCTGCCTTTCCTCTCTCTCTCTCTCTCTCTCTCTCTTTCTCTTTCCCTGTTTTCTCCTCCCTCCGTTTTGTGTTGGCGTTTCCCTCCCAAAGAGCTCCACGTCTGCTCGTTCGCTGTCTGTCAGGCCACGTTGCCTACTGTACTGACAGTGAGTGCCGTAGTTGAGGTACTCAGTAAGGGCGAGAGGACGAGGTGAGTGAGAGTAAGAGAGAGAGAGAGAGTGACTCACAAAACCACATTCACTTTTCACATCTTCGCTTTCTGAATTCTGGTTTTCACTTCCGCATTCACACTGGCAGCGTGGCTTAGTGCGGCTTAGCGCCAGCGTAGCGAGGAGGTAGCGTGGACCGCGAGGCAACAAACAGAACGGCACGGCCGAAAAAGGAAGGAAGGAAGAAAGGAGTTACTAGATACCTACGAATCCACAATGGCACACTGTGAGAAGGAAAGTGGCACGTCAGATGAGAGGCACGTACTCGCAGTCAGGACTGGGTGGGTTATTGAGACCAGAGCAAACTTCGAAAGCAGGTCAGATCAGATCAGATCAGATCAGATCAGATCAGCTTGGATCAGATATCAGATTGGAGGTAGCTCGGAGACGAAGCAGCAGTACCGGTATGCCATAGAATTGCCGAGTTGGAGAGAAGGGAAGAAGAAGAGAACAACAAACAGAGAGACAGAGACGACGGGTCCGACGAGAATCTGAATCTGGGGCCTGAAGGTATAGCTAGTGTGCCAGTTCCGCAACGTGCATGCAGTGAAATTGGGCTAATTGCACTTGGAACACTCCGCCTCAGCTGTGCTGTGCTGTGTTGTGCGTTCAAAGCCCGCGTCGCAAATGGCCGTTGATACAAACTGCACACTTGGTGTGCAGCAGCATGCCGATGCCCAGGCAGCAAACAGCCATGGCAAACAGCAGAGTGAAGCCGAGGATGCAGGATTGGACGCCAAGCCAGTGGACGATTCCCCTGCAGAAAGCGAGACCGAGGAGGATAGCGTCGACGGCGATCAGCAACGCAAGGGCGCATGGACAACCATGGAAGACCACGTGCTGCGAACGATGGTCATGGACCAGAAGGTCTCCAGCTGGCCAAAAATCGCTGCACATATTCCTGGTAGGACCTCCAAGCAGTGCCGAGAGCGCTGGAAGTGCAATCTGGATCCTGCCATCAATAAGATGCCGTGGACTGCCGAGGAAGACCGCGTTCTCGTAAACATGCAGCGCAAGCTCGGAAATCGTTGGGCCATCATTGCCAAGTCTCTTCATGGTCGCACTGAGAACTCTATCAAGACTCGCTTCCGCAGCATCCAGCGCCGCCAGAGGCGTGAGTGGTCCAGAGAAGAAGATGCCACCATTCTCAACATGAGGCTCAAGCAAAGATGCCGCTGGGAAACCATCGCTGAGGTTTTACCAAAGCGGACCAAGAACGGCGTCAAGAACCGCTTCAAGGTCCTCGTAGAATCACAATTCTCGCAGAGCGAGGAGCTCTTGAACGACTGCAAATTTTCGGCAATGAAGGAGGAGCGTGTTGTAGACGCAGAGCAACGAATGTTTCCTGTGCAACGATCCAGCTCACCTTTCACCTCGCAGCCCGAGTCTTCGTCCACAGCCAGTGTTACTGGAACCTCGGAGCTCATGAACCTTGTCGCGGGTCTTCTCAGCCAGCAGCAAAGCACGCATGCTCACACAACCCGCCCAAATTCCTGGTCGCGCTGCAATGATGCTGGAAACCAAAACATTTTTGAGCTACTCAATCTCGTGGGATCTTTGCAAGCAGACCAGTCAAACCTGAACCCGGACATGCTCCCGCTTCTCTTGTCAAAATTCATTCAAGACCAGCAGCAGCAAGAGGAGGAGCGCCGCCGCGGCCGTGCTGAACTTGAGTCGCTTTCCTCGTCTCAAATCCAGCACGTTCTAGACCTCGTAAAGCTCTTGAGCTCGCAGGCACCGAGACAAGAATCTCAGCCACAGCTACAACACCCGCAGCTGAAGCGGTCAGCATCGGCCATGTGGGATGCCTACTCCTCGCCAGCCTCGGATCACAAAAACTTTTCTTCTGCGACCCTTCTCCCAGAAGCGCTCGTCAACAAGCGCCCAAAACTCGACGCAAACACGCCATTCCCTGCCTTGCCTCTCCTGCGCAGACAGGATTTGGTGTCGGCTGTCGCAAATCTGATGGCCTTCTCCGGCAATTAGATTTACCCCCGGCATTGCGCTTACCGCTGTTTGCTCTTTTAGTTTACAATAGTCCTGTCCTGTCTTGTTGCACAGGTAGGTCTCCCAGTCTGTCTGTGCCATACTATCGTGTCTCTGCATCGTGCTGGGTTGTTGGGAACCTTCTGAAGCGCTCGTGCGGGACTCTCCAACTGTGTTTTTCTTTTTCCAACTTTGCTGTCCGTTGACAGCGAGTGTATCCTATACCCTTTCTGTGTTCAACCCAATCCTTCTTTCTATATTCGTTGACGCTTTGTGCACTCCGTCCCCTTTTCTCATAGTCATTAGCAACTTGACTGTAACATATCTCTCAAACTGTGAATCTATTCGTGAGTCTCTTTCGTATCTTTGCTTTCTGAATACTGTTTTTGCTGCCTGAAAGAGTCCAAAGTGTGTAAAAGGAATCGAATTTTCATAGATATTTTGTTTATGTTCAAGACCGATGTTGAATGGAATATTTAGTTGGTGCAGTCGATCACGGTGTCGTTGCAAGGGCAGCGCTGAACCCCAACGGAAGCGATATTGTCTGGGTTAAAGCACCACGTCTTCGAGCCAGGAAACTTGTCGTTTGCAACACACTCCAAGTTGTCCAGGTCTTCCTGGTAGTTTGGCTCCTGGTACTTGTCCGTGTACCGGAAGGAGATTGTGGCTCCCTCGATCATGGTACATGAAGGGTTGATTGCAGCACCAGACGATGCCTGACAGCTGTCGTCAATCTGGCATTGCTGGAAACGAATCGGGTGAGTGAAAAGCTCTGGGAACTTTTCTGGGGAGATTGCAATTGTGTCATCGCACAATCCGCGAGAAGATGGAATTCCAAACGCAGGTTTCCACTCGTCGTCTTCCAAATACATCACGGTAACACCGCCCTCACATGATTCCAAGGAAAGGGGAAGCTCAAGCTCGCTGCTAATGCAAGTCGCGTTGGAAATGTCTCCAATAGCCGCTGGAACGCGCCCGTCGCCGACTTCAGCAACGGCGTCATGCCAGCCAAACTCAGAGATACTGTTTCTACACTGATGAATGAAGCGAGTCATCTGATCCGTGTTAATCTCAAGGCCGTTTGCGTACCCTGCAGCAATGCAGAAAGTCTTACGAAGGTCTGATTGGACCTCTTTCAAGCAGTTCTTTTGGGGACCCGCTTTCGTCGCGCACCAATCAGCCAAGCACTCACCAACCTGGGGCTTGCTAATGGAAGCCAAGCACACAGCCTTGGAAAACAGAAAACTGTCGTCAAGGGCCATGTTCACGCAAGTCTTGTGTACGGAGTCAGTATGATTTGTGCTTCCGGTTTTGTCGAGGATCTTGCCAGTTGCGCATGACCCCCCCGAGTTGGCGCGATCTTTCGTATAGGTGATGACCGGTTCTACAAGCTCTTGAACATTGATACGGGGTGGTCCCATCTTTCCGTCCAGCACACTCTTTGTACAGGTCAGCTGTGCCTCGATGCCAGTCACACCGTCCTTAATAAACCATGCCACTTCAATGTTGTTCAATCTGTACACCTTGAAACTTGATGGTAGCATGTCGGCAGTAGTTTCGTTTCCACCGTTAACTGACCATGCCTGAGGGCTTGTCTCGCTATTGCCATAATCATCGCATCTCTCCGCGTCCAGGGTGTACACGGACCCATTCATACTCACAATTGCAGCCGAGATGATTCCGCGCTCCCCCATCACCAGGTCCAACTTAAAATCATCTGCTGAGTACATGTTCATTTGTGGCAGCGGTCCAGCCGTCCAATCCGGTTGGCAGGGTGAGCCGTACAATGCCACCGGCCAGTCCTTGTTCTTGGTGTTCAACCACTTGCACTGGAAGCCATTGGGGTCGTACTGCGTCATGCACATCTCTTCTGTGATTTGGCAATAGGTTTCGGATTGGGGATGGTCAGGGTCGCGACCATCGCAAAGTACCCAGGCGTCAAGGGTCCCGTCGAACGAAACGCAATTTGGGTCGCCATAGCACTGGCAGGACACGCAGCAAGTTTCGCTGCTCGCTTCAGTGAACGCAACGTCAAGAATCAACTTGGCGCCGTTGTCTCCCAATGTCGCACACCCGTCTGTGTCGTATGCTGGGTTGCAATACTCTCCAGAGGAGTCAATATAGCGGCAGCGAGGGGTCCCGCCGTCTACTTGGCAGCTAGTATCCCTCTTCGGGCAGCATTCGCGAAAGCCCACTGAGTCATAAGCGTCCTGAATGATGCACATGTTTTCGATGTCGACAGAGCCATCTGCCTCTTGCAAAATAATGTGCTGGTCGCACAACTGGCAGCTATCGTCTGCCCTCGAGCTCACAAACGCACTGAGCGCTCCCAGCAGAGCAAATGCTTTCTTGCCCATTTTCTTTGCTTCGACCCGCTCCGCTCGCGCTTGATTACCTTTGTTACGATATTTTCAACTCGAAAGCTTTTGGGTTTTGCTCTTCCTTGTCGCGACAGTCTGCTTCTGTCGTCGAGCTGCTCCAAGGTCTGCTCTGGCAAGATGATTTGGGCTTGCAACAATCTCGCTTCGCGACCTATCAGCTCTATCAGCTCAGAATGTAGCTTAAATTTTAGAGACTGACTGAGCACCCGAGCCGAATAGGATTGCCTAGCTAGCACCCACGTAGCATCTTGGAAACTCGCTTGCCAACTGTTCTTGATTCCTTTCGTTGCTTATCTATCCATCCATCCCACATCCTCCGCGGATACCGAAAGTACCCTTTTCGTATAGCCTCACCCAGCCGGGGCCCCGAGGTGCAATGTCTTGCTTGCTCTCTTTCGAGAAGGCGAGTAGGCAGCGAGATGCTCGAAACAATAGGCCGGCCTTCACGAGAGTCAGTGAGAGGGGGCTTATTCATTTGCATCTGGGAAAAACGGGATGGGACATTCGGGACCATCCTTAGCTTGTTGTTTTCTGTTCTGGCGCCTAAGATTGACCTCTTCACGACAATGTGGGTTGAGAGGCGCTGTGTCGCGCTTGGAGCCCACCGTTTGACAGACATTCGGCAAAGTAGCCAGTTCCAAGTTCATCAGAGCGCTGTGGATGGCTGAGTGGGCGGTAGCATTGATGCGCCGCTTTGATTGCGCGTTCTTAGTTCATAGTTCATAGTTCAGTGGGAGATGTGGAGGAGGAGGAGAACGGGAGTAGGTAGACCTCTTACTTGTGATACCGCCACATGGATGGTTGTCACCGAGGATGGCGAGACTCACTGACTGTGAGTCCGTGCAAGCGGGCTTCTGGACATTGTTCCTCCAACTTCCATTTTACTGATTCTATTTTCCAAGAAGACAATACTTTCGCATCTCCAGGGCCGCCACACCACCCGCGTCTCAGCATCTCAGCGTTTCATTCACACAGCTGCGCAATAATCACACCTTCACACCTCTAATCTTGACGGTTTATTTGCGATTCACGACTCCTTTGGGATTTGCGATAGCAAGATATTAAAGGCATTCCGAAACGTGCGGGGAGCTACCCTAGTAGGGGATAGTAGGGGAGTTTCACAATCTCTCACATGTCAGTAAGTCACTCAATGTCTTGTTCATTCATACATTCACCTGTCATTGTTAGTTCATTCATTCACTCGTGCGTTCCTGCAAGAGCAAACGAAGCTCGAATTTACTGACTGTGAGTTAGCGAGCAGCCATGGTCGGGTGTCGTATACGCCGTGAAACGGATTGCTGACTTAGGATTCTTCCCCAGTCACTTTCAAGGGAACCTCAGCTCTGGACGCCTGGGTCGGTTGAAAGCTTGGCGGAAGCCAGACGAGATTTGAGAGATCCGGACACGTGTTCTACGATATCGAAGAGTATGTGGCGGTAAAGTGCGAGGTGGTCGCGAAAAGAAACCAGTCGCGTCCCAAGAACGATCAAGTGGCGGCCTGCCCGCCCAAGAACGCGGAGCAATATGCGGGCGTGGGCCTTGTGTGCGCATCTCTGCTGACACTCGCGCTTGGCTATATCCATTCCTGCAATAGAGTGGTTAAATGCGTCCCGGGCCTCGAGGGAATGGAGGTAATTGGGGACAACAGTGCGATTCAAAGTGTCAGGTGGCAAAAGGCACCCCACAGTCCATGGCCCGGCCTGTGTGCATGCACGAACGCATTCGCAAGTCAAAACGCGTGATCACTTGTGACAAAAAGAGTGTTCCACCACTTGGAAGCTCTCGCAAGCGACACGTGTGACTGCCCTATTCCCAGCAAAGGCTAGTCGCGTGCACCAAATGTGCTGGCTGGTTTAGGTCGATCCCGGCATTCGATGCACGGTCCCACTGCCTAAGTACATGAATTATGTGCTCATGAAAGACGTTTGCTTTCCCGTTTAGAGTTCCGAGCAGACCTGGTGAAGATCAGGTCCAGGCGTGGTGAGTAAAGTAAAAATGGAACAATAACTGGCGACTAAGCGTCTCTCTCTCTCTCTCTCTCTACCACATCTCCACAGCTGGTCGACTGCCTTCAGCAAGAGATTCAGCAAAAAGATTCATTGTAATGTGTAGAATTAGTTCGAAAACCACCAAATATACCATACTCTGCGTGACATGCTCGATTTCTATAAAATAAAATATAGTGAATGCTGTTCATCCCTTGATTGCCACTCTGCTTCCAAATTGGCAGCCCGATGCATCGCGAACTCCCAGCCGTGCATTGTAACTCACTCGCGAGGTCTGAGTCTTGACTCCGCAGTTATTCTGGGCCAGCAAACTGCGCCCACTTGGAAGCTAGTTAGTCACGTTGGGACTCTCAAGGGGTTGTGTTTGTTCATTTTGGCCAACCAACGGCCGCAACATGCCAACCCTGGCGTACGCGTCCTGCAAGAAACTGCTATCCCTAGGTGGCATCGTAGGCCTTCCCGTTCACCTACCTCGGACAGGGAAGTACTATACTGATTGTGAGCTAAGTGCAGTGAAGTAAGGGGCAGTACAGTGCGCAGTCAGTCCACCTGACTCAGTCACTCGGTGCGGTCACTAGGTTACTAATTTGTTCACCACTTGGATGGAATGTGATGTGGATGCTGCGGGCTCTTAGCTCGCTCGATAATAAGAAAAAAGCAAGCAGTGGAAATAAATAGCTTTTCGCAGTCGGGGAAGCAGAGGACCGAAGTTGGCCCATTTCGTCTTGACTGCAAAAGGCTGGCTAGCTGGCTGGCTGGCTCTTCTTAAGCCTAGCTAGAGATTGCTTGCATGCAGATCAACCCTCTCGTACATTGCACATAAAATGGAAAGCTAGGTTTGGGAATGCAATTCATCCATGGGACCTGGAAACGTCGCTGGGGTACTGACAGTGAATGTACTTGCGCCAGAAGATATCGCCGTGGCTGAAAAGAAAAAGTTGAGAGCGTTGTCGCAGACCCAAAACTTGCTCGTGACAAACCGGCAAAGCCTGATCTGAGCGATTGCGACTCATTCCCCTTCGAGCCATCAAAGTTTCGGACGAGAGAGAAGAAAAAGTGGCAAAACAATGGCGGCGAAATTGACCAGCGCGCTCGTTGGAGCATATTTAATCGCAAGTTCAAGCGGGGCAACTTGCCCACAGCTGTGCAACCACGCTTCGACAGCAACTACTCCAGCAATTACGGGATACTGCGCAAGTTCTTCTTCGCCAGTCTTGCTCGGAAGCTTTGAGACATGCTGCCCTGCAAGCACTGCCGATGTGGACGGCTGCCCCAACATTGGAAGTGGAGAAGTGTGCAGATATCTGGAGACCTCAGGAAGGTACTGCGACCCAAAGGTCGACTACGCGGGATGCCAGAACCTTGGTGGTTCCAAATTGTACATGAACCTGACCATCACCGAGGCCACCAATCAAAATTGTTGTGCATCTTGCCAGTGCTATGGAGATCCAAACTGTGTAAGCTTCAACAATGAAGTCGATGAGTGGGTCTTATGTGATGCCAGGAAGAGGAAAGCAGACAAGTGCAAGATGGACTATAACGTCTGCATGGAACAAAAGGATCACAACGGGAACCAATGTCTATGGGTGGACCGCAAAGGGCCCACTGCCATTGAAGGTAGCCCATGCCAGGCGCAATTCGACGTCGGCCCAAAAGCCGTGATGATGATGTACTCCGTCAAAGGCTTCAGCTTTGAGCTGGAGATGGGCGAGCGAGGAGTAATCCAATCCATAACCATGCAGACGCTGTCTGGCACCTATGTTTTGGACGCCGATGACTGCGCGGAGAACCGTGAGGCAGAAGATCTTGCAGCGTCTTGGCAGATCAGCAACGGGGGATCCGCAGACCTTGTGCGAAAGTGGATCCGAAAGACAGAAAATGATATTGACACTCGGTGGTTCATCTCCGACCCAAACACGGGTATTGCCGTTTCAATGGTGTGCACACGCTCGATCGACGAGAAGCAGAGAACCGGCCCTCCACGTATTAATGTCAACGAGCTCCTAGAGCCAGACGCAGCTTTGTCCAGCCGCACCGACCCGGAGGGATTCTGTGTGACTGGTGTTATCACAGAGAAGAGCTCCTCTACCAACGACAATACCGACAAGCTCCACCAGTTCTGCAGCTCGCACAACTCTGGGGATCTAAGCACTGCACAGGCGCTTTGTGGTACATCTCTGACCGCGCAGGATATTGCCTCGTGCCAGGAAGGATGGTGCTCAGTCGCCAACGGCTACGACGGCAACACGAATGACTGCCTCAATGATGTGGCTATCAGGGGATGGACCACCGTTTACTGTGAGGCCGCCTCTCGCCTGAGCAGCGCAGGGCCAGACTCTGAGCTGGATATGCGAACTGTTCAAATGTGCTTGAGCACCGTGCGCGAGTTTTCCTTCTCACAAGCTGTTGATCAGTTTGGAACCGGCATGGGAGAGAGTGGAACCATCGAGGAGAGCAAGTGTGCGACGGATGCTCTGGACTACCTCAAGCTGAACCTCACTAGCTGCGATGACAAGTTTGACGTCGGATATGAAGACGATGATGGTGTTTTCCACGTTGCATTCTCCATCCCTGTCTACTTGCCACCTTGCTCAGGCAAGCTCACCATTGCATACGAGGACTTCCCGGAGATGTTCATTTACCCAGTCTCTGTGCGCCAATGTGACATGTCGAGCAGCTGTCCTACTGCTGTTTGCCAGACAATGGCGGGAGTGAGCTCCCTAAGTTTCCGCTATTCTACGAGGTTAACTCATGCAGAGTACATTGTGAACCAAGGTTTGGCGGTGTGCAAGACAAACTCCAAGTATCCAAACGACAAGTATTGGTGCCTGTCCACCGTGCCGGTGTTTGAGAAGACTTGCCCTTGCGTGTGCAAGGAGTCTCCACTTCGTCGTCTGCTGAGCTTGGCGCAAAAGTAAGCTAGCTTATGAAGTCACTTACTTCTTCAGAAGTGGTCCTGCAAAAACGGATTCACAACGACAACGGAGACGTGATAGCGGGAGAAAAACTATTAGAGTATTTTTGATTGATTGATTCATTGATTGATTCATTGACATAATAATAGATACAACATCAAAAAAGTGAAAATGGAAATGATAACATAGCGCACTAATTGCTCCCAAAGTCTTTTTTCGTTTTGTCGTCTTTGGGACTTGTTCGTCGACATAGCAGAAATGAAGTAGTAAACCCTTTCCCCAAAAAGCTACACCGGGAAAAGCAAAGCAGAGACACAGACCGCACTGTCGAGCCAACAGGAGGAGAAGAAGATTCGAACCCCTTTCTCCGGACTATTTCTTCTTCTTCTCGGCAACCTCCATGACAAAATTGGCGGCAATCTTCATGTGGTCGGAAGGCTCTTCTCGTGTTGGGAAGGATTTTATGGAAGCAAACTTGCTACGGTGCGGGAGTGGGTCCACGGAGTCTACCTGGAGCTTGACGCGAGAGTCCAGAGAAGAGCGGTAGAATATGTAGTCCAAGGTGTCGATGAAAGGCACCCCATCGTCAGAGCCAGCAGTGAGTGCCAAATTAGTAAAGTCTGGCTCCGAGCCGTTTGCCTCCGCGTAAGCAGATTTGAACGGAAAGTCGAACTCGACGTTCCAAGAGTCGTCCTCGAACGGTGGTTCAGCAGGATACGCCTCTTTCTTGCTGGCTTCCGTCAAGCACTTACCATGGGTCAGCAGCTCGTAAAGCGAAGAGTTCGGCTTGAGGTTGAAGTCCCCGGCGAGGATGTACGGTTGGCTCTTGGCGAACGAGTGAAGCTTCTTTGCCAGCAGCGCGCTATGCACCGCGATGACTGGCGGTGTCCTGAACGCGCACGGCATGTGGTACGTCGCCACGCAGAACGACTGTGCTTTGTCCTCATCGCTGCCCTCCTTGCTGTCCTTTTCGTCCACATCGTCCTCGTCCTGGTCCTGGTCCTGGTCCTTGGGCGCGTGCTTGAGCCTCAGCGCAACCATCGTATTCATTCGCCTCTCCACGTCCCACCACATGTTCCACTGTTTCTTCTCTGCAGAGACCCCTTGCCCGCGCAGCGCACTCACCGCGGCGCGCACCGCCAGCTGCACCCTGGCGAACAATCCCGCAACGCCGACGCTGCCCATCACGCCGCCTAGCAGCGACTGATCTGCATTTCCTCCGGCAGCAGCATCTGCGGAAGGCCTTCTGGGCGGGCGGTACCCCCCGGACTTGGAGTCAGCGATGCGCGAGATGGTGCAGTCCTCCAGAACGAACTTTCGCGTGGGGAACGCCACACCAACGCCCATGTACCCGTTGAACGCGGTGCCGTACTCGCTGCTCACGAATGCATACCCGCGCTGCGCGAAGAAAGCGTGCAGGTCGCCCGCCCAGTGCCGCGACACCTCCTGCAGGCAGATGACCGCGCCCGCGTTCACCTCTTCGCCCAGCTTGCCCAGCACGCGCTCCAGCCGCTTCTTGGGCGCCACGCAGTCCGCCGTCTCGCAGTGGCAAAAGTACGACGCGCGGCTCAGCTGCGGCGACAGCACGTTGTACGTGGCCACGCGCACGTCCAGCATCGCCCTCGCCCTCGCCTTCGCCCTGGACGACTCCGTTGCCGCGTCCTCGGAGAGCATCTGTGCCACGGAAGCGACGGAAGCGACGGAAGCAGACACGCGAGTGCGGGCCACGCGGACGGCGCGGGAGAGACGCGCCCACACGCTGGACACGCTGGGCGCGGCGCGAGGGATGAGCCGCGGACCGATCTTAGTTGTGACGTGGTTTGTTTGGAGAGAGAGAGGGAAGCGGAGGGGGATGCGAGTTTTGTCGCGCCAGCTCACACAAGTTCACTCTCGCGATCTCTCACTCCTTTCACTCCTTCACTCTCGCGCTCTTGTGTGCTGTGAGAGATGTGAGAGATGTGAGAGATGTGAGAGATGTGAGTGCTGTGAGTGTGCTGTGAGTGCTGTGGCCACACAATGTTCAATTTACGTTTACTCTCAATCAATTGAAAGTAAGCCGGTAATGGAAGGCATGGAGGTCATTATGACTGTGATGTCTGTGATGTGGAGGACTCGACTCATCTATCTATGCTATCTATGCTATCTATCTCTCTGTCTATCGCTGTATAGTAGAGTAGCACAGGTAGCTAGCAAATACATCATGATTTGAGAGCGAGTAACAGTGCGCTAGTGTGCGCTTCCACTTGTACTCTATCAGTCAATTATAATTAGTAATAATGTAGCAAGGAGAAGGAGATTAGACTAGTCGGCAATGGCTAGTAGGCGATAGATAGCGGTGCTCAGTACTGAGTACTGTAAAAAGTGACCCTATCTGCTATTATTACAAACAAGCGCGTCTCTACTTCTGTATCGACAACCTTTCACCTCTTTCACCTATTATAAGATGTCCTGGGTCTTGTAATTGAAGGGCAGAAGATCGTGCACTAAGTAGCGGTGGCAAACCAACACGAGAGAAAAGATGGAAAGAGACAGGAGAAAAAGAGAGAAGAGAGCCAAGTGGAACGTTGAACACGTTGAACACACGTGGTTGAACACGTTATTCTATAAAAACACAGAGTTCAAAACATCAAAACACTTTGAGCAATTTTGAACTCTGGAAGCGATTGTCTGTCAGTGGCAAAGGAGTCCTGCCGCGGCGCGCCTGGAGAGCATGGCAGCGCGCTGAGTGCCTTAACAAGAAGAGTGCTCACGCGAAACCTACTTTCGCTCAGGCAAAAGGGTCTAAATTCGGCGCAGGTGGACTGAACTGGGAACGCCGCAGTGGAGATAGAGTGTGGGTGGACCTGGAGACGTGAATTGTTGCTTTTTGTGGCTGTGTTGCTGTGGTCGCAAGCAAGCAAGCAAGCAGCGCTGGATAGAAAAGGATGGAGAAGGTGAAGCAGCTCCTGGGCGAGGGCAACTCGCCCAAACAGTTCTGGCTCTCGGAGATTATGCAGCTGCTGCAGCCCATGCCTGTGAAAGGAGTGGCTTGCAGCTCCAGCAGTACACTATTGCTGCTCGTCACTGGAGAGGTGTACACTTGGACCGGGCAAGGCAATATTCCGGTCAAGGTACAGTTTGCCCAGAAGAAAGGCTACAGGAGCGACAGCAATGCGCTCTTCATTGAGCAGATTGCCGCGGGAGATGATCACTACGCAGCGATTTCGCGCGAGGTGGACCGTAACTTGTATACATGGGGCAGCAACGCCTTTGGTCAGCTTGGTCACGGGGATGTGGCCCCGAGAGTAAAGCCTACTGCCATCAAGAACTTCGACGATCGGGTCGAGGACGTAGTTTGCGGAAAGGGCTTTACGATCGCTCGAACGGAACTGCACAAGGTTTACGCATGGGGGCAGAATAACATGGGCCAGCTTGGAATGAAAACGTCCGCGGCAAACGCGCCGCCCGAGGAGCAGAAGGCCGCACCTGCAGCTAGAAGGAGTACATTTGACCGACTCTCGACGTCGTCGTATGAGAACTTCAGCTTTGGTTCGACTGAACGTCAACAGAAAGAGCATCAGTGGTCGCAATGGGCCGGCTTCGCGGAAGCCATAAATACCACCCATCCGGTCTTGAGCCCGGTCGAAGTGGAAGCTCTGGATGTAGAGAAACGATCCATACAGGCCTCGGAGCGGAGAGACGACTCCATTGGGTACCCAAAACTGCGGCTCGCAGCCCGGGGGGACCACGCGCTTGCATTCACTTGCGTGTCCGAACAAGTGGCGGGGGATGCCAACACGAATTCAGACGAGCTCATGCGACTGATCCGAGTTGTACGCGAGAGAAGAACTCGCATCGCTGATGCCAAACTACGCTTTAGGCGTATGCTCGGGTCTTGGTCGAAGCGCGCGAGCGGTGACCTTGAGATCCACGAATTGCCATCCGCTTGTAGCGCGGCGGCGGAACTCGTCGATGCAGCGCGTGCTGGACGGAAGGCGAGTTTACGGTCAACCCGCGGATTCCACAACTTCGCCGCATACCTCGGCAGCTTTGGACTCCAGGACAATATCGTCCGAGACCCTGCATTGGTGCTGCTTGACAAGCGGACGGAGACTACCAGGGATATTAAGAGAAGTCTTCAAGCTGAGATGTCGCGTCTTGTAGAACAACGGAACGCCACCCACGCGACATTGTGCGACATTCGCCACGAAATTGACCAATTGAAAGCTAACAACAACCAAGTGCTTGGCAATTTTGCTGAGCTCCGCAAGGAACTCGCCACTCTTGAAGGTCACAAAAAAAACCTGGACGCCTATCTCTCGGCTGGCCTGGGCTACACATCTGACGTTGACGCCAAGGTCAGTCTGGACAAGCGTGTGAGGGCCGTGCAAACTGCACTTCTTGAAGAGGAATCTCGCATGCTGGAGTTCAACGACAATAGGCGAGCGCTGGAAGAAAGAGAAAAAGATGCCTCCAAAAGCCTGCAAGCAACCTCTCGTTCTCAGCTCGACACTGAGATGAAGCTGCAGCAGGTGGAGACCAGGGAGCTTCTCTATCGCCGACTGCGTCTAAGACGCCAAAAGTTGCTTTGTGTCGATTACACAGAAGACATCAAAGCTCTGTGGGATGAAGCCGTGATGCTGATCCACAAATTTTGGAAGGAGAGAGTCCTGAAGCACGACGTTTTTACTATATTAACAAACCTGCGAAAAGACCCGCAAAATGCCGGCGCACCGATGCAAAGCCTTATCGACCATGCCGTCCAGGTCAGTAATGCAGGTCTTCAGCATGCCAGTGAATCTATCAAAGGCCTCATGGACAAGCTCCGCGAGAAACACGCACGGCTTGAGACGAACTCTGATATTCCCGGAAGAGGCGGTGCACCGCCGTCAAGAAAGTCCTGGGCAGCCATGTTGCCACAGGATGCTGCCCTTGTACGAAGCTTGATCATCAGCGCGCCTCTCTTAGTCGTTGAAACCCTCAGCGGACAGAGGAGAGTTGTCGACCAGTTTTTGCAGAACGAGCCAAATTTTGAAGGCCTTGGATCTAAGGTTCGCGAGAAGCAGGTTTTGGCTGCTGGTCAGCAGGACCCTGCACATGTGGAAAGCAACTTTGCCCGACACTCCCTTCTGCTACTCTCGAAAGTGCAATACTCTGCAATGGTCGGGGATGATGTCATAGTAGACTCTGTGACTATCACTTTGGACGGAAATGGTGATGGCCTAGCAGCGGGCGTTGCTGCTGGAATCAAAGGCGGGACAACCTTCCACAGCCAAGAAATTGTTGCCGCAATCTACGAGGATGTAGATGGTGCACCTTGCTCCATGTTACAGGGAGGGAGCTCGAACAAGGTTCGAATTTCGATGGGAACCGAAATGGAGAATGTGAAGATTTCTTTTCCGAGCCCAGTGAACGTGTTCACTCAGTCGACAACGAGAGGATCGGCTTGTTGCTGGATTGGAATTTATGTGGAGCGGCCATGCGGTTTTCTGCGACTCTTTGGTACGCGAAGTTCCAGCTACGAAAAAATCCGAGTGGATGGCGTTGCGGACGGAAAGACTGGCATTTCGGTGCCGTCATCACTTTTGGTCCATTTGCCAAGCGCACAGAGTAGCCCAGTGCCTCCAGCGTCCATTGACTTGATTCCTGACCAATACAAGATTCGATCCCCCGTTCACGTCTTCCTACAAGCAAACGTGCTCAGTATTTGCGATCGATGCGAAGACATTCTCGCTAGCACTGTCCAGGAACGCAAAAATATCAACACTATGCTCCGCAGTGTGGTGACTGCTCGTGGCGTGATCGAGTTTGCAGAAAGCGTTCGCACCAACTCTTTTGCCCCTATTAGTGAAGCGGAAGCCGCGACGTCGGCGGCAGGATCCGACAACAGCGACTTTGAGATTGAAAACAGGCAACCGACGATGTCGCTTCCAAATGAGGGAGATTTGTAAATCAAGTAACAGGCAGACTATCGCATAATTATGTTGTTTCTTCTTCTACCTTCCTCTCTGAAGAGGGAGGAGGAATTTAATAATGATTCTTTGTGTGTTCCCCAGCTCCACGTTCTACTCTATCATGGAGACAAACAAGCCTATATTTTCTCAAACGTGCACTGGATGAAGGGCAGGATGGGACTCGCAAGGTCTTGACGAAAAGTGCGACTTCGGCTGGTGAATAATACTAGGTGCTACTAAAGTCTCTACCGGTACCTGATCACCTGATCAGTCCGACGAAGTGTCACTGCGCAGGTCTGCTTCGAGTCTTTCGGCCTCGGGCATAATAGACCAGTTGGGGCTCTGCTGCTGTCTCAGCCATCTGAAATCGTCGACGTCCTTCCACATATCTTGGGCTCGATCCGCGCGAAGCCCTGCTTTCTCTATTTGCCCCTCAAGACCGTCGTAGCGGAGCATGTACGGTGCAAATTGGAGGCCGCTGCAGTGCTCGATGATCGGGCGGGAGAGGACGTGGAGGTAGAAGGAGCAGGCCTCCGTGTTATGAATTCTGATCTGTCGGCTGGCGACGTGAAAAACACAATTGTGGCAGTTGTCAAAGAAGCAAGACCCGGCGACCGGCCCGCAGAACACTTTGCAATTTCGCAGACCAAGGAAGCGAACGGCCCCGCTCTGGCTCAAAACGCGAATGACGGAGTTCTCCACTTGAGAGAACCGGACGTCCTGCTCAGGGCGGTCCAGCTTGACGTCGATCACGGTCTCCTTCTTGTTCGCGAACACCACCTCGCTCTCGTCAAGTTCCAGCTTGGCCAGCAGCGCCTCTGCGGCCCGCTGCGGCGGCTGCTTCTCCTCCACTACGGACCCAATGTTTCGCCGCTGCTCCTCGCCCTTGTCCTTCGCCACATCCTCCTCGCGCCCCGCTGGTGCCTGCGGCTGAGCGTTGGAGCGCCGCGATTTGAAGGCAAACTTCTTGCGAGGGGCCAGTTCCGTTCTCGCGCGGTCGATGTCCGCAGAAAGCTTGGCGATCTTTTCCGTGCTCTGCCGCACATCGTAAGGCGCCAGGAACAGCGCCGCGTCCGCGAGCAGCCGTTGCATGTCCTGCACCACTACCGTGAGCTGCTGCATGCGTGTCGCCAGCTCCTGCCTCTCAGGCGCGGCTGCTGCGGCCTCGGCGAGTCCAGCTTCGACGCGCGACTGTAGCTCGCGGAAGCGTGCCTGGAACACGTCCGCGTTCTCGCGAGGGTCTTCGCGGGCCTCGCGCTCCTGTTCGCGAGCCGCCGACTGGGCGTCGCGAATGTCCTGCTTGCGACGCCATGCAGCGTCCATCGCCGCCATGCGCTCGTCAGCGGCCGCGCTCAGCGACTCTGACGGATACTCCGTGCGCAGTGCTTCCGAGGAACTTTCGCCCATCCTGGCAACACTCTCCAGTCTACTCGCTCCTGGGAAGACAGCGGGATCAGCTCTGACCTCTGACCTCTGGCCTCTAGCGCAGAGTGCGGGCAAAGCGGTGACGAACTCAACTCCAACGACTGTCCTCTCTGTGGAACAAATCTAGGCTGCTTGCTCGCGACAGAGGCAGTGTCTGCCGCACTTTCGATCTTGCGAGTAGTTTCTGCGGGCAAGCTGAGCTGTGGCGTGTGGCTTTTGGCTTTTAACTTTTAAATTTTGGCGTTTGGCAGAGTGGTTGAGCCTTCCTTGAGCCACCGACAGCACAAGTCTCCGTTTCCCACGTCGATAGATGTTGCAATCTCCCTCTGTGTAAGCGTCTGCAGTCAGCGGCGTTCGTCCACGCGCACTCTCAACCTACCTTCTGGCCCTACAGTCAACGCGCTCAAGTCTCTTGCTCTCCCGCAGTCCTCTCCCGTTCAATACAATGTACTGACTGTGAGTACATGTACATTTGATTCACTTTCACAGTCAATACAACAATTGTTCAACAATGTTCTGAAGAATGAATGAATGAATGAATGAATGAATGGGACAAGTACCATGGTACTCAGTACTCAGTGCTAGTGTGAGTGAGTACCGGTACTCACAGCCAGTACTAGTACACTACGCGAGTACCAGTGTGATTAGAATTCAGATGGCCGCCACTATTAGTCCCCGAGTCGCACGTTAGACGTTGGCCGGTTCTGGTCCACGTTCCTTTTCGTTCTTTTTGATCGCGAACAGCTCTCCCTTCTCCACGGGTGTGCACTGTGATATGTGATACCGCTAGTGACGCATCTACCCTGATTTGTAGGCTACGCAAATGGGGACACGTGTGGGGGTGTCCTCGGCGCTGCCGTGGCCGACTTGACTTGCGTGAGCGTTGGGCGCGTCCGTCTGTCCGACCTTCCGTCTGTCCGTCTGTCCGACCGTCCGTCTGTCCGTCCTTCGTCGATGAGCGCCAAGCTGACGTGCGCGTGCGGCGGTGTCCGCGGCCGCGTTGGGCGTTCGCGAACGAAGGCGATAGACGTGGAGTGTTGGTGCGGTGCGTGCGTGGGCGCCGAGCAGTGGCTGTCGCTTCAGAGGAGCGCTGGATCTGGATCGGAGGTTGCGACGGGAGAGGTCTCCAGGAGGTTGCTGGTCGCACGGTCCCGGGTGCACATCTCGCAAGGCGCAGAGTGGGTGTCGAAAGTGCGGGTGAAAGGGTTCCGGGAAAGGTACTTCTACGCGAGGTGCTGCCACACGCCGCTGTTCGCGGATGGGTGCTGCTTCAATGCGATGGTGTTCACGAATGCGCTCAAAGATCAAGCAGATGTGAAAGTTCTGCTTGGGAATGGAGGCGGCAAAAGATTTCGCGTGGCCGGCACGAGGCGGTTGAAGCGCTCATCGGGGTCTGGTCATGGTCATGGGCAAGTGGAGATGTACTGGGAATTTGTCTTCGCTGCGCTGGCCTTGTTGCTGGCAGAAGTCTTCGCTTGTGAAAGAAAGCGGTTTTGGACAGCGGATTGGTTCAAAGACATCGAGCCGCAAACGATCGACTTGGCCGGTCAGAGACCTGCTTGAAAGACTCGTTGAAAATAACACTTTTGAACTTTAGAATTAACAGCAAATATTTGTGTACAAATGAGCGTTTTCAAAAGGCTGTGCGATTTGAAAAAAAAAATGGTTGCTTTCAGTCCGCCATTGGAACCACGAGCATGAGGCGCGCCTTGGCTTCGTCAGAGCAGCTTGGCATGTATGGCCTTTCGCACGGCAGGAGCGGAGAAAGCTCGGCCATTGCCAACTTGCACTCCTCTGGCTTCAAACTATGAGCGTGGCCCACTTTGGCAGCTAATTCGCTCACGTCTTGGATAGATATTGCGCTTTTAACGTACAACTCAGACATTGGCCCCTTCAGACCAATCTGTATAGCTCGCCTTCGCAGCATCCTTCGCGGATCTCTTCCTTCCGAAGAAAACAGATCTCGCTCCGGGTCCCACTGCACTCTCCCATTGCTGCCGCCGCCTTTCTCGCCACACTTGCAGTGCTCAAGCAACTTGGAAACCGCATGATGCGACAACTTAATCTTCAATATCCTGTTCTGATTGGACTTGCGACCGTAGCCGGCGCGATAAAGCATCCACGCGAAGGATGGCTTAATCCACGTCATTCGCACTGGCTTAAACGCCGGTCCCCCGAAGCAATTGTGCTCAAGGGCCCAGTCCGCGATCTCATCGTTGTAAGCCTGGTAAAAATAGACACCTTCGGCATCCCACTCAGCTCTGAATACTTTTGTTTCTTCGGAGGCACTCTCTGAATCCACGGTGAACTTCTCCATTTCATCACCTTCGGCCACTTCAACCGATTCTAATCTTTCAACACTCATGACTCTGGTCTCCAAACTTTTTCTGAATTCTGCTACTTTGAACGTTTGGGTTTTGGTTTGACCTAGGGTGTAGAGATCGCACTCGCTTGCTTTCAGCGAGGCTGCAAGTGTGCTGCGTTTCGTCATCGTTACAATGCAACACCCTTTCACTTGCGCATCCAACTGCTAATGTTTTCCTCAACAAGCCTATCGAAGATGCATCGCGAGTTCATGTCCACAGACCAGTGTACTGAGTACCGCTCGCTCGCAGCCCAAGTGTTTTACAAAACAACTAAACGAGTGCTTGTTCACACGTTGTGTTGTCAGTCAGTCTGTTTTTATAAATGTACAAAGCAAGTGAAAGTTGCCTCAGTTGCCTCATGATACTCATGGTTGCCTCCAATGCTCCGCTCTGCCGAGTCATTGCGGCAACGTTCCGCTCCATGAGGCTCCTTTGAGGTTCCTTTTGTTCCCTCCCGTTTTGCTCGGTGAGGCTCCTTTTGTTCTCCAATGCCTTTTTTGGGCGGGTGCTTTGCCTGCTTTGCGCCACGTTACAGAGATTTACAGAGTACCATACTGACTGTGAGTACATGTGAGTACTGTCCACACGCACGGTATCGCACTGTCACGCAGACGGTCCTTGGGGTTAAGCGCGCTCCACGATGGAGGATGCTGCGAAGAACCGGAAGGCGAAGCGACTAGGTGAGTGGAGAACATTAGGGCGCGGGTTCTTCCCACTGGGCAGCGGGGCTCACTCTGGAGTGAAGGGCTGGCCTGGTTGGTGTGTGAAAAGAAGAGTTGATTTCGGCGTCGTAATTTCTTTGATGATTTCACGTACCTCGATGCGGCTTGATTGAGCGTTGTTACTGACGATATTGTCGTTTGCACCTTGCGTTTTGGATTGCTGTGTTCGCTCTGGTTGCGATATCAGGCAATGGGTGGCACGTTGCTTTCAGCGATAAGCACCAAAGACACTATTATTTCAACACGGTAACGAATCAGAGGACATGGCACGAGCCGGAGATCATTCGGCCGATCTCCAAAAAAGTTGCTTCCGACTGGTCCAAGCACTGGGACGCGCAGTACAAAAGGCACTTCTTTTTCAATAAGCGCACTGGAGAGAGCACCTGGACAAACCCGGCGATTGCAATACAGAATGCAAAGTTACGCAACGAGGTATTCAATGACGACTATACGGCGGTCACCGGCGGTGCACCTGGCAGCAGCGAGCAGCACGCAAAGGAGGCGCAAGAATCCTTGCACTCTGAGGCGGATTCCTCCAAACCAAAGCCGGAGCCACCGGACTCTACCCCCTATCACTCAAATGATGAGTCGGAGAATGAGGCATTCATGTCGAGTCCTTTGAACAGCCCAAGCAGCGTGGCGACAAGCAGTGTCTCGGAGCTGGCGATAGGTGGCCCCGATGTGCGAAGTAGGTTGACGACCAAGAAATCCAGTGACTCTCAGCGGTTTCCTGAAGATGACCTCAAGCGAGCAGTTCAAAGTGCAGTTTACGAATCAAGCAAACAACGCGGCCGAGTGATGTCGGAGGATAGCGGATATGACGCCATGGACAGCGAGCCGGACGAGTCGCAAAGTAGTGCCAAGCAGAACGACACTCATCAAGCTGACTTATCTCGTAAAGCTCGCACTTCGAGGCAGCCTACATTCTCGGTCTCATCTAACATATCGGTTCTTGATTCCGATGGCTTCACTTCCTCAGGAGCAGAGAGATCTACTACGCCTGAAAGAAAGCGGGCAACTCGGAATCGGTCCCGCGACGCTGGCGCTGGAAGTTATGATGGGGCGCAATCACACGATGAATCAGAAGAGGTTGACGTCTCATCGATGAAGCAGAGCCCTTCTATGGAAAGAATAGAAGGTGCGACACATGGGGGGTCAGTTCCGCGAATGGATTCTTCGAAAGGCTCTGTAGATTTCTCCGCTCCAGATAGAAAAGCAGGCGCTTCCGGCGATAACAATGATTTTGCAGTAGAGCAGAGTACTCCGAACAACCAATCCATGGGGAGTTCCCAATTTCAAGATAAGGATAGCTACAAAAGCGCTAAACTTGCGGCAGATGAAGGTAAAACGGGATTAAACGTTCCATCGAGTAAACGTTTTGGCGAAGATAGGGCCGATCTAGATTTTGGAGTTGCAGATTTCGCCAGCAACGATAAATTTGACAAGAACAGTGGTGAGGATGATGACGATGGGGAGGAGGAGGAGGAGGAGGAAAACTCTGATTGCGGTGGGCCTAATCGAAATGAGAAACCACGAAGCGCGATGAGGTCTGGCGCAAAATACGATAATAGCGATGGACAGGTGTCGGATGATGATGATGATCACAGTGATCGGCAAAGCGTGCACGAATCAAGCTCAGGCCGTAACTCTGCAGGAGAAGAGGACAAAAGCATAAAACTTGTTGATTCTCGTACAACGGATGACAGCGATGGGCTGGAAGTAGTCGATAAGCATACGGAGAAGAGTATCAAATCTGTGGATCCCCAACTTGACCCTCAGACAGAAAAGTCCAAGTTCGCAAATAGAGGCAACCATCGATCTGAGAATTCTGCTTCTGAATTTGTAGAATCTCATACTGATAGGACTCAAGCTGGAATCGATCACGGCTCTGATTCCGACCCAGAGCGGTTCCCTGAATTGCGGAAGCCTCGTTCACAAAGGTCAAGCAAAAATGGGTCAGAAGCTGCCGATAAAATGTCACAGAGCTCCGGCAAACTCGCAAATGGCCGTGGCTCAGCAACCGAAGACGATGAGCGAGCTGAAAGCGAAGCTTCTGTAGGCTCTGAACGAGAGCAACTGGACGGAAGGGAAATTCGACGAAGGGCCCACACGTCAGAGAGCAGTGAGGAAGATGGGGACGAACAGGACGCATCTTCACGGTCAAGGGGGTCTTCCGCCATGCCCGATGTCGAGGATGCTGAAGCTGAGGTCGACGATGTCGATTGTGACGGGTCAGACACTTGTGGGGCAGAGCAGGAAAACGTATCTCAGACCAATGTGTCAAGGAACCTAGCGTCAGTTTCACACAATGTTGCCTCTCTGGAAGACGATCGTGGTGCTGCAACGCAAGAGACTCTCAAGGTTGATACAAATGCCGGGAACGAAGAAGGGGCTCTGCCAGATGAAACTGAGAAAAATGCAGAGAAGACAATCGGCGACGCAGGCTTTAGAAGCGCTAGTAGCAAGAGTTTGACAACGCAGGGGATAGAGGATGTTGGCGACGTATCTACGTATGTTTCCGACGAAGACGGGATCGAAGGTGACCTAGACACGTCAGCATTTCAATCAGGCAAAACTTTTCACACGAATTACACTGAGCGTGACTCGGACGCTGATGACACCAATAGGAATTCCGGCCCCAAACAAGCCGAGCTTGATGAAGCAGACGTTGAAGAGGTTTCATCAAGCGATGAATCCCAGCACGGTACAGAGCGAAGCTCTGTCAGTAGTGCTGGGGCATCTATGCGAAAACGGAGTTCACAGAGTGAGCAAGAGTCTCTCACGGAAGGTGACAACGGCGATGGGCTCGTCGCAGACGATGACCGCGGCGATCGCACACATTCAGCAAACGATGTCGACAGCCTGCCGTCAGCAAGTGACGATGATAACTTACCAAGTGAAATTGAGATGACATCTGACGAGGACGACTGCACCCCCAAAGCGGCCTTCTCTGAGGCGGAACGAGGCGGCACATGGCGCGACTCAGGTGAGGAGAACGAATCGGATAATGACAGCGTCCTGGACGAAGATCACGGCAATGCTCAGGGGAAAGACTTTGAAGGCACGGGTTCAAATGTAGATCGATCGCGGCATTCTCATTCTCCGCAACAAAAGTTGCACCGAAAGAATGATCAATGTGTTAGTAAAGATAGCGCTTCAAAGTCAGACACGGATTGCAACTCTGGAGCAGAAGAAGAAGAGGAACACGAAGAAAACCGACACAAAGCTGTAGTGTCGCATTCCGTAGAATATGAGAGTGGTAGATCTGTTGCCTCAGAGTCTATCAACGGCGAAGACAACTCAGAGAACGGCAGTGGAATGGACGAAGACGGAGCAGGAGGTCAAAGTGAAGGTGAAGGTGGAGATGGAGATGATGGCCGATCTCAGGATTCCGGTTTCGCACGAACAAAAGCGCGTACATCAGAGGGTGGAATAAATAGGCGCGCTTCAGAGTCAGATACGGAGCTCAATTCTGCAGAAGAAGAAGAAGAAGAAGAAGACAACCAACATAAAACTTTTGCGCGGCGTTCAGTGGGATCGAAGAGTGGCAGATCTGATGCCTTAGAGTCTATCGACGGCGAAATCAATTCGGAGAACAGCAGTGGACTGGACGAAGATGAGGGAGGAGAAGAAGGGCACGGTGAGAGCGAAGATGATGACCGATCCCACGGTTCCGATTCTGCACGAAGAGAGCCGGATGTATCCAAGAAAGCTCAAAGCGGAAATAGAGACAGCGTTTCAGAGTCAGACACGGAGCGCAATTCTGCAGAAGAAGAAGAAGAAGACAACCAACGTAAAACTTTTGCGCGGCGTTCAGTGGGAGCGAAGAGTGGCAGACCTGATGCCTCAGAGTCTATCGACGGCGAAATCAATTCGGAGAACAGCAGTGGACTGGACGAAGATGAGGGAGGAGAAGAAGGGCACGGTGAGAGCGAAGATGATGACCGATCCCACGGTTCCGATTCTGCACGAAGAGAGCCGGATGTATCCGAGAAAGCTCGAAGCGGAAATAGAGAAAACGCTTCAGAGTCAGACACAGGGAGCAATTCTGCAGAAGAAGAAGTAGACGAGGACAAGCAACACGAGACTTTAGTGCCCCGTTTAGTGGGCTCGGACAGTGGTAGATCTGATGCCTCAGAGTCAATCGACGGCGAAGACAACTCAGAGAACGGCAGTGGGATGGACGAAGAGGTAGCAGGGGGGCGAGCCGAAGGTGAAGGTGAAGGTGAAGATGACAACCGAGCTCAGGATTCTGGTTTTGCGCAAACAAAAGCGCGTACATCAAAGAAAGCTCAGGGTGGAATTAGCGAGACCGCATCAGAGTCAGACAAGGAGCGCAATTCTGCGGAAGAGGAGGAAGAAGTTAATCAGCGCAAGACTTTTGTGTCGCATTCAGTTCATTCGAAGAGTTGCAGATCTGATGCCTCAGAGTCTATCGACGACGAAGACAATTCAGAGAACGCCAGTGGAGTGGACGAAGATGAAGGAGAAGGGCAGGGCGAGAGTGAAGATGACGGCCGATCTCAGGGTTCCGATTCTGCACGAAGACAGTCGGCTGTATCCAAGAAAGCTCAAGGCGGAAATAGAGATAGCGCTTCAGAGTCTGACACGGAGCGCAATTCTGCAGAAGAAGAAGTAGACGAGGACAAGCAACACGAGACTTTAGTGCCCCGTTCAGTGGGCTCGGAGAGTGGTAGATCTGATGCCTCAGAGTCTATCGACGGCGACGACAACTCAGAGAACGGCAATGGGATGGACGAAGATGAGGGAGAAGAAGAAGAGCACGGTGAGAGCGAAGATGATAATCGATCCCAGGGTTCCGATTCTGCACGAAGAGAGCCGGCTGTATCCAAGAAAGCTCAAAGCGGAAATAGAGATAGCGCTTCAGAGTCTGACACGGAGCGCAATTCTGCAGAAGAAGTAGACGAAGACAACCAACAAGAGACATTAGTACCCCGTTTAGTGGGCTCGGACAGTGGCAGATCTGATGCCTCAGAGTCTATCGACAACGACGGCAATTCAGAGAACGCCAGTGGAGTGGACGAAGATGAAGGAGAAGGGCAGGGCGAGAGTGAAGATGATGACCGATTTCAGGGTTCTGATTCTGCACGAAGACAGCCGGCTGTAGCAAAGAAAGCTCAAAGCGGAAATACAGATAGCGCTTCAGAGTCTGACACGGAGCGCAATTCTGCAGAAGAAGTAGACGAAGACAACGAACACGAGACTTTAGTGCCCCGTTTAGTGGGCTCGGACAGAAGTAGATCTGATGCCTCAGAGTCTATCGACGGCGAAGACAACTCAGAGAACGGCAGTGGAATGGACGAAGGCGAAGTAGGTCAGGGCGTGAGTGAAGGCAGCGATCGATCTCAAGGTTCCGATTTTGCACCAGGGAAGGTGCATAACAGAATACCTCACTCCAGGGGGAGAGTTCGTGATTCAGGTGCGAAGCGTTCTGAACCTCGGTCAAGCGACAGGAGAGAAGGCCACGTTCGATCTGAAGGTGACATCTCAGGAGGAGGAGGGTCTCGAAACGCAACGAGTCATGAATTGTTGGAGACGCATTCTACAGCTACCAGGGAGGAAGACAGGGAATCTGAATCCAGCGCTGGGGAAAATGATCACGAATTTCAAACGACTGTTCGCGCTGATGACCGGTCTGCCAGTGTACAATCCGAGGACTCTGCAACTTCAGCTAAGGAGCGCAAGGCAATGGAATCTGACTTGGAACATTCGAATTCGAGCGCAGAGAGTGTAGAGGAAGAGCGGGACGAGGAAGCTGAATATTCTCGGCGTAGGGGATCATCTGCTGTGGTCGACGCCGAGGATGTCCTGACGGATGCCGATGACGACGATCGAGACAAGAAACTCCTGTCGGGTGGCCATCAAGGCGACGACGAGGTCTCTGAACCTTTAGCTATGGTGCCTGGAGGCGCTACCTCGAACTTGCTCCACAAGTCGATATCGCAGGATGCTCATGAGCTTGATGAGAAGCCAATGCGCGATACGAATTCATCCAGCGACGAGAAGGAAGTTTCGTCAATTGATAAAAGGACGGATACTATTGAAGGAAGCGCACGCAAAGGTCTGCGCGACGCAGAGACTGAGGACAAAACGGACCATGGGTCAGCTGCGGGTGCTTTTGGAAGATCATCGGGGCAGTTGTTGCCCAAAGGTCAAAGCTTTGTTGATTTGGGCTCTAATCAGAGCGTGTTCTCTGGACTTGTGGCAGGGTATGACAGTGGATATGACTCAGAAGACGACAATGTCAGCGAAGGGATTTTGTCTGGCGATTTACAAGTGCAGGACAACAGCATAGCCAGAGCTAGGAGTCCGTCAGTCGAGAAGAGTAGTGAGGCAAATGGCTATTCAAGCTCTTCGAACGAATCCCTCCCCGCAAAAAACACTGCCAGAGACCAGAAGGAGCTAGGATTTGCGAGTGCCGCAGAAAACTCTTTACGTGGTGGAGGACTGGGGTCAGGAGATCATGCAAGCTCTGTCGGAATGGACTCGGTGGAGAACGCTGAAAATGATGCGGAGGAAGGAGAAAGTGCGAGTGTAATCGAGAGTCATCACATAGGCGAAGATGCCGAATCATTTAGCGGTAGCGATTTTACGACGCAGCCGAAGGTAGGGAGTTCAATAAAAGCCCGGCTATCACAGCTGCGAAGTCTAAGCAACAAGTCGCTTACCCGCGAGCGGCGAGCAAGTCTTGAGCGCTTAAGCAGCTCAAGGAGTGTGACAGGCTCTTCGATCAAGGCTGAGGCTGAGGCCAGTACGCCGCCTAGCCCAGGAGGGGCAAAGTCTGCACCGCAAACGAACACGACTGAGGAAGTCCCGATTAAAATGAGCTTTCACATGGAGCAAGTCGAAGAGACAGCTAGAACTCGTTCGGTATCGTTTCGGACCGCAGTAGAGAAGTTCTCATCGTCCGTTCGTGGCAAGTCCTTGTTGCACGCAGAATCGGGTTGGTCGAGTGATGAAGATGAAAAGCAGCCTTTGGGGCCTCATCGCCGGGCTTCTCGCCAGTACTCAAATCCTTCTGGTGGCCAACCTGCGGATCGCCAAGCTTTGGATCTGACTCCGGAACTGGAGTCCATTCCAATGTTTGACTTTGACCCACAGACTGGTACTTTTGGGATCCGAAGTTCTGCAGACGGCCCAATCCTGGACTTTTATGGCGACGCTATCAAGGAGATTGACACTATAGCCAGGATCCTTGAGAAACCAATCAATGCGGAGTCGCTAAACGAAACACGGCAAATTTTTCGTTTTGAAGAAAGCAGTATTATCCGACAAGTTGACGACTTCGAGGCATGCATGGAGTTCTTAGAAACCGAAATTCTTCAGCAATTTGACGCCCTTCAGCACAAATGATAATCCAGCTAGCTCTAAGCTTAAATTGTGTTTCCGGGACACCTATACAAGTGGTTATGCGTGCGAAAATTTGACAAGAGTGATGAAATTTTGACTTCATAGCGTAATTTTTTTTAGCAAAGTTTACATTTATCGCATGCCGTCCTCCTTCATCTTTTCGAGTCTCTGTTTGAAGAGCTCACTGAAGCGGCAGCGCAAGATCCGAAAACCATCAAGGACATCGTCGCGAGCCTTTTTCGAGTCCATTTGGAGATTGATACTGCACGGGTCCTTCATTCCAAGAGTGCAACCCAACCGAGCACCATGGAAGGTCAGGCAACAGTCAGCCCTTCCTGGAGGGCAATCGAAACCGTCGCTCCCGGCCAATATCTCCTGAATGAAGCGAATATGTACATAGTTATAGCCCGGAGCCAGCACGCTGCCATAGGAAGGGTCTTGCCAGTACAAGAGCTTAAACTCCTCGTCCATGAACATTACGATATCCTGGTGAGACCCATCGGCGTTGTGTTGCGTAAAAAAGATTCCGGCTCGAAACAGCTGCTTCACTCTCTCGCAGAGGTCATAGGAAGCTCTGGAGTCCGAGGACTGCAGTGTCTCAAAAGCGCGGGCGATTTCTGCGAATCTCGTGATGTCAGTGTTACCGCGGTTCTTATCTGGGTGATATTCCCTTGCAAGTTCACGATATTTCTTCTTGATCATGCCGCTGCTTGCTGTGTTGGTGACGCCAAGGGTCTTGTAAAATGCATAAATATCTTCCTCCTCGGAAGAGCGGCTAATGTCCTCCCCGACACGAGAGCGCTCCTGAGGTGGTACCCACGAAGTGTCCGATTTGTTGTTGGACTTTTGCTGTTTCTCTCTCCTGCGCTTCTCGGACTGAGCCAAGTCTCCCTCACTGTCCGCGACTTTGATGTTATTCAGAATCGCACGAAACCACTCCCATACTTTCTTTTGGGATTTCTCGCGGAGTCGGTAAATTCGCTTAGAGCCCTTTGGCTGGATACGGATCTCATGGCGACCTTTCCTGGAGTAATACTTGAGCTGAACTGGTTCCGCGAAAGCGCCTTTTAGGTCAATGAGGCGGGAAGTGCTTGCCCCAGGGCTTTTCCGGTAGGAGAGAAGGGGGCCAGCAAGGGTGAAGTAGCGATTGTGCCACCTGCTAAATCGCTTGTTCTCTGGGGGCGATTTATACAGGTATCCCTGCATGGTGATCATGACACGCTCCTTCTCTGGAGCAACGCTCTCGGCCTTAGCCTTGGACTTTCGTGCTGCAGATGGTCTAGCGAAAACGCTTTGAGAGCCATTGGTGCTTGCTGAAACTGTGGAGACGTAGCTTGCAGTTGACTTTGGTCGATTTTTGTCTCTGTTCTTCAAAGTCCGAATGACGTCCTCCTCTTCCTGTGCTCCAACCAACATCAGTTCGTCCGTGCAGTGCCTTGTCAAGCTCCAACGACGAGGCTGTCGCTTGCGGTCCGGGGCCGCTGTTCCTCTGCTAGCAGCGGCCGACGGCGTTTGAGCGGTATTCTTGGAGCTGCTTTTCGGGGTCGATCCCGTGAAACGTGAAAAGAAGCTTTTCTTAGCAGGCTTCTTTCCGCCGCCAGGCTTTGATTGCTCGTCCGACGTATCATCATCTTCGTCGTCATCGTCGTCTTCTTCGGACACACTTTCTTTAGGTGCAGGAGCAATGAATGTAGGCACCTCCACAAAGTTTGGTTGTTGCGAAACCACCGGCAGTGGAGCCGAGGTCGCTGCAGGAGAAGTAAGAGCGTTGTTCTTTGGTGTCGAGGTTACTGGAGGCTGACTCGGAATTGAGACGGGAGAGCCTGCGTTTTCAGTGTCCTCGAGGCCGTCGAAGCCATGGGGGCCGAGCGTAGATAAGCTAGCGGAAAGAGACATGCCGTCCTCGTTGGCTTTGGCGCGCCTGTTGTTAGCCCTGCCCATGACCCGTCTTTGCGTCTGCGCTGCCTCAGGCGCCGGCGGAGAAGCAGCAATGTTAATCCGGTTTGCAGGGGTAGCGGGAGTTTGAGCCGGTGACTCCGTCTGGGTCTGAGGTGGCGGAGAGCCTTTCTTGGCAACGTGATCCTGCTCCCATCCTGATTCAATTTTCTTCTGTAGGATCTCTATACGTTTCATGTATGGCGTCACCTCCTTGAACCTACCTTGGTCTTGCAGCTTGATAACCAAATCCATGAGCTCGTCAAGCTCCTTCCTGTTCGCGTTGCCTTCTACTTCACTTCGAAGTCTTTCTCTCCGCGCAGCCCCGAGAGCGCGTTTTTTTCCACCGTTGATTTGATCGGTGCTCTTTTTCCTGGCTGCTGATGAGGCAACTCTATTGGGCCGAAGGCTTGGAGACGAGTTGGCCGTCCGATCACTGCCTTCACCGCCTTGAGGAACTGCGGGTGGGGCTCGAGCCGGTCGTGTTTTTGGGGTCGCGGATTTGTCTAATTTTGCTTGTGCCTTTCGAATGACGTGATTATGAGGCAAAGCGCCATCCGAGGTCCCAGAAATGGTGGGTATGTGGGGAATGTTGAGCGAGTGGTTCGTGCGCCTGGGGGAGCCACTAAAAGCAGAGCGCGGAGAACCGCTGAACGCAGACGTGCTCGACTCGGACAAGAACGCAGACACCTCGGATTTAAACGAGCCCGCATTCGGCTTTCGCGAATTGGCTGACGCGTACTTTACGCTGGACGTGGTAGGTGACGCCTTCCTACGCCTCTCGGACCAGTCCAGCGTCTCGTCCACCCACCCATCGTGGAGATCGGGCTGTACCTCCAGAAACCGTGATTCCTGCACCATCTCTCCGTCCGCACAGTACCCTTTCGCGGTCGCCGGCTCGGTCAACCGCCACGCACCAAATCGCTCACCAATCGCCAATGAATCACCAATACAGCTATATCAACCACCAATGAGAATCGCCGCAGTCGCTCGCAAGACGTGCCAATGTCCTGAGAGTCCTGAGCGTCCTGAGGAGCTAACGCACGGCACCGTCGCCCACCGTGGTTTCCCTTTCTTGCCGCTGATGGGCCAACTCTGACACTCTCACACTCTGACAAGCAAAACCACGTTTGCTCGTATCGCCGGTCCGTTGGTCTGTTGTTCCGTTGTTCAGTGGCGAGAGGGCGACTGATAAGACGACCGGATGAGCGAATGAGCAAATGAGCAAATGAGCGAGAGGGAGCGAGTGAATGAGTTAGCGACGAGTCAGTGAGTGATTGCGAAAAAGAGACAGCGAGTGAGGGATCCCGGCAGAGGTGTGAGCGAGTGTCAAGGGTCAACTCCTCCTCCTCTGTTGCACTCTGTTCTTTTCCTTTCTTTGCTGCTCCCTCTTCCTTCTTCCTTCGGCGCTCGTTCTTTCTCTTCTTTCCTCTCTGCTCTTGCACTCTCTCTCTCTCTCTCTCTTTCTCTCCTCTCTCCTCTCGCGCACCTCCCACTCACTCGCCTCTTCCTTCTCCTCCTCCTCCTTGCTCTTGTTTCTAGGCTTTTCTTTAGGAGCAAGGTTTTTAATGCGCGGATAGGGAAATCACCAGGGTGCTCGCGTTCTGCTCAGTAATTCCAGGTAGAGGGAAAGGTTAGGACCAAGGATCCCAATCCCAAATTATTCAGAACAGCAGGACTACTTTCGGAGTGGTAGGGGCAGCTACTGGCACCTAGCACCCGCTGAAATGAGCAGTTCCCAGGCTCAAGGTTTCAAGTAACTAAGATTATGTGAACAGAGAACTAATCTTGGCGCGGTTTCGCTTTCCTTCTCCCGCGTGGTCCCGGACAACTACTTGTTCACGTACGAGTGCAAACGAAAATTGGCTCCTTGTGTGTTCTATGCGTTTCCCTCAAGTGAGCATAGTGCACACTTCCCGAGAACAATGGCGGCTTGTGCTGCGTCACTGCTAGCCCAGATTATTTCATAGTTAGTAAAAATGACGTCATGAATGACTGGGACTTTACTGTCTTTTCGCTGTTAAATAGGAGATAGCGAGGGGATAGTTGAAATGGTAGAGCAACTCCGCGCCATGGCGGCAAGAATGTGCAATCGAGCGAGAGCAAATAACAGCGATATCGACTCTAGCTAGCTCATTTCGGGGTCCCTTCAGTCCCTTCCTCCTCCAGCCAATAGCTACTAAAGCTATGAGAGCTGCAGTAGCTCTTCTTTCAGAATTCAGACTGCAAAATTCTGTTGGCCGATTCTCCACAGCACAGCCGAGAGAAAAAACTAATTTAACTGCTTCTTAGCCTGCTACAGAACAATAGAATGTTCTTTGATCCGTTTTCACCCACAGAGAATTACTGTGAGTGAAAACAATCCAATCTGCGATTTACGAATTGGCAAGTGAGCTTGAGAAAACGATTTAAAACTCGAGTGCCAGTAAGGCCGAGCCACGATTACGAATGATCTCGTAGCTCGCAGCTTGCAATGGGAACGGATCGCATTGGCAATGGACTGTTTAGCAACTGCCTTTCTCTCGTTGCTCACCCAGACCCAGCCAGGAATGTAATCTGAAGTCTAGGAATCAAGGCGAAAAGACGTCGGCGCAAAGCTCCCTCGCCCTGCCCCCTGAAGGGCACCTTCAGCTTCGCTCTTCGTGAAAACCACTGGCAAGACTCTATCCGCTTTCCATAGTTGCAACGCAATCCTGCATTCCTGCATTCCTCGGAGAGTCTCTGCAGAGCACGTGCAGCAAAAGCAACTTGGACGGGAAAGGTGTCCAGCGCGCACCAGCGAGAGCACACACGCAAAAGCGGCTGCGAAGAGTGATAGAGACGCGACCAAGCGCAGAGTACAATGGCGTTTTTCGGACTTACGCAGCTGGGCGAACAGCAGTACTTTCTGGCCAACTCGGTGTCACACGGGATCGACCTCACGTTGTTTTCGGAGAAGGACATGCACGACGCCTTTGATCGATTTGTCGGAAGGAAAAACAAGGGGCAAGACTGGATCTACGCCCGCGAGCTCCAAGGGTACCTCGAAGCCCTGTACGAAGGGCCGCTCATCGGTGCAGGTGATGTGGAAAATATTGCCGGTTTTCTAGGGAATCCGGAAGGCAATTCGCAGATCTGCAGGGCAGACATCATCTCTGCCACCTTGACAGCTCAAAGACAAATTCGGCAGGAGCTAGAAGGCAAGGAATCTTCTGGTGTAGAAAGAGCCTCGTTTTCTGAGATGAAAGAGAAAAACAAGAGAAACATGCGTTTGAAGCTGGACCCTCGAGAACGATACGTCAACCCAGTCACCAGCTCCCAAGCATACGGGTGGATGGTTGGACAGACCAAGTTTGCTGAACTGGACAGCCAGAACAAAAAGTATTTCCCGAAGAAAGCATCGCCTGAGACAGCTTTCGCAGATGCAATGGCTCAAAATATTTAACGCGGGATTCTGCACCCATTGTCTCTATTGCTTGTTCTTTTTTATTTCGGAAGAATTTACACATTAAAACCAATCGGAAGATAAAAATTTTACCATGTTGCTCCAAAATGAAAGACAAAATCTGCGCAGAGCCAATACGCCTTGCCATATTCATGCGTGATGGTTGTAAAGAAAACCCAGTATCGCTGCTGCGGCGCTTCCACGTCCTGCGGTATTCTGACAGTGTACCGTCTCGAACTCGAATCCAACGCAGGCAACGGGCCACTGATACTTTGACACAAGTTTCGTTCAAGCAAAATGCTCGACAATTAACTTCTGAATTCTGTAAATACAGTGTGGAGCGTATTATATTTATTTTGTATATCGGTTTATTTATTGATATTTTACGAACAATTTATCCACTTCAACACCAGAAGCACTTTGATTACGCCCTTGCCATGGATGTATCCGTGAGCTCAACTCCATCTTCGGCAGCCTTGTGAGATCCAGGCTTGCTGCTCACCCGGCGAACAAGTTTCGCATTTGTTTCTTCACCTTTATCAATGTCATTCTCCACCTCGTCCTCGATGGCACCATCAACCCATCCCATTTTCTGGCAACCAAAAAAGATCAGGTAGGTTGCAGCCACCATCAAATAGGATACCATGAAGCGCCACTTCGTTGTCGAGAGAGGGGCGCACCAGCAAGTGTCGCCACTGTTCACGCACGGGGAATAACCATCCGGGCAAACGGGCTCGAGTGGATTGGTGCAGTCTGTTGCTTCGGTCGAGCAGTACAGACTTTGTGGGTCGCTCCAGTCCTTCACCGTGGCAGTGTCTTGATGAATGAGGCCAAACGCGGAAAGAAATGCTGCAATCACGCTCCACATTATTCCCGAGAGGAAGTTGCGCTCGATTGTGTAGTAAGAGATGCTGCTCAGTACCAGCGCAAGAAGAAGGGAGCCCTTGGACATCGATGCGAATCCGTAGTAGCTTTTGCCTCCAACTCCGCTGAGCGATAGGCCGCCGGTGATTGCCCAGTCTGTCAGCGAGGGGTACAAACCAATTAGGAAGGATGGAAACTGACGAACGGGTGCGATGGAGAGTGCTTCCTGGCAGATCATCATGCCCACAAAGAAGATAAGAGGCGCAACTGCTTGAGGCGGAATAATCGCTTGGATTAGAGCAAACACCCCAAATATGGCAAAGAAGAAAAAGAAGACACAGTTCAGGACGGAGTAAAGAACACCTGCCCCGAACTTCTTGTAGGCTGGGTGCCCAATGTACACCGAGGTTCCGAATGGGGTGCCAAAAAAAGCGCCAATCATCGTTCCGAATCCGTCGCTGATCATGGTTTCAGTGACTCCATATTTGTCCCCAGCTTTCTCCGCGCTGATTACATTCATAAGAGTTCCAGCAGCAGCAGCGAGTGCAACAGGAAAGGTTGTGCCAATGTACTCGCCGACGGAGGACCAATCCCCGAGAGCAGAGATCCCAGTTCCGACTCCCCACGCTTGTACGTTTACAACTGAGTCCTGAACGCCTTCTGGTGTCGACACACCATCCATCCAAGCAAGGGCAGTGCCGACCACAGCCACCACAAGAGATTTTGGAAGCGGGCCAAAGCTGACGTCTCCGTAGTAGGCCGCAATGGTGAGGAAGAGAGGCAGAATGCCGGCAATTGGCTCGGAAAAAGACTGCGCGAGCTGACTTAGTCCCAGGAATGAAAAGCCAATCCCAGCAAGAGCGGTGAGTAGGGAGAGCATCGGGCTAACTTTCAAGACATAGTTACCGATGAGGCCGAGCAGAACACAAATAATTCCACCCAAAAAGTTGGACACCACACCGGCAGACCACCCTGCATCTGCGGCGTTCTTCCAGCAGTCAGCATATACTTGCGCGTCATCTGTGCTGGTGATGTTCGAGTCGCAGGCAAAACTGGCGGTCAATGAAGCTTTTGGCAGAGCAAAAAGATATATCTGCCCGTTAGATTATGATGCACATGTGCTTTTTACCTCGCCACTGGAGGTTTCCACGTTGACTTACCTGGTCCAATGATTGAGAACAAGAAGGCCTGAGTCAGGTGCTGCTGTTAGATACTGAAGTGACTGTGAGCGAGCACTAAAGTTGAGACGATTGGACTTACGAATGCGCCAGGAGTATTGACACCGTACGGCAGTGCTGTGACATCTCCAGCCCTATTTTCGTTGCGGCCGAGTCGCGCGCCCATCCACGTGTAGTAAAGATTTCCGAAAATCATGGTCATACCCAAACCTGGAATGGACTTTTGATAGATAATCTCATCGATGTGGGTAGTAATTTGCCCGATCTGGTCCGCGTACTCCCCGCTTGCCTCCAAGGCGTACAAATCACTGTTTCCAAAGCCCCTCAACACAATCTGCAAAAAGAAAATCAAAGAGAGCATAGTCGCAAGATTGTCGAAGAAGAGCTGGATGAAGCCATTCAAGTCGCCCCTTCGAAATTTGAACTGGTCCTTCCATGGTCCCTTTGTGCTCGCACCGGAGCCGTCCATTGTGCCTGGCCTGTGTCAACCTGGACAAACTAAGCACGCAACACCGCTCCTGAGATGGTTTGAGCAGTGTACACTTGACTCGCGTCGTCGCCTCCTTGCCCTTCCGATTTGGGGTCTGCATGCGTTCGCATCGATTTAGGGAAGAGCATGATGCAGCGCAGACTACCAAGCCCANTGTTCGCATCGATTAAGGGAAGAGCATGATGCTGCGCAGACTACCAAGCCCATAAAACAGCAAAGCGCTGAGGGATGTCTCCTAGCTAGGTTGGTGCGTACCGGTACTCGTACTCACGGTCAGCACTAGAGCGGAGTATGAAACCTTTTCCACCTTCACCCTTCACTCCCTTCACCCTTCCTTCTTCATTCTCCCTTTCCCCCGAAAAGGAGGAACACAAGAAAAAGATGAGATAAAAGTGTGAGCTGCTGCAGTTGCTATACTTAGCGCTCCTTTTGGCCAAGGTGCATGTTCTCACAGTCAGTGGACATCTCTCGGATCAAGTAATCGTCAGTGGCAGTTTCAACTCCATGACGCATACTAACCTGAGCACCCAATACAGAGAGGCGGGAAAGATACTGCGTCAACTTTTTCACAACTCTTGTGAAGTGAACAGGACATGTTGTGACTCGACTAGTCTGAATCTACCAGAGGCTAGTTGTCTGATTCTGAACTTCACTCGCGTTCCGAGCAGATTTAAAAGCCTTTGCTTCGCGCCACTGTCACTAGGCTGAGTCCTTCGTTACTCGCTGTCAGTGTCCCTTTAGCGCGCCGCACCAACGAAATTGAACTAATTGATGGAATGCTGAATTAATATTCCAAACTCTAAACTCTCAATTCTTCTACTTCTTCGTCTGGTGTTCGCCTCACGTCCCAACCAATCTCCAGGTGAACGAAAATGACTTGGATGTTACTGATGCAACCGATGCATGAGAGGAAACAAGAGAGATAGATTGGGACTGACAGCGAGTAATGCTTGGCAAATAGCCGTGGGCAGCATCATCACGCTGCACACCTTTCCTCCGTTCCTTTTCTTCGTTTCCTGTCCTGTCCAAGTCTAGTCTAGCCTAGCCTGGTCTTACGCTTGAGCGTTGCGAGATATTTGAGACACTAGCTTTTGCTTCTTATCTTTTTTCAGCGACTATCGAGTTAGTTCACTCGCTGCGCCGACACGTAGAGAGTCTAGAGCACTGGCACTAAGCGAGTGCACGTGCTGTCTAATTTATGAGTACTGTGAGATGGATTGTCGACACGACGCCACGCCCTCCTCGACCCGAAAAGCGCGCTGCTCTGCTTTCCTAAAGATCACCTTACAGATCCACCTTTTTTTGAAAAAACAAAAAACAGGTCAGGTTGTGCGCTGCGCCACACATATTTGTTTCAGCAAAGCGGCCGCGCACGTTCCGCAATTGCTTCTAAAGCTTTCAGCCACTCAAGTCACTCAAGCTTGTTTCGGCGAGAGCAACCAACATTTTTTTTCTCACAAGCTGTGCTGGTCATCGATTGCACAAAACAGCCTCGGGTCACGATTTATTACTGCTGCCGGTAAAAATCAAAATTGGGTGCTGGTTTGTTTCAACAGACTGTCGTATCTGCCGTTCTCCTGTGGTCAATTTTCTCTAAGAAAAATGACTATCGACCATGGACTCGGTCTGGAGTTGTGTTGCACTCTCATGGGATCTCATAGATCGTCAATGACCCTTGTGTCCCATGCATGCCGGAGAGTCGCAACATCTCTCAACTCTTCAAACAAGGCAGATCTCCACTACGCGAGTTCTTGTAAATCAACTCTTTTCGCTGCCTGCGATTCATCTCCACAATAAACATGAATGACCTCTGTCGATTAGCAATTACCAGACTAAGTCGACAGTTTGGCGAACATACGCTTAGCATCACTGATAGTAAGCGGTGGCACTACTACGGCAGTGGGTAGCCCGTGCTGTAGTGGGTTGAGGACCGACTGTGTACTCGAGTACCCACACGTCGGTCAGGCTGACTTTACTTTTAGGACAGCAGTCAATGCGCCAGAGTCGGAGGCCTTGAAAGGGCGACAAGTGCTCAAGAGTGTGCGTACTCGACAAAGCACACAGCCGCAAGAAGGCAAAAAGGCTCGCAATGTCCCACGAAGCAACTGCACGTGCGGGACTTTTCGCGCTGAGCAGGGCTTGTGAGCAGGGCAAGAACGGCGGAAGTGAGTTCCAGGAGAACGGCGGCCACGAGCAATCGCAAGGTGACCATATTACAAGCCGACTGGTAGACATTTTGCGCCAAGACTATGGCCTTGGAGACCTTGGGCTTGTCGTTGTTCAAAAATGGCTGCGGAAGATGGGCGAGAACGCAGACGGCCTTGAGAGGCTCCGAGATTGGTTCCTGCTCCTTGTGAATGGCAAGAGAAGGAGGAAAGGTGCATTTCACCCATTTCAGCTCGGGTGTCCTGACTTGGTCCCTCGTCTTCGCCAGCAAGCATTTTGGGACCAGGTTGATCACGTTACACAGCTTCTGGAAAATGCTTTTCCGGATGTAAAGGAGGAGCTTCTCAGCAAGCAGACCAGTGCGCTCTTCCAGCAATATCGAGCTCCAAATTGGGCCGCACCAGGCCGACTTGCTTCTGACGGGATTGGGAGCCTTGGGCACGACAAGGGGGAATGGGATGTTTGTTACCTCTATTTGCATAACGTGGATTTCGAACGGAATTGCCAGATGTTTCCTAAAACAGCAGAACTAGTAAGTTGCCTTGCCGCTTCCGTCGCAGAAGCAAAATTTGTGCGTTTGGTGTGATTCTAACCACTTGTTCCAAACAATCATCATCAAGATCAAAAGCCTTCCAAGGTGGTATCGCCACGCTTTTTTCTCAGCACTTGCCCCAAATACACACATCGCTCAGCACAATGGTCCAACAAACAAGAAACTGAGAATCCATCTTCCTCTACTTGTTCCGCCAGGGCAAGTCTCTGGGATCCGTGTTGGGTCGGAAAAGCGAGACTTTGTGGAGGGTAAGACCATCACATTTGACGACTCCTTTGAACACGAGGCCTGGAACTCGCATCCAGATCTGCCGAGAGTGTGTTTAATTGTCGACGTCTGGCACCCAGACTTCACCGATCGAGAGATCAATCTCTTGAGTTTCTTGGAAAAGGGGAAGATGAGGCGGGCCAAGCAACTGTGCTCCGCTGCGGGATCTTCGTACGTGGATTCCGACTGGAATGTGAAATCCATCCCCTTGCAGGAAAAGCCAACCCACGACGACCTCGCATTTGCGGGAAACAACTTTTACGCTCTACTAGAGCACACATCGAGAATGTGCCGGCCCTTACAGAGCTTGTGTTGATCCATTACGCAAAGAGTGCAACACTAAACTGTACAGATTATCCTAAATAAATTGCATAGTACCCTCCAACGGATCTTTACTTTATTTCTGTCGATCAAGGGACGGTGATGCCGAATGCGCATATATATAGTAGTAAAAAAACAGTGCTCTTGACGAAGCCTCGGCGGGGTCGCCAAGGGGTAGTTCGGCTCTGATTCGGAGAGTGCGGAGCTAATAACAAAACGACTTTGGCAACTCGTCAAAATAAATAAACTATATGTGCTATATGTGAAGAAAAAAGCAGAGACGAGCACCATATACTTTACCGGTACCGGCTTTGAGGGCTGAGTATAGCACTTGGTACAATCAATACAGGGAAGAAATCTCGAAAAAAAGCTGCCACACTCCGCATGAAATGGAAACTTGAGAGTGTGTAGATGTCACACTGGCTGCAATGGTTTACCCACGAAGGGCACTTGCACGTGCAACCACCCGGTATAGTACGCCGGTAGTCCATGGGCAACTTGAGCTGCAAACGAAGTCCTTGCGAATAGTGCAGCACATGTCGCTCTTGTGGCTGTGAATATGGTGAAGATAAGCGCTCGTGATCGTGGGAGCAGCTGTAGTGATTTCTCCCTCCAGTAGCGGCTCTCTGAAGTAGCTGCTGGTGCTGGGAATGCAGCATTGCTCAGCTAGAAGCGGTTACGTGAAAGAACAGAATTCAGAATTCAGAATTCAGAATTCAGAAAGATGGAAAAGTGGGAATAACTTGGTTTGCATGAACTCGAGAGCACTCACACGGTACCGTAGTGGCCTACACCACCCGTACTGCTATCGCTTTGTAGTCGCGCGGTATTCATTCGTTTGTGCCGCAACCCCGCACTCGCCACTCACTGCTTGTGGTGGAGCGCGCGTGCAGGAAGGGCGATTGGAGAGTGAGTTGGGCGAGAGCAGCCGGCTCACAGGTAAAAATGATGCTCGACTTCGACGACATCACTCCACGCGATGTGATGAACACGCGCATAACGCTCTACCGGCGTGGGCAGAACCCTGGGCTCGACAAAGGCGTTCATATGGATGTTGCGCCCAGCGAGAGCATGCCTTCACTGTACAAGCGGGCTTCGGAGCGCCTCGGGGTGAATGAAATTGACAAAATCGTCAACTTGGATGGCGACGTCATTCAGGATGTTGTGATGATCAACCAGGATGACATCCTCTACGTTTTGATCAAGGGGGAGGAGATGCAGAGGAAGACCTCTCGCCGGAGCGAGCACGGGGCTTTCACGCAACGGTCCGTCAGCAATTTCAGAGACGGCGACCCCGATTGGGCAGCGGAGCGCGACCCTATTTCCGAGGGTGACGACTGCGAGGAAGAGGAGCTCGTGGGCAATTATGTGTTGGGCAAGTTTTTGGGGAGTGGGTCTTTTGGAAAGGTCCATATTGGCACCCATAGCATGACTGGCGAGAAAGTTGCACTAAAGTTCATGAACAAAAGTGAGTTGGGAACCTTTCAAGACGCGGAAAGGGTGTTCACGGAGATTCAGTGTCTCAACTCTCTTGATCACCCAAACGTAATCAAACTTCACCAAGTTATCAACTTGCCAGACCACATGGTACTTGCGCTTGAATATGCCTCTGGAGGAGACCTCAAAGAGGTCGTTGATACGCTTGGCTCTATAGAGGAGGGTCTTGCCTCTCGTATATTTGTTCAAATTCTTGATGGAGTGACCTATTGCCACCGACACAACATTGTTCATTATGATCTCAAATTGGAAAACATTTTGCTGACAAACCCAGGAGCCGCTTCGAGCAAGGAGCTGGACAAACTTGAAGCTGACTTCCAAAATGGAAAAAAGGGCGTTTCTGACCTCGACTTGAGCATAGTTCAAGTAAAGATCGCCGATTTTGGTCTCTCTCAGCTGTGTAACCCTGGCCAGACATCAGATTACAGCGCAGGAAGCTTGGCGTACATAGCACCAGAGGTATTCCAGGGCGGGGAGACTGCCGGTGCACCGAGAGATGTTTGGGCTATGGGCGTCATTTTATTTTCCATGCTCACCGGCAGACTCCCCTTTTCCGGGACCTCGTACAGCGAAGTCGTCTCCAATATTCGCAAGGGCGTGTACCGCTTTAGGGACGAGGACAAAATTTCGGAGAGCTGCAAGCAAATAATAGCCGCAATGCTTCCAACGAACCCCGACGAAAGAATGACCGTCTCGGAGCTGCGCATCATGCCGTGGATCGACAGAGGACTGCCACACACACGCGCGAAAACTCCATCAGACGAGCATCCCAAAAATGAGAATAATGACTCCAAGCCTGTACGGCCACAGGCGGAGGTCGGCGCAACAGAAGATCCTTGTCCAGACGCCGACGGCGTCACACTCGACACTATTGACGGAGCCGGGGAGCAGGAAATTTCTCAGAGCCGCCGTGGTTCCAAAGAATCCACATCCTCGGGACATTCTAACGCGTCCCGAAACAGCGCGATCTCTGTGGAAACCGCAGAAAGTGGGTCAATCCTTCGAAATAGACTAAGCGATCAGCTGCCATCTAGTCCGTATTCGGCCGCGTCTCCAAAAGGAAAAGGAAAACAGCGCCTGAACGGGGGACAGGCGGCAAGCGCTCACAGGAAACTTCACGACGAGACTAGTAGGCTGGACACATCCAAGGCTGAGGACGAAAAGTCTGTGTCGTACAGATCCGGCGGCGGTGGAACGCCAACAACCAGAACAGCCTTGGTGAAGACCTTGGAGATCTCTCGGCCCAATTCTGCAGGAGGTAGCTCAGTTGGTTCCAGCTCTTCACCGACTGGATCTCAAAATTCCAAGGGAATACTTCCGCCAATCAACTCTCCAAAGAATGAGAAGAAGTGGTCCAGTGGAGGGTCGCAGTCATTCTCTCCTAGAAGTGCGTCAAACTCGAATATGCGCTAAGCTCTCTCGCCAGCAGCCCATGCGATTTCTTTTCCGTCTGATTCTTGTAGTATTTTGCACCTGAGCGTCAAAGCGGCTGTGCTTTGAAGCAGCTTTCCTGACTTTGAAGTGGGGGACAAATGCTGCCTGTCTCTTGTTCCCCCGTTGACACTACCCGCGTCCGATCAACGTTTCTTCCCAACGTTCCTTTGCGTCAAGCGACCTCGAAGCTTCAGTCTTGTTCCTTGTAACCTGCGAGCGTATGCGCGCATTCTCCTCAAATCAGACAGTGTCCTCGGAGTGTGGAACCTATGTGATTTCCTTTTGCACTATGCCTTTTTTCCAGGACCCACAGTCAACGACGTCTGACTTGTCGCATATTCTGAATTCTGTTCCCTTTCATCTGCACGCCCAATAGTTAGTGTCCGCGTTTAAAACAAAGAAAAGCCGTCCTGCAGTATTTTCTGTTTCGAACATATGTGTATATAACATGCTTTTACATTTGAGTCACTACAAACTAAAGAGATAGCACGACGCTCAGTGTAGAGGTGTGCTCGCACAACGTTGACCCCCGTTGTCCCCGTGCAGCCTACAAGCTTTTGATGTATTCGACGACCTCTTTTAGCTGGGTCTCTTCCTCTTCATCGATATCCTCGTCTTCCAACTCGCTCTCCATGTGCTCAAGAGGAGTTCGCCCTTCCTTGTTGGTCACTTTCAAGTCGCCACCAGCTTCCACGAGCAGCTTCATGCACGCCGCGCTGGTGCAATAATGAAGAGCGGTGTCGCCTTCTGCATCAGCCATATTGACGTTCACGCCGCTCTGCCCTAGCAGGAATTGGAGCACTTCCAACTGTGCGTAGCTCGAGGCAGCCATGAGCGCAGTGTACCCGTTCACGTCCTGCTCGTTTACAGAGGTGTTTCCCGAAAGAAGGCACGCACGGACAAGGTCCAACTTGCCGTCGCCCGCCAACACTGCAAGCGGCTCCATCATCTGCGACATGGTGTCTGCCGACACCTCCGACTCGCTGCCGAAAATCATCTTTTCACACCACCAGCCAAGCAGAAACGCCCTGACACCGGCTATTTGAGGGCCGGAGTGTGCCGTGGGTTCTCGAGTACAACTCGTTTCAGTCGTTCTCGAACCGCCGAGTACCCCTTGAGAATCTGACAATGTACAGAATGTACCGATAGTACCGATACAGTATCAGTCAGCATGGAGTGGCACACGGGTGGTGGTGGATGGTGGATGGTGGAGAAGGGCTAGAATTGCGGGTAGGACTGTGTACGAGTGTGCGGATTCTCAAGTTCCAAGATGAGAGTAGAGCAAACCGGATGGTGATAGATTTCGTCCAGAAATTCAAAGTGTTCGGAGTGCAATTCTCTATTCTCCGTAGCTTGGGTGCAGGAATGATCTTGCCTGGTGGTGGGGACAGGCTTCAAACCTGTTGGGCATTCGCGTGCCAGCCGTTCGATTCGGCCTTTCCTGCGAAACTTTTTCCTTTGCGATTTGCTTCGTCATTTTGGACTCTGAGTTTTTAAGGACCAAGTTCTGTCGGATGATAGCGCACTGACTCGGAAGACTCGGAAGCGATCTAAAGCGCTCCATTTGCAAAAAACTGTTAGTGGTATTCACTGCCAGTGTTTTGACTAGTAGAGTTTTGTGCTTGCTGCGTTCCAAACTGGTCACTGACCTAATAATGCTGATGTGGCGAGATTGGTGAAGGGGGGAAGGGGGGGCGAAGAAACGCGCGCGCGGCAGAGGGCACGCGGATTCGGGCCACCACAGTATGGCGGCGATTCGGTCGAGATTCCCCGGCCTGAACCTCCAGAGGTCCCTTCGCGGGGCTGAGAACGTTGGTCGCGCTCTTGGAGCTGGGCCCTTTGTGCCTGACTTTGTCAAGCATGGCGAGCGGGGCTGGTTCGCGAGCAAGAAGATCTTGGCAGGGTCCTGCATAGGGTTCAGTCCATATCAAAATGCGTTCTGCGCCCTTAATCTTGCTGCGCAGTCCAAAGTACAGTTGGTGGCGATGTCGTTCGAAGCTGTTCAGGGTTATGCAGCTCTGAAAGAGAAGAACGACGTCATCTTCGATGAACTCCAGCTTGCGCTTTTGTTGTGGGCTGAGCGTCGGCACAAGTACTTGGGCACTCAGTCTAATTGGGACGAGTGGTTGCAAGAGCTTCCAGATTGCTGCTGGGGTAATCGTCCATTTCTCAGCGATGCGTTGATCGAAAGTTGCTTCTCGCCAGAAGCGCTGAGTTGCATGGCGGATGGAGACCTCGAAAATGTAAAAAACGTTGCTTCTATCTACAACAGAGTGTTCAACGGATTTGCATACGGTGTCGAGGACGACTTCTCTGATGTATTTGAGGTTTTGGAAGGAGACCGGGAATCTTTGGCTTGGGGCAGAGGCGATCCTGCCCGTGTAGATGCCCCATTCAGTGAGCTCTTGCGAGAGGAGCTCTCACTAGTAATATCGCGAGGGACCTATTTGCCCGCAAAGGGATCCTCCGCCAAAGGCTACCAGCAACTTGTGGAAAAGGTTGGCAATCTAGCAATCATTCCAGGTTTGGATTTCTTCAATCATTCTGAAGCGTCACCGAACGCCGTGGTGCTTGTCCCGGGCAACGACGCCCTTTCATGGAACAAATGGCTCCTGAGTGATTCTGATAGCGCCACGCGCGAGGACGGTGTTGCCCAAGACAGCTTCAACCTCGGCATTGCCGTCGGTGCACTTCGGGATATCGAGGAAGGCGAGGAGGTCACCATATGCTACAACGATACAGACCGCCCAGGTCCAGCGATGCTACGCTACGGCATCTCAACACTCTTCTCTGGAGAAGATAAGGTATCGCTCGGCTTCAATGGCTCCAGAGGGGTTTGCATTGCGAACACACTCTCACCATCTCTCGAATTCACCCCTCTCACAAAACACACGAAAATGTGAATCGCGGAGGCAGCGTTTCGCAACTACATTAACAGTACTCAGTACCTATTAATACCACTCCTGACACAGCACCACAGGCTAGTTAGGTCAGGGTTATACTACAAGCCCTAAGCGAAAATCGACCGTTGCCCTCGTAGCCCATTACATTCTTCAAATTTGACGCTCTAGTGGAAGGTGAGCTCCGGTGCGGCAAGGAACGCATGGCCGAGACATGATCTAACGAGGCGGGATGAGGTATTCACAAAGACAGCTGTTGCTCTTGTGCATTGTGGCGCTCATCGTAGGGTGCGTGTGGAGACTTACAACACGCCGTTTAGAAGTTGAGTTCACACTCTCGCAAATAGCCACCAACCCAACAGCACCTTCTTTCGGAAGGGCAGCGCAAGCCAGCCGAATCAAGACAGGTCTTAATATCGTGCATGGTACCACGTCTCTGCGAGCCCTTGTGCTCGCAACTGACCAAATTGCGCTTTCTCATGCGCTGGAAGCGAGCAGAGGGCTGGTCCAGTGCGCAACTTTGGAGGTTCGCACCAATGCATCAACTGAGAACGCGCTCTGGAGCACCACCGGCGAAACTTCTAAAGCAGTTGTGAAGCGTTACATAACGGAGCAAATCGCTTCAGCGGAAAAGCAAGGGTCGGATATCTGCTTGGGGATTGACTCGCGTGCATTGCTCACTGTCCTTTCGCACGTCCGCGATATACTTTTCGACGCACATCTTCGCACTCAGATCATAGTTGGGCTTCAAGATGGACTGGAAGCAGCATTCTCGCCTTATTTAAATGGTTTTGCCTCGATGGCGCCTCGGTCCATGCTCAACGAGAGTCTAATCGACAACATCTGCCGGAAAAGACGTTTCTCGGACTTGCCCTTCGAGCGCCCCGCCTGCAGGTTCTTGAATGGAAATGGTGCGAACTCGACATTCCCTGCCGGCAGATGGGCAATCCCCTGCTCGATGGCAGAAATGCCAGTGCTTACTCGAGCAGTCATCTGGAAGAAGATCGCATCTGACACGATTTGGCATGCTGACGGCGCGATTCTTGTTCCTCTTCAAACTTACGAAGCGAAGCACGACAAGGCCCGAACATCGTTCAAGTTGTTGTCGAGATTTTCGGCGATATCGGAGCGCCTTAAATTCGGCCGAGATACCCTAATGGACATTGCAGACTTTGAAAAGCCTTGGGCAAGCGACCCTGTGGCACACTATTCGCTGGTTACAGATATTTTATCTCTTCTTGTCGACGAGCGTGCGCAGATCTGGGAGCGCGTATCTGCTTTAGGTATGCCCGTCTCCAAATCGATGAAGTTAATGCCTGACATGAGTCATATTTCCAAGTGTCCAAAGACCAAGTACATTGTGGACGCTGGGTCATGCTGGGGAAAGAAGGTCTCTGACAACAATTTGCAAAGCTCAAACTCAGCCGCTGGAGCGTGCTTGCCTCAAACGGTAATTGCAGGAGTCCAAAAGGCTGGAACTGGCGAAATGGCTCTCTGGCTTGACGAGAGCGAGCATTTGAGCCGACAAAACGCGGGAACGGAAACCCACTTTTTTGACTGCACTGGTCGTGGTGGAATGAAGAACAGAAAGCCATGCAAAGTGTTTCGGGATAAGCGGATGCAATTTTCGGGAAATCGCGGCTTGACGGACGGACCTCAAGCGCGGCAGCAGTTTAGCTGGGAAAGTATTAGCGAACTAGAGTCCACGTGTTCAATTTCTTCTCAACAGTTGCTGTGGAAATTCTATGCAAGCCTCGGCCACCTCAACCGGAAGAGCTTTTTCGGTCAGAGACAACTTGTGTTTGAGAAAACTCCTGCGTACTTTGACCTGGCTCACCCTGCGGACGTTGCTCGCCTTTTGCCGTCCGCTAAGTTTGTCATTCTATTGAGGGAGCCAACCGAACGGTTCCACTCAGGTTATTTTCAGAACTGCGCCACCATCGAGTCGTGGAACTGCACGGAGGACGGACTCGACGATCAGGTGGCAAAGTACGCGTCTGGTCAAGCAGATGCCAGTTTTCTACGTCATTTGCGCGCAGGGGATTACCTCACAAATCTCAAACGTTGGCTTCGCGAATTCCACGAGGGCCAGATATTCGTCGTGTTTCAAGAAGCATTGTCGGAAACTCCGGAGGAAACGGTAGGGGCGGTGGAGCACTTCATTTTGCACTCTTACACGCCCGGGACCATTCTCATCTCACGGCCACAAAAGCTATTGAATCCCTCTAAATTTCAGGCGCATCGGGTTCCTGGGACTAATTATTCAAGCGTCAGCAAGCAAAGTAAAGCTTACAGACCGTCTCACACCAGCAGTCTTGGTGAGCGGTCTCACAAATTTCTTAAGCAATATTACGCGACAAAGAATGCGAACCTCGCCAAATTTATTTTGCAGTCAAAATTAAGATTTCAGGGGCCTGATGGCTCCGTGATTGAAGGCTCGCAAGTCCAACCTGAGCATTTGCCTCTTTGGCTGCAACATAAAGTAAAAAACCAAGGCCACGGAACCCCGCTGTAGTGATGTGATGTGGTGTGTTACCCAGTGCGATTTGATGAAAGCGGTGAATCCGAAATGAAAAACTTAATTGTCTTGAAGGAATTTTGGTTTAACGATGAAAAGGATGTTGGCTGATCCATCAGGGGATCACATCAGTGGACAGTAATCAAGAGATGAGAGTGCTTTTATAATTCGAGATCTTCTATTTCACGTCTGTGCACATTCCCTTGTCTGTCAAAAAACCACATAATGTTGTCATCATTCCATCACAAGACTGTCAATGAGCTGTATGAAGACTCCAGGGTTTTGGTCAAGAAACTCTAAAACATCTTCTGCTTCGATGAAATAGAGATCTGCATCGGTCTTTGCGATAAGAGTCACTCTTGACGTGACAATCTTGACGGCAGCATAGTTCAGGCCGCTTGCGCTTGCTGGAGACGTTGGAGAATCTGGTTGCTGGTTTAAAGCCAGAGCGCTATGAGATTTTCCGCTGCTTGTAAAGTCTTGGAGCTGTGAGTCAGCCTGGAGCTGCTGCCTCTGCGTCATCATACTGGAAATGTTGCAGAAGAATGCACCAGACTTGAATGGCGTTTGCAGCTCATCTCGCATTTCTAGGAATTCGAGCTGTCCACTAGCTAGCAAAAATGCTTGTTGGACCACCTTGTCCTTCTTCCACAGCACCGTGCCCTTCTTCACGTGCTTGACTTGCATGACAGACTGAAGCTGAGAGCGCTGCGTTGACCTTAGTCTGGAAAGAACCGAATTTGCTTCAATAGCTTTCCAAGATAAACTGCAGCGTATTTTGGATAGCCTTTCCATGCGATACTGCAAACCAGGGGTTGTGTCAAGCAGATACTTGAAGGCATATTTGTCGAGTTTGATGAGGGAGAGCTTCGTGAGAGAAACGATATCTGCTGACCGAACGCTCTCCTCGCTTAGTAAGGCCAGTTCGCCAAGATAGTCCCCAGCACCAAATATTTTGCTCTGTCCTTCGCTTTTCATATCCGAAAGAAAACTGGAAAAGCTTGCCTCTGATTCTAAGGAACAGCTCGAGTGGACGCTCGTGGCAGAACACGGTCTGGACGCTCCCGAGCTTGATTTCTGCCGAAACTCGCTGTGAAGGTCTTGGCCTTCGCCAAGGTTCTCAGCCAGTTTTACCGTGCAAAATCCTGAGAGAATAACGAAGAAGTGCTTGCCAACCTCCCCGGCTCTGCAAATATAATCGCCTGCTTCATAAGAGCAGTGGCGGCATAGTTGCAGCAAGTCACTTGCTTGCGAGATAGTAAAGTGGCGAAAAATATCTGTTGAGCGCAGGAGCTGGAGAATCGCCGCCGAAGTCGCGTGCTCGTGCTGGGGCGTGTCAATAATGATGGTATTTTCTACGCCTGCTTTCGCGAGCCTGAGACCGCTTTCCTGCGCCTTCTCCTCAGCGATATGAATGATGTACAGGTTCTTTTGAACTTCAGCGGGAAGACGCTTGAGTGCAGAAACAGGGGTGTGGATTGGGGGAATGCCTGCTTCGTGCAGAACTACATCGTAGTCAAAAGGGAAGTCTAAGAGCGCTTGGTACCTCTCCTTGGAAAGACACCCATCTTCTCGGAGCTTTGCAAGGCCATCAGGATCATAAAATGTATCAGCAGAGTACGCAAAGGTTTTGCCGGCGACCATAGCCTCGAAACCAATACAAGGCAAGGCATGTAGAGAGTAAAAGAATCGAAGAGTGCCCCCTCCCCAATGAACGTATTCCCCGATCTTCACGAGGCGGTGCTCGAAGAGACGGAGTAAAAACCCTTCGGCAAAGCCACTAATTATCGAGTATTTCCGAATGAAGGAGGAAAAGATTGTCTGTGTTGTAATGAGCGTAATCTTTCCCTCCTTTAGAATCTTTTGGAATGCACCAGCATCATGATCTGCATGGCAGTGAGTGAGAATAATGCCTGTGATCATGCTGGGGATGATTCCTGCCGCTTGCAGGCTCTCTGTCGCATTAGGCGGGGGATCAACCATGATTCCTTTCTTGTGCATCCAGAGGACGAAGCCTGACGTACTTCCCTTGGAATCAAAGCCATGCGAAGAACCAAGCACCGTGATCCCAAACTGAGGCGGTTCAGTGACCAGCTTGGGGACGACGCCGCTGAAGGTTTGGGGAGCGGGTGCCCAGGCGCTAAGAAAGGATTGTACGCGGCAAACAACTTGTCCGTCGTCAATGACAACATACTCTTCTCCGCAATCCACAATCTCAAGTCCGTTGCCGAGATTTGCAACCAGAACAACATAGTCTGCAAAGAGTTGCCTCACAGATTTGATCGCAGGGTTTACGCGCATGTGTTCCAATGTTTGAGGTGAGAGGTTTTCTGCCACGCCATTCAAATGTTTGTCGCTTTCTTTGCTGTTGCCGTCTGTTGTGCGTCGCTCTCCCTCGGTCTGCGCCGCTTCTCTGGCTTGCTCTGCCACCTCCTTTGCTCCCGAAGAGATCGTGTCACTTTGGGAATCCACAGGCAGGAAGTGGGTAAATTGTACCAAAGTATTTGTCGAAATGGCCCTACCTTCGCGTGGCTCCTTGAAAAATTGAATTTCTTTCTCATGATTTGGTCTCGCGGCATAAGAAAACCGTCCGGTCGGCTCTGCTTCGCTCATGTACTCCTGGTCAACGTATAAAAATCGCGGATCGGGGCCTTCCAGGGTTTCGTCGATTACTTGGCGAACCGTGTCCTCTACTTGAGGCGTTGTTATCAGGTTTACGGTGCTCTTGCGAATGAAAAAGTTGAAGTATGCAGGAAACTCAATCTCGCACATATTTAGGCCGACTTTGAGGTTGAATCGATCCTTGGGGAGGACAAAGAATCTTGGCACCTCCAGACCAAGTTTCATGGAGTCTTTGATGGATTCCGGAGGCACACCAAATTGAAGAGGTCCTTTGCTCGTCTGAACATAAATTCCACCCCGTGGAAGCTGATACATCGGCACCTTGCTCTCGGCAAACCCATCAACGCCGTTGCCAGAGCGCTTTGGCCTGCTCCTCTTTTTGCGTTTTGTTGAGGACTGTCTTATCGCAATATCTTCACCCTCGCTCTCCTTTCTCTCTGCCGTAGCTTCACTTTCATTTCTGTCTTCGTTCCCTGCTGGGATCCTTACCTGCTGCAGATTCTCATTGCGTGGATCCAAAGGCAAACCGTCACGCTTCCCCTCAGCATTTTTCAACTCTGCGTTATTAGAGCACCTTGTGCTCTCCTCTTGCGTTTCCGTTTTATTGCCGTCTGTGTCAATGTCTGGCCTGTCATCGCGGCCGTCGTCGCTAAAGTGTGTATCGTGGTTTTGAGTCATAGAAGAGTTGGTGTTCCGTTTCGAGTTTCTTGCAATGAGCTTCTCCTGAGTTAACGTGAATCTGCGATGGCGCACTTGATCCAAGATCTGATCATGCTGTGCTTTCAAGTCAACATCTGCTTGCTGAATGCTCTGTGAAGGCGACTTTCGAATTACACTTTGAGTGAGCTTCAGAAAGTCATATTGGCTCACTCTCGAGATTGAGCTGGACGAGTCTGTGCAGGATTGTGCAGCGCAGGAGAGCGCGTCGTCAACGCCACGGATGTCGATAGTTCTGTTTCTTGAGGAAAGCTCGAATGCCTCGACGTCTACTCCTCTTTGCACCAGTTCAGCCTCCAAGTACGCGACCCTCCTTCTTAGGTCTGCATTCTCGTCGCTGAGAGATTGGATGATCTTGTCCCTTGAAACAATCTCCTCCTCCACAGAGAGTAGTTTTCTAGAGCTCCCCGGCGATCTTGGCGAGGCCATTGGCATTACCAGCTTCTCTTCGGACCTTGCCTGAAAGCTGACGTGTGGAATTACAAACTGCGACTATTCCTGTGCGACTTGCTCAAGTCCTTGCCGGGACGCAGGCGCAGGCTCAGGCGCAGGCACGGGATACCAATGGGCGGTACCTACTGACGCATGAGCACCGCATGCGCACCTTCCTCTGCGTTTGGGGCCCACGGGCTGGACAGCAATAGAATGGTCTGATTTGCCAAATTCCAGAGACTTGCCAAAGCGAATATTGCCGTTTCGTTTTGCTCCAACTTGAACTTACTTTGATGGGCACTGCATGGCACTGCATAATGGTCTCATCGCCTAATGGTCTAATAGGATATGACTGTATTAGTATGCCGTAGTAGCACAAGCTGCCACGCAGAGCACGCTTGGTTCTCTTCTCAATTAATTTCCGACTTGAAAAGCCTGGCAAGCGCACAATCCAGACTCTAGAGTTTGAAATCTTGGAAATAGAATTCAGAAGCTGCTGTCAGAGTAGAAAAGAGGCATTACTAGAGCATGCTCCATTGACCAAAATTGAGAAGCGAGATCCCTCTATCACCGGACTGTCAGTCCCTCCCGGTAATTACCCGCGAGGCGCTTTCACGGTCACGGCTGTCACGGCCCGGACCCACTGGGCCCCGTGAGGGGCCAGGAACGGTAATATTCCTGGCCTTTAATCCACCCAGCAAAGAGGAATAGACTCTCTTCTTTTCTCTCTACGCTCTACTCTCTTTCTCAACAGAAGTCAAATTTCACTGTGACTACTGTGACTACTGTGACTTGCAAGCTTGTTTGGCTACGCTATGTCGCGGTCGAGCAAAAACGCTGAGAATCGTGTAGACTTCTAATTAGGCGCCACAGTGAATCTGGTTAAACCCTTCTCTATCTGGTAGCGGTATCGTAAATGCCATCAGAGGCGGTATAAGAAGTTAACTGACAAAAAAGATCGGAACCAGGTCCAAGGAGAGTTTTCATCTGATCACGTCATCATATCCTAAATAAGTGTCAAGTGACGTCACTCTTGCAGCATAGAGCGCGAATCGAGGGTCACTATCTGGAGTACGTCGAACCTCTTGCTGTGTTAGTATATCGCGCTGCAAGGTTTTCCCTAGACTATGTCTCCCCAATAGGCGAATCGTTGAGACTCGCAGTCACTGCATCAGAGTTGGATACGCTCCGATTCTCGATGACTCTAGCTAAAAGTGCGTAAGTGCAGTATAGCACTACCGATCCTATGGGGAGTGATAGTTAAAATTAGCCTTTGGTAACGCAGGGCCTGGCTCTAGTAACATGTGAATGGCACATAAGCAACATATGGGGAGAGAGGAGGAGGGTATAGGAGGGTATAAGAGGGTAGAGAGAGTAGAGAGAGTAGAGAGAGACACTGCCCACGAGTTATGTGTTGTCGAGCAGAGAGGCTTGCTAAAAAACTCACCGCGCATCTTCGCTTCCTCGTTGTGGAGAGTTGAACCATCGCACAACGCTCCTGCTCTCGTCGATCAGGGAACGCGACAACGCCCGCACCGCTCTTACGAATAGCAACACGCCCAAGAATATCTGGAGAATGGCCCTGAGACTCGCTTCTAGCAGGGCTGCGGCTCCTCTGCGCGCCAATGCGCAGCAGCAGCACGTGCGCTGCCTGGCGACCGCCGGCGATCTCAAGCTCGACAAGAAAGCCGAGCGCATCAAGCACTTCAAAATCTACAGGTATGACCCCGTCAAGGGAGGAAAACCAACGATGGTCAACTACCCTGTCAACTTGAATGAGTGCGGCCCGATGGTTTTGGATGCTTTGATTAAGATCAAGAACGAGATGGATTCTACTCTTACGTTTCGCAGGTCTTGCCGTGAGGGTATCTGCGGGTCATGCTCCATGAACATCGATGGAAGCAACACTTTGGGTAAGTTTTGCGCGAGCTACGGTTTGGAACAAGTGTTTGTGCCGAGATTTGCAAGGAGTGATTCACGCTGAAAAGTTTATCCTTCCGTTATCCCTGTCTTAACCGCAAAACTACGATTTGCAAAGCCTGCTTGTCCCACATTGATGACAAGCCGACCACGGTGATCTATCCTCTGCCTCACATGCACATCATCAAAGACTTGGTTCCAGATATGAACAACTTTTACCGCCAATACAAGTCTATCAAGCCTTGGCTCCAGAGGAAGGACGCCAACCCAGACGGCAAGGAGACTCGTCAGTCGAAGGAGGACCGTGCAAAGCTTGATGGCATGTATGAGTGCATTTTGTGCGCTTGCTGCAGCACCGCTTGCCCAAGCTACTGGTGGAACAGCGAAAAGTACCTCGGCCCTGCTGTCCTCCAGCAGGCTTTCCGCTGGATCGACGATAGCCGCGATCAGGCTACCAAGGAACGCCTTCAGCAGCTTGATGATACCTTTGCTCTCTTCAGGTGTAAGTGTTTGCTATACGGGATCGGTTATTTAACATGATCGTTGAGACTATGTGATGTATTTTCTAACGTTGAGCACATATGACGATGCAGGCCATACCATCATGAACTGCTCCAAGACTTGCCCAGTAAGTTAATCGGTGTTGTGCCAAACATGCGAACCTGAATAATTGGTACTAACTGTAACTTCGCGAACTGTTGTGCTGTTTTACAGAAACATTTGAACCCGGGCAAGGCGATCGCCAAGATAAAGAACAGGGTTTTGCAAATGCACTAATCGTGCCCATGTTTGAAATTCTCGTCTTCTTTCCGGCAGAATATAACCATTGCCATTTGCCCAGTGAAATATGGCAGCCTGCCCAGGAGTAGGAAATATTTTCAAACGCGAAAACAGTTTACGTCAAGGTCTATCTTTCCGGGCACAAATCATCTTTTTCTTTTATTTCCTCGTCCAGTGCCGTTCTTGCCAGCCAGCATTGGCCCCCCTTGGTCTTGCCGTCCCATCTCATTCAATGCAGTGAGCAGCAGCAACAGTAGAAAACGTTTCGCGGAGCCCTTAGTTTGCTTGAACTTTGTTTCCTCGGAACGTGTCCATGCCCACGGAAGCGCCCGCAAATCGAAGGCAGGACTGGAGCACAGGGACGGGAAGTAACTTGGCAACGTAAGGCGCGAGCGTGAGTACCCATGGCATCACGATAAAGTATTCCCGTCGCTCCATGCCCTGCAAAATTCGATCGACCACATCTTGCGTTCGAAGGCATGGAAATAACAGCCGGGTAAGCCAAAGCGACGGGCTCTCAAACGCCCCGTCAAACATGCCAGTGTCAACAACGTACGGGCAAACTGCTAACATGTGGATTTTCGCTTGTGCATAGTGGCTGTCCAGCTCCAGCGAAAGGGACTCGTGAAGTCCCATACTTCCATATTTGCATGTACAATAGTCGATGAGTTTACAACCAGGTAAAAGCCCCATCAATGAAGCTATCGTTACAATCATGCCATCTTTCTCTTCCACCATCTTGGGCAGCAAGCCTTTTATCAAGCAGAACTGAGCGGTTGTCCCGAGGCGGACGGATCTGTCGTAGTCTCCCACACTTAACGCCTCCCATGATTTCCCTTGGACTGCGCAAGCGTTGTTTACGAGAATAGAACAGTGCGTGTTGTCTTTCTCGGCACTCTCATTAATCTGGCGAATAACTTCCTTCAAAGCCTCGATGTCGCACACATCGCATCGATAGAACACGATTCGTGACTGTGTTTGAGCAGCAAGCGATTGGAGCTCGTCCTTTTGAAAAGATATTGCATGTTCATCCTTATCCAAGACGTAGATGACGCATTTACTACACCGCTTCAATATTGTAATACAAAGCCGCAAACCGATTCCGGAAGCCCCACCCGTCACCACAATTGACCTCCCTTCCAGCGAGAAGGTTTCTTTTGCAAAGCGCCTTCCCCTTCCGACGGAGGTCATGAGGAAGAGGATCCCAAAGGCAATCGCACAGAACGCGCTCACCACCCCAACCACGAACCCTGTGAGCCAACTGTCGCCCATCCTGGCGAATATTTGCCCTTTGGTCGTTTTGACTAACCCTTGTCCGACACTTTCAACTTGCCATCAACTAACTCGCGCTCCTCATCCTCTCTTCCGCTGCTCTGCTGGTCTTTCAAGCTTGTCTCAAGCTTGACCAAGATGCACAGAGCATCACAGACATTCACAGACACGGCTTTCCGCATCACCACTTGTTAGGATATCGATAGTAGAAGAGTGTGTAGGGGGGGATAGGTCTATTGATTTTCTAGCACGTTTACGGTCAGGGAAAGAAATGGTGAGGAGCTTTGTCCTTCTAGTAAGCTTTTGTGAGGTCAGAGTTACTTTGAAAGAAGGTAAGTTCGCAACGGTGACTCTGGTGACTCGTTGACAACCTACTTCCCATGTACACGACAACATACCAAGAAGCTAGGGTTTGCATTCCAAAACCGAGAAGCAGGATTTTGGGTTGATGGCTCGCGGAGACTCCCTCTCTGTAGGAGCAGGGAGGGGTAGTCGGAAAGGTGAGGAAAGTGAGGAAGCTCAGAGCTGAGAGCCAAGCAGTTAAAGCGGAATGCGGTAGTACAGGTACCAGTCGGGCACAGGAAAAGTTAGTATCCAGTGTTGTGAAACCTTGTGGACTGTGATTCCCTTGTGGCGAGGTTCAAAGTAGCAAAGCGGAAGGTTACTCAAGTACCGCGTGTCTTAATTAGCTAGCTAGCTAGAGCTTGGAGGCCATAGTGGATGCATAGTATTCATCGATCACTATATAGGAGTGGCGCAGCAGCAGCAACTGCAACAGAGACCCGAAAGACCCAAAAGTCTCTGACAGTCTGTTTTAGGTGTAATTAGGAGGGGGAACAGAGAGGGGTAGGGAACGAATAGTCGGGAGAGTTGAGACGAGTAAGGCATTCTTAATGAGGAAGTCTTCTCAATTTCTATTCTTCCAAACATTCCAAACTGCCTCTGAATCTGAGTAGTTCGACCTTACCTGACAGTGTTTTCTGGCTGGGAGGGAATGGGAGGGAGGAGAAGGAGGCTAGCCTAGTATTCCTATTGTGGAGGGAGAACAAGGAGGACTTGGAGAGAGACCGGAGACAGGTTTGCAGCTGCCGACATCTTGAGACCGAACGAGCCCGAACGAGCCCGGTGGCTAGGTGACCGAAAATCAGCAGCGCAGCGGGGACGAGGCAACGAGGCAACGAGGCGACGAGGCAACGAAGCAGGGGGCAGCGAGGCATTGAGTCAGCGGGACGGCGGCGCGCTGAGACAGAGTGCCCGGACTCGGGCGCGTGTGTGCGGGTGCAAAGTGACGAGGCAGAATGCAGTGCTGCACGATCAAGACCGAAAAGTGCGGCTCCCCAGGGGAGCTACGAACCCCGCCCCCTCCGTTCTGTGATTCAAGGGATGCAAGCTGCTGTGAAGAGGGGGGCGATTGCGAGAATGATGGCGACGACTTGGAGCTGAACGAGAAGGGTAAGCTCAAGTCTTCCTGCGAGAAGTGCTCCGTAGCCAAAGTTAGGTGCAGTGGAGAGCAGCCTTGCGATCGTTGCACTAGAAAGGGGCTGGAGTGTGAATACAAAATTGAGAAAAAGAGAGGCCGCCGCACTGTGACAAAGACAAAGAAGCTCGTTTGCTCCGATGCCAGTTGTTGGGGCCAGGTGGTGATGAATCCAATCTACAAATGTGAGGATTTTGGAGCAAAGTTTGGTTTGGAGAGCGTTGAGCGCCGCATTTTTCAGGCATTCTTTGCTATATACAAACACCACGCTACTCCACAGTCATGCTGCCGAGAGTGGTTCACCTATCAATTGAACAAAATGAGCACATTCTTGCTGAGCAACGGCAATGTCGCTGGACAAGAAAAACTAGACGCATGGATGTTGAAAAAGGGCATCGAGGTCTTGGAGCACAACCCCAAGGAGTACGCCAAGGTGCCGGCCAATGTCATTGACGATGTGAGCGGAAAGTTAATGCCACCCATTCTTCCGATGAAAGGGCCGAAACTTGGCTTCATGGAAGCGCCTTCAAATAAGAGGAAGCGAAACAAAGACGCTCAGGTGTATTCCACCCGTGGATTCTATCGTGATGACATTGTAAACTCTCCTATCGATCGCGAGATCCTCAACATGAAGAATAACATGTGTTATCTCAACCTTCGAGCCACGCACGAGCAATTCGAAGTCGAGGTGAACGAAGAGTTTACCGCACTCTTCGGACATACGACGAGTAGTATTGTGGACATTATGGAGAGACTATTCGGCGGGCTTCTCCCTTGGGGCTGCGACGTCCTTGCTCTCTTGGTCACAAACGACTATGACCTCCTTTTCTTCCTCCGCATGCTCGCGCTTAAATTCAACAGCATTGGCCGTCCTTCCTCGTTTCCAGCAACCAGGCAAGCGCTCTCGACAAATACTTTCGATTTAGAAACTGCCAATGGTGATATCGTGGAGTGTGTGCTCAAGTGTGTACATAGAGAGTACTTGAGCCTGGAGCGAACTGAGGTTGACATATACATGGGCTTTGAGCCAACAATTCCAGACGTTCCTAGACATTTTCGCGGTGCTCTGAGCGGGGAGAAGCGGCGCGTGGTGGGCTCCGCAGCCCAAAGAACTATTGAGCGACGCTCTGATGGTGGATACAGTTACGAAGCCACCCGGCCTGACCCAATGATCGCGCCTCCTCGCGAAACAGAGGACTATGGCAAAGAAGATGACATGGATGATACCGAGTGGTCTTCGAGTAGCCCGAGCACTTCCAACTCTCCAGCTTACTCTGAAGCGACAGCAGCGTACGGCTCGTCAGGGTACACCTTCAATCATGCAAATGGATATGACAGAGGCGCGGATATTCCAGAGTCATCTTTGGAAGGCATGGACTTTCTCGACTCTATGATGAATTGGGCTGCGGAGGCTGAAGGGCAGCAGCATGCACCCCAGCCACCTCTGCGGCGCATCACGCAACAGCAGCAACAGCAACAGCAATATATCCCTCAGACAGGCTTTGAAGATGCTTTCATCACCGGACCTCCCTATGGCAATATGTCCATCGGGACAATCGGAACATTGTCCAATGTCTCTGACAGCTACGCACCTTCCAACGACATTCTCCGCGAGGATGATATGAAGCGCAATGGAATTGCAATGGTCGAGGAGACACTTCCTGAGTCTCTTCGACGCACGCACTTGAGCTGAGTCGCCTATCCATGTCGCGGCATTGCATCAAGAGATTGCAACGTATGCGCAAACTAATTCAGTTGCGACGAACCTTTTATTTTTATTTTTTGGATGAGTGCAACGGAAGATTTGGCGGTAGATCACAGACGAATTGAAGACAAACAAAGAGCAAATATTCTTTCAGGGTTTTGAAGAGTATCCTTGCAAGCGCGTTAGCGTTGCTTCGCGCTCCGAAACTGAGTACACCAGCTCGAGCTGAAGATTTACACTGTGTCTCTCAAGAAAGTGGAAATTACGGACTTTCCTTCTAAAGTTTTATGGACAGGGCACAGGTTGGCGATCTTCAAAAGTTTTTCTCGATCGCCGTCAGAAAGATTTGGGCCATACAGCGTTATCCTCCGCTCGATGTGATCGATTTTTGACTTGCTCTGAGCGCCAGCTCTTATACAATCTTCGCAATCGTCTGCGTAGATCTTCCTGTGACTTAATTCCACCTCCACGCCGTCCAAAGGGAGCTTTTTCCGATCGGCATACATTTTGATCGTCATTGAGGTGCACGACCCGAGGGCACCCAGGAGTAAATCATAAGGATTCGGCCCCAAATCTGCTCCGCCGACTTTGGAGGGCTCGTCCGAGATAAGGTCGTGGCGGCCTGCTTTCACGTCCTGAGCATAAGGCGAGGTCGGCTCAAGAGAAGGGTTCAGGGACTTGCTCCGAACAACCACAGAGAAGCTTCTACGAAGGCCAACAAGAAATGGACTCTGGACGCGTGGCGCACCCGCACGCGAAATCCTCAGCCCCAGCATTCTGCATGTGCTCGTCTGCAAGTAATAGCGAGCAACCCTTGCAAACTCGAAACTTTCGCGCATCCCAAAAATTTGTTTGCGCCGGTGGCGCCGGGTGCACTAGGCGCGACTACAACATCAAGCGCTAACTTACTTACAGTTAATTCAGCTATCCTTTCCTAATAGCATCGAGGATAGCCGTTCGAGTAGTACAATACTATTACACCGATTACCAGAGTTTGGTAAACACAATCACATAAGACTAGATAGAAGAGTATAATAAGTACAAATCATTACTAATCACTAGTTGCGTAACGAGAGCTATTCTCTCCAAATTCACGGTTCTATACTATCTATCGATTACAGAAATAGCTAGAAGACAGTACCTTGACTCTCGTTCAGATAGCTAGACTACAATTATAATAGGTGTCAGTATGAAACGAAGAGGGCAATTAGTCTGTATATTGTTATCATCTCTTAGACGAGTAGGAATGATGAGAATAGGGTATAGGAGACGTATGAAAGATCCATCCACCTATACCAGCCAACCAACGGTATAGCATTATGTAGTGAAGTTATACGGCTACTGAAGAAGTTGGACTTGTGCAGAAAAGATAAGTATCCCTACACCAACTTGTAAGGTTTACGGCAAGGAAAATTTTCCCTCTCGTTTTCTCTGGAAGAACGCATGGAATCGTGCCGGTGATAGTTTCTATCTTGAGACTATTCGACAAACTTGGCATGAGTACCGTAACGCCACTATCGAAGTCCTACGGAGCAGTGTCAGCAGAATCCGCTGAAGAGGAGAAGGAGGTGTAGTGATGCGATAGAACTCATTATGCCTGTATGTAACAGAACAGTCGGCCCTGTTAGAAGTGCTCCTCCCCTCACATCAAATTCTATTTTACTTTTTCAATTAATTTCAATTTTTCTGTACTAATACTCCAAGTCCTATGAGTTCACTAAAACTTGGAGTGCCCTATAGTGCCCTCCTCAACAAGCGTTGATCGCCTCACAGTGTCTCACAGTTGTTCACTTTTACTCACTTTGTCTCTTTCTCACTCTCTCTCTCACACTCCTCACAGAGTCCTCAGTGAGTCCTCGCATTCCTCACTCCTCACTCCTCACACTCGTCACGAGGCCCTCACTCACACGCCACACGGACGCCGAGTCCGACGCGGACGCAGACTCAGGCAGGCACGAGCGCAGACTGTCGCTGTCGCTGTCACTGTCGCTGTCACTATCACTGTCGCCGCAGCACAACTTTGCGTGTGCTCACTGCGCCGCGCGGCAGCCCCCTCACAGCCAAGGCTTGGCGCTCTTGCTCGCCTCGGTCTCGCGCCGTTGGGCCCCGCCTTTCGCTCTTCAACATCGCTCGTCACGGCACAGGGGCAAAGAGAGAGTGCGAGCGTGTGCGAGAACTCGCTCGCAAGGAGCACCTGGTGCGCTTGACGCTTGGCACCCTGCTTGGCACCGCGGGTCCTTGGCCGACATCTGCCTGTCTCTCGGCTCTAGGTTATTCGCGCAGGAAGAACGCCGCTCCGCGATTTGGCAGTTGCTTGCTTTTTGGAAGTGGCCGCGATCTGGTGCTGTCCTACATGGCAAAGCTATGAGTGGTAGGTGTTTCAGGAAATTATGACAACGTTGAGACGTATTTTGTTAGCCACCGCACAAGAAGCCCCTGTTCCTGAAGGCGGGACGAGTCCCACGAAAACGGAGAATAATCACTCACCGCGACATCTCACCGAGTTGAACGACAGCACCGTCGAAGAGGCTGGCATAAGAGGCAAACACAAAGGTAGGTGGCATTTTGCTCGTTTTTTAGAGGAACCACAACGCTTTCTTTTTTTTTCTGCAGCAAAAAGGCTGTACAAGGGCTGTTGCGCTGAGCATCTGGAGTTTTATTTTTTTCGACGTCACTGACTTTCTGTACGTGTTGTGTGACCTACAGACTTACCCCCGATGAATCGTAAACGGAGCAGAGATGAGTCGCATCATGCCAAGAGCCCAACAGCTAACGGCCTCGATGGATCACTAGATTCGAACTTTTCACGGACAGGGAAAAAACACCATGCAGAAGTAGAACTCGGAAACACTGATGCTCAAGGAATTAGAAATCTCACCATACCTCCCTTACCCTCCACCAAGCCTCAAGGTGTCCCGCCACCTAGACCTCAAGGTGTTCCCCCGCCACCGCCACCCTTAGCCCCTCCTACCTCGCCAAGTCTTGCTGTCGGCGGAAATGCGACACAGAACGGTTCTCGGTCGAAAACGTCAAAATCGCTCCAACCTGGCGCTGAACAAAGCGAGGACGAGGAGTTGGAGAAGCTTACATGGGTGCAGTGTGAGCGCTGCCAAAAGTGGCGAGATGTCCCCAGCTCTGCTGCCAAGCATTTGCCCAAGCACTGGTTTTGCTCACTCAACACTTGGGATCCCGCTTATGCGTCTTGCAGTGCTCCGGTCAAGGAAGCCGCGACTGAAGACTCGAATGCCCAACCCTCAACGGTGAGTGGAAGACGCGGCTCCCTGCATGAGCATCCGGTCGCCTCTCAGGCGGCCCTCTCCGCACAGGAGCGCTCGGAGAAAGATCCCGGGCTAGGGCAGAAGAACAGGAAGAAGAAGCGTCACTCCAAACACGAGGCCGAGTCCGCTGGAGCCGAGAAACCCGGGGCCCCGCCACCAATTACCACTGGGGTAACGCGGAGCTCGAGCAGCGATAAGCTTGGGGTGCGAAGAGGGAACAAAAAGTCAACTCTTGCGGCCGGCGGGCCGCCCAAATCAAAGAAGAGTAAAGTTGGTGCTAGCTCGGCAAATTCGAATTCCCAGACGTCACCAACCGAGCCTGGGGGCAAGGCTGCTTTACGTCCGAGCATGAGTGGAGGTATGAATTTGAACTTGACCAACGTAGCCAATGGGAAAGGCAAAGTTGGAAAGAACTTTACATGGGTACAGTGCGAGCGTTGTCAAAAGTGGCGTAAGCTTCCTCCAGAAGTTGATTCAAGCAACTTGCCGGATAAGTGGTATTGTGATATGAATCAATGGGACCAGGCGAGGGCTGATTGCTCAGTCGCCCAGGAGGATGACGAGACGCAGGCCGACGAAGAGGCTGCCGATGGCTCTGGGCCGATAGTCCGTCTCCCAGACGGGGTGAATTTGTACGGTGGCCAATTCGTACCGCTGAAAGGGAATCGCAAACCCCCGGTCAGCTACAGAGACCTAATTGTAAATCATTATCGGCATTTCAACAAGTATGACACCTTGGCGAACACCGTGCTGAACATCCGATATTTGGAGTCCTCCCTTTTTGTCCCTCGCGGCAACGTGCGAGGCAAGGGCGTGAAAAAGTCTGCGTCTGAGAAGGGTCAGGCGGCTGCCCCGTCAACGAGCATCTCACACTCCGTTCGAGCGAACAAGGGCATCTCGAGTGCAGCTGTTGTAGCTTTCAGTACTTTTCGAAGACTCTACGGCCTTGGAGCAACGGAAGTCACGAGCAAGGACTATGGCCTGTCCCGTCAATCGCTTGCGGCGGCGAACGGTGAAGAAGGAAGCGCCGAAACAGGAAACAAAGGCAGTGCGCCAGCGGTTGCTGAACTGAGCACAACGCAGCAAAATTCTAATGCCGAGGTGGTGGCCAACTCTTCATCTTTGTCTGAGGGTGACTCAAATTTGCTTGGAAAAATCTCGCGGGATCTTTTAATGGAGACTGACGGCGAACACTCACACTTTTCGACTTCCATGCTAAAAGCTTCCAAGCCTTGGCGCAAAGTTGGTGGTTGGATCGGGGACGGAAATTACTATTGCGTCCGGAAAGAAGACTAGCTAGCAAACCATAGGAGATGGCGATTTTAACGCACAATTTGTTACAATGCACCCACGTAAATAACACGGAAAGTACTTGATTTTATCTGACTTCTTTTTTCTCAATTATTTACAATCTAGCCTAGCTAGTAGAGAGCTCGCTACTAGCTAGCACTTTGCGGAGCCTCCGTGGCAAAGTATTTATTGTTTTACAAACTATTTTTGCAATGAGGAAACGCGCCGATGATCACCTGAGCAACAAATAGCTCCTCTGAGCGCGAAGTCTTCACATTTTCCACAGGTAGTCTTCAAAGACACCTTTCGAGTGGGCTCGGAGAGCGCTCACTTTCTAACTCTCAGTTTGCCATTAGCTGAGCACGACCTTGGCCCACCTTGAGTTCAGAATGAACCGTCCTTCGTAGTGTTCCACAGATCGCTTCGCAGAGCAATCTCGAACAAGTACTGAACCGACGGGGGCCCCACAGTCAGCACATTGAATGTTTTGGAGCTCGGCACGAATGCCGAAGATATAATCAATCGTCGACGCTGGCAACCTCTTGAAAGACGAATCTCTCAGCGCGTTTGCGACTACAAATGCTGAATTCTCGTCTTGCTCGAATGGAGATGGCGAATGAAGACTGCAGACGAGTTGCTCTGTGGTACACAACACTCTCGTGCACTCGCCGCTTTCACCATGGCATTTAATATATTGTGTGTCCTGCAAGGGAGCAAGTGGAATCTGCTCAGATCGACAGGTTAGGTACCTCCAACAGAGAACCGCTTGATTAATCCTTCTGACATGGATTTGAGCACCGAAAGGATCGGACGGGTAAGGCACCATTTTGCAGCTGGCCAAGTACTCCTCGCTCGGTCGAATCACTCTCGGAGAGCGAAATAATGCCGTTCTTTTGATGATTGAAGGTGCAACACAACTGTCAAGCAATGGAATAGACTGAGACGACAGAGAAGCTATCTCGGGTTCAGGCTCCCCGGCATTCCACCCACTTGAACTGTCACCGAAGGAAATGTTGTCTAAGCCGCGAAGAAAGTGGTAAGGCTCTTTCCCGTCCGGATTGCACTCAGCCAAATCGCCATGCCATTGCGCTGGCGGGTAAACTCGATCGGGGCCAAAACCTTCCACATTGTACTGTACTGCGAAACTAACGAGTCGAGCTCCTAATGCAAGACTGCATGAAGGGCACTTGAGCGTCTCAACTTCGTATGAGTAGCGCATACCTTTGGGGCTGAAATAACAACTCTTCGAACTTATGAAATTCCCACGGCTGACATAGAGTTCCTGCGAACGGTCTTTGGAAGCATCACACAGAACGATCTCGGGACCATAAACTCCTGGCTGAGCAAGTTGAACTTTGGCCCTTGTCCAGTCCACATCCATACTTAAGCAAATTGGAGTTAGGCACGCCCCGCAACGAAGAGTGCGCTCGTCCACTGTTACGTGATGATGGCGCGCGACGCGGCTCGCCTTTCTCCCCCACGAAATATCGGTGCCTGTCAATATCTCTCGTGTCTTAGATCTCGCGAGATCTGCATTCTCGATTGCACGATCCACTGCCAGCTGCATGCTACCTTGATGCCCTTGCCTCCGAACCCGCATTCGACCTAGCAAATGCATGAAGACATCGCGCACTGACTGCGCTGACTCTTGCTCCGAAGTCTCGCTCATCGCAACTCGGACGAGGTTAGATTTGCAGCCCACAACCAAAGGACCTTCAGTAAGGCCGCGAGGACGCGGAAGGTGCTGCAAAGGTCACCAAACGCAACTCTCTTGGGCGTGCCTGCAGAAGAGATTCGGTCGCCAAACTTTGGCTCTGACACGAGATGGCTTGCAACTTGCAACAACACACCTCACTCGCTCGCACAATTTAGCCATTACTATCCATTATACTGGTACTAAAGGAATAAATGATACCTACTTGCACACCCTTTTAGAAGGCTCGGCGCGGCATGGCCTAGAGAGCATCGGTATCCGTGCTATTACTAGGTCCAGATTATATATAATTTACAAAAAGCTTACGATGGGTACAGATAGGAGATAGGCTATACTCGAGAATAGCTTTGTAAGATCCCGTGATAGGAGTACCACACCTACCACACCACTCATTTTGAGAACTCGCTCTATGATAAACGTACGTGTACTCAGGGCGAGTACTCGAGTACCAGCTATAACTGGTAGTGCCGTTTGAAAAGAACGATTTTGTCGTGCCGGTAAGGAGAACAGCCGTGACACGCACTCTCGCACTCTCGCACTCTGCGTCGTTACGTCGTTGCGTCGTTGTGTCGTTGCGCGTCGTTGCCGTTGTTCTGGGTGGCAACCTCCTCGGTTTACATGGTTCGTCACATGCACAGGACGCGAAACAGCACAGTTCTGCGCAACCTCCTCTCGCCCTTGTCCCGAGCGCAGCAGCGGGCAAATCTTAAATAATTTCATGGAAGCGGTGTGCGTCACCGGGCAGCTCTTGAGAACCCGGGCACTCGGGAAAGGTCTGCGATTCTGTGACCTCTTGGTAGCCTCACAAGAGGAGGTTTCTGGAGGTCGCGATTCAGATCGCTCAGTGCTTGATGGGGGTGCGAATCAGTCGCACCTTCGCCCTCCTTCTCTCGGTGACGTGCCCACTGGGAAGGTTGTCGAGCTCGCATTTCGTGCCCAGGACTGGCCACCAGAGCAACCATTCCCGTACAAGCGACGGGACCTAGTCGTTGGAGATACCGTTCGCATTTCCATTCTTTGCGCGGAGTCTGTCGAAGGAGTGAACGGGAGCGAGAGCAAAGAGCTTTTTAGATGCTCAAGCTGTGAAGTACTTCATCGTCCCGTTTCGTCGCAACCTGTCACAACTTGGAGCGCGGCATCGACCCAAGAGCCATATTCAAAATCCGCCTCTCTGCCGCACGAACGCCGCGACGATGGTAAGGCACCGAAGAAACGGAAGATAGAGGAAAGATTGAGTGAAGCGAGCTTGGCTCCGTTATGCAAATTTTGGATTTATGAAGAGGGGGGCTGTAAAGAAGAAAAATGCTCTTTTCGACACTACGTTCTCAATTCTGCAGAGGAGCAGCGAATAGCTCGTCTTCGAGAGCAGAGAAAAAAAATCGACCAGTCAGCTGCTCGGGAAGGTGAGGAATATCACCATGGTTGCGGCGACACGACGTTGCACGGCAAGGAGACAAGAAGCAGAGCTTTTGCTACTTGGTTGGTTGAAACCTTTGGCTTAGAAAATCTGGAGAGCGGAGAAGGAGTTTTAGATGTTGCGGGAGGAAAGGGCCTGAATTGCATCAACTTGCTGTGTTTGACGCAATCCTCAAAGTTGCAAACTACTGTTGTAGACCCTTACCAGAGGAACACAGTGCTTCCAAAGAAGATTAAAAAGAGACTCGCGAAACTTGGCTGCAAGCAACCTCAATTCAAGTTCGAGCCATTTGATCGTCATTTTGTAGATAAGAATTTCGACCTGGTATCGGCGGCCAGCTGTATTGTTGGAATGCATCCAGATCAAGCCACCGGAAGCATTGTGGAAGAGGCTGTTCGACTCGGAAGGCCTTTCGCGGTCGTTCCATGTTGCGTTTTTTCCTCCCTGTTCCCAGACCGTAAAATAGAAACTTCGGGATCGACAAAAAATGTCGAGACTGTAAATGACCTTGTTCAGTGGCTTCAAGGTATGCATGCAAACGTCAGGACAGATTTTCTGCCAATCAACGGCCGAAATAAAATTCTGTACATGCGTTCCAGCGACTATTAAACTCGAGTTTTTCTCTTTCCTTTGTGGGGCAGAAGACTGCTTCGCGAGTTCTCGAATTCAAAATTCAAACTTTGGTGCAGACTCTGACTCGGATCTACCTGTCGTACCGGTACTCTGGTTTGCATCGATCAGAGTTCTTTGTTCGAGCTTTCAACGACCAACGAAACGGTGAATCATTATTGTTTTTTTTCTTTTTCCTCCAGCAAACACCATGTTTATGTAATCTAGTTGCCTGCGTACCATTGAGCGACTTTGCTTCTCAAAGTTACAGCACAGAGGTCGTCAAAACTCATAAGCTTATAACTTTGTGAATTTTGAAATGTGATGAGTGCGATGGCATGCTCTAGCTGCAAGGAGCACATGTGATCTCGCAGTTCTCGGAGACCAGTCCTTGCCACACAGGAGGAGGGTTGACGAGGATCGAATTTCTTCTGCCCTACCATCACCTACTGTGCTTTCTATACCATAGTCCAGCAAAGTCCTATGTGTTTAGCCAACTCATGTTAGGTCGAGCGACTTTTATCGGCCCTAAACACCCATAGACATCCATAGACTGCCTTTAACGCTCGATGAGGATGGAGTCAGAGGAGACTGAGGAGACAGAGGAATCGGGTCGAGCCTGAGGATGAAATACGAGAGAGGGAGAACATCCAGTAGTCTTAGGTGACACGCCTGCGGAGATGGTAGTCCTTGAGTGTACTAGTACTCAGTATGGTACCAATACTGGACGTGCCACAAGCGCCACATTCAATTTTCGCTAAACTTGATAGCGGGTGCTACGTCACAGCGGTATGGAGACAGCTCGGTGAGTTTGGACCCTCGGACCCTCAGACTCTCAGGCAAGTTGGGCAAGAACTCTGTCGTATTCAAGCGCCCCTCACTTACTTCACTGGAGCTTGAGCTTGAGCTTGCTCAGCCAGATATTGCGAGAAACTGGCCGTGCAAGGGGTGAGCCAGTGCTTTCTCTGCTCACTTCGCTCCTCGTCGTACGAGGCGCCAGAGTCCCACTCGGACGCGACTGAGCTTTGCGCACCACCGACAGCCTGAAGTTTGCTGTGATTTGTCAACGCAGGTAGCCCGTGCACTCATAGCTTGGAGCGGGCGCTCGTGATACCTATCCACTCCGAGAGGTAGCTCTTTCAGATCAAAAGAAATGATGGGATTTCTCTTCTCTGCTCTCTTCACGCTGATTTGCTTGTGGACAGCCAAGGCACAGACTTCCGTTGCTGAGACCTTGTCCTACACCGCCCTCTATGCAACGACGGCGGTGAGATGCACCTCGGGGCAGCAGTGTATTATGCCACGCGACGGCTACATTCGCTTCGGGAATGACCCCTATGTATACTCGATCGAACTTCCTGGGGGCCTCATCTTCGCTTGCGGAGTAGGATTCTTCGGAAGTGACCCAAACCCTGGCGAGTCGAAAAATTGCGACATCAGTGTACAAACGAGCTCACCAACCACAAGCCCGACCATCTTCCCTTCCACTTCCCCAACCACTCCTATACCTTCACGGGCGCCTACAACAGACTCGCCAACGAGAACTCCGACTCGCGCTCCAACAGAGCAACCTTCCGAGTCTCCAACCTTTGCACCAAGTCCTTCGCCCAGCATGGCGCCAACCACCACGTCCCCGACGAGCGCGCCAACCACGAGTGCACCCACTGAAGACGGCGTTACGCTTGCTCCAACTGTGATCCCGACTTCACAAGTGACACAGAGCCCAAATGGAAATCCCACGACAACAACCGCACCAACCACGTCTGGTCAAAACAACTCGGCAATTTGCTCCATGCAAATAGATAGCACAAGCTGCGAGAGCCTCTCATTCTGCGCGTGGACATCTGTCGGGAGTTGCGCTGCTCTGAGCAAATCGGAAACGGATGCTCCGATCGATAGCGATGACGGCTCATCTCGTATTGGGATAGATTGGATAACACTAGTCGCCACCAACCTTGCGATTCTAGGCATCGTGCTCTCAGTGAGCGCACTTGTCTTCATCCACACTCATCGGCTAAAGCCCGTTATCCAGCTCAGCCAGAGTTTGTTCTTGAAACTTATCTGTGTCGGCGCCATCTTCATCAACTCGTCGATATTCCCTGCAGCGTTCGAGCCCCAAAGCCGCGCCTTGTGTATTGGCAGAAAATGGTGGTTTGATCTTGCACTTACGTTCACGTGCTCAGTGATGCTTCTGAAGGTGTGGCGTGTCTGGAGGGTTTTCAATTCGGAGGTTTCCAAGATCTCACGCATTACTAATGAATACTTGCTGAAGGGATTAGCCTTGCTCGTCTTCATCGATGTTGTGTTCCTGGTCCTATGGACTTCGATTGATCCACCCACGGTGGCTTACGACGAGAGTCGACAAGCAAATGTCTGTGAGTCTGGCGCAATCGGGAACGCGTTCATGGCGCTGTCCTATGTGTTTCTGGCGATTCTCATCCTCGCAACTTCCTTTTACGCATTCAGAGTAAAACACCTTGGTAGTGTCCTCGGGGAGTCCAAGCAGATCTTCTTTATCTCCAACAATATACTGGTGTGGGGTGCCTTTAATCTCATTCTGTACTTCACGCCAGTTCCGGAAGATATTCGTGTCCTGGTTTTCACCCTCAGCATTTTCTGGTGTACCTCTGTTGGACTCTTTGCGATTTTGCATGCCAAGTACGAACGCTTTCACTTGACTCGGGAAGAGATATTAAAATCCGCAACAGAGAAAAAGCAATCAAGGGCCGCAGTTGGGCGCAGTGCCACACAAGGGCCAACCGATAATGGTATGTCCGGGAACACCGGACAAACCAATACCGGGAATACTGGTTTCCTCGATGAGCAGGAGGTGCGAGGGATTTCGGGGAATGCACCGCTTGTTTTCTTGCATGGCGCCTCAGAGAACCATTTTCCTCGCGATTCTTTCGAAAATATGCGCCAAAGCTACACGGCCCAGAGCCCTTTCGTCTCAACGCGCGATCTTTACGGTAGCCGAGAGCAGTACAATACTGACAATGCTCGTAGAGTCAGTTTTCGTGATTTTGGAGACACGATGTCTGAGAGTGGTGACTGGCGCCGCAGTCGGTCTGCTCGCCCGGCAGTTGTGGCGGCCCCTTTTCAACCTATGCCTAGTAATGCCTCAGTACCAGGCGGAATCGATCTCAATCGACCTCGCAGGCATGAGCTGGTATCTGAACTGCCGCCGTTGCCAAGCACCGCATCTGTTCCGGGGGGAATTGACTTTTCCCGGCCCCGGAGATCTGACAAGGGCTTGGGAAACTCTGATAGCTCCAGTCAGCCTGGTATCTACCAGCCGCGCCAGAGCCGCAGATTCATGCGGGAGGGCTCAAGCTTCACTCCAAGCGCGTTCCCTGACCTCGATGCTTTGGAGAGACGGACGGCTCAAACTGAGAATGCAAAGCCGGTCCTCGCGCCTATGCACAGCTATAAACTCGCCGAAGATGCCGGAGTGGGTAGATCTAATACCCCACCGCCTGTTCCAGCGAAATCATCTGCCGTGAAGCGGTCTTCATCTGGCCCAGAGACATCTGATCGTGCTACGATAAAATCGAATGGATTCAAAATTGGAGAGCGGGGGAACTGGGAGGAATACGTGCATCGCATCACCGGCGAAAGCTTTTGGGTACATACCAAGACGGGAGAGATGAGTAAAACCGCCCCAGCAGAAATTGAACTGGCCTGATATTAGAATTGCGCTCGTCAGTTTCAGCGTCTCGTGGGGATGTAGAGTATCAGAGAAGCTTGGTTTTGCACCCACATGCACAAAAGTCGCATACCTTTTCTCTTTCACATGGCAAAGACGAGGTTGTTCGTGAATGTATTTCGCTTATTGTACGACTCCTCAGCGGGAGCTTTTGGTACGCTCACGATGGCCATAGAAGCGAAGGGTAAATTGTAACATTTGACAATCTTTATTATTTTTGTTTGTGCTCTCTGCAGGTTGCTCGCGCTTAAAAAACACAGGTAGTGAATGATATTAGGTTGAAGCTGTGAAGCAGTCATCCTCCAAGTACCCACCCCGCTATTTTTTTTTTGTGAAAAGAAATAGTATTTTTGTTTGGGCTTCGTTTACGATACCTTTTAAAGGGGTGGCAGGTGTGGCAGATTTACAGTAGAATCTCCGTCCGGTACTTGTCCACGCGGTGCGGTTTGTGTTTGTGATTGAATTCAACCACCTTTTTTAGCGCTGCTGCGAGCGCGTCTCGCTGGATCACGCTACAAGCTTGAATATCAAGAGTTCTTGCCTGCGTCTCTAAGGAAAGACACAAGTTCTTCACCTTCTTGTAGTCTTTCGTCGAGCGGCGAATAGTGGCCGTCATCTCTCCAATACGAATGCCAGCCACCTTGGAGAGCTCCAATCCCCTGTGAGATCCATCAAATTGGGCGCTCTCCCATGCCAAGTGCGTAAGTGCTGAATTAATCCACATTTTGCGCTGATGAGGACGACCTTCACGGCCAAATTTGGTCACACTGAACCCAGCTAAGATCCGGATGTTGTCTTTTCCGATCTCAGCTTCGGCGAGCTCCCGGATTTCCGGATGCGTCAAAGCAACTTTACGACCGGTCGTTGACGATGACGTCGAGGGACCAGCAACCGCGCCCGTTCCTGAAAAAGATTTTGCAGATTTGCCGTCCTCTTCTTCTTGCAATTTACGCGCGAGTGCTTCATCTTCGGACTCCTGCTTCTTTTTGCGCTTTTCCTCCTTCTTCTTTGCTTTGGCTAACTTGCGCTCCTCCTCCTCGCGACGAGCGGCGTCATCACTTTGAGACTCAAAAATAGAGATTGGGTTGTCCTCAGCTTTCGCGGGAGCCCAGGATGCTGACGCCATCGAGTCGTATCCAGCACCAAAAGACGCACTCCCAAAGTCAAATGGGTTTCCAATAGGAGCATTTAGGTCAGAGGCATCGTCGAATAAGACCCAACCATCGTCGCCGCCGCCCGAAGTGGTAGATGAGTGAGGAAACGGAACGTTTGGAAAATGCTGCTGCTCTTCCTGATAGAACGGGATGTATGTAGACGACGGTGCTGTGGAATACATCCCATCAAAAGACTCGTTTGGTGGCCCTCCAAATGGATTCTGCCCTCCGGGATGCATGTTGTATTGTGAGTACGGGTCTGGCTGCTCATTTTGAAACGAATGCTGGTAGCTGTTTGGCTCTTCAAACTTGTACATTCCACGATCCATTTCGCCGCTCATGTCGAAAGGTGTTTGGGAGGTACTCGGCGCGTAAAACTGGGGCTCCGTGACTTCTTCCTCGAGGTTTGCTTCGTGCTCGTAGCCGCGAAGCACAACGTACTTGTTTCTCAGCAGCGTGAGCGCATTGGGCTGGCTCAGAACAAATTCGCTTAGCTTCCCATGAAGGGGCTCCCAATGAGCTACCCAGCCTTTTCCGGTCAATTCGCGAATCTGCACCATTAATTCGCCAAGCTGGGCTGCCTCTAGCCCAGCGTTATCTTCATTTTCTCGACGGCGTCTCAGGTATCCTGTTAGAATACCAACCAACTGGAACGCCTCTGCTTCCCGGTCCCTTGGAGCGGGAATTTTAGAGTCTGGGTGCGTTGCAGCCAAACTTTGGACGGGCTGCTGCGGGGAGAGTGCGTCAAACGGGTTCTTTACACCGGCAGCCTCCTTTTCATTCTGACCGCTCCCGCCCAAATTCATACGGCCCAGGCGCTCAATATTTTTGGAATTAAATTCGTCCATCATGGACTGAGACATTGTGGGAACAACTATAGATTGTGCTCTTCTAATGTCAGCTTCGGCGTTCAAAGTAGACTGCGCTTGCTTGCCGACAGGCGCGCTGCCTGTTGGCTTCGCGTTTCCGTTCCCATGCGCACTTTGGACAGCAGGCGGTGTCGGGGCGTTCTGTCGCGGAGCAGACACTTGCTGAAGCGGTCGACTTGGTGCGTCTGCTCGTGTCTCCATCTGATGCTGTCCCGGTTGAGCCGACGAACTGTGCTGCTGCCCCTGCGTCTGTCCGGGTCCGTAAGATGACGACGTGACACGGGGAGCTTCTTTGGAAATCCCATGAGCGGATCCCGTAGAGGTTGACTGTTGATACGAGTTGTATTGCGGCGCAGGGGGCTGCGCGTGATGCATTTGAGGAGGCTGCGGCTGTTGCTGCTGTGGCTGATAATGGCCTTGTCCTGGGAAGTGCTGCTGTTGATGCTGCGGATAGTGTTGCTGCTGTTGATGGTGCTGATTGTATTGTGGCATTCCGTATTGCTGCGTGTTGTGCTGCTGCTGGGGCTGGGGCTGCTGATATGCCGGAAAACCTGAATTTCCATATCCTCCATCGTTGGTTGCGTAGTGAGGGGGTTGTTGTTGCTGCTGATGGTGGTTTTGATACCCCATCGAGTTTGAGGCCTGCCCACTGCTCCTCATGTCTTGGTACTGATGTTGTTGTTGATGCTGCTGGGATGGAGGCGCATACATGGAGGAACTCTGGCCATGCATTTGGTACTGACCGTTCGATCCCCCTGGGGCATGGCCTTGGCCTTGCTGTGGGTATCCTTGCTGCTGATGAAATCCGTTATACGGTGCCGAGCCACCCGCGTTGAAAGACGAGCCGTCCATCCTTGGGAGAAAAGCAGCTTTCCGAGGACGTTGCCTGCTCGATATAGCTCTACACCGCTGGTCTACCTGCGCTGCACAATCCGGCTTGGCGGAGTGTGACAAATTCCGTCCCAAGAAGCTGACGACAAAAAACACAGGCAAACAAGCCACCACTTGACTTGCTCTCCTATTCCTATTGCGCCGCTAGCTCCTTTTCGTTGAATGTTCTTTGAAGCCGGGAGACGCACTGAATCCTGGGCAAGTGCAACGCGCAACAGGTTCGTCCAGTCCTCCAACGAACGCCGTGTTTTCGACTCAGAGATACTCAGAGTGCTATGTGCTGCCAGACCCTCGGAGATAAAAGAAACATCATCGAAGCTTCTATCTTTCGCTTTATAGTTCAGGTCCGTGTGGACGTGGCATATCTTACGTCTCATTAAAGCTTCTCTACAATTTTCTACCAGCATGTCAGGGGATTATAATTCCGACTACGGTCAAACTAGAACATTAATTAGCCAATTAACAACGTTAGCCTACATACTATTTTTCATAGGAAAAGTCGTTCAGCTTTCTGGTTCCAAGTCTATTGCTTGTTCGATTTGACAGAGAAGTAAATAATAAATCCCATACCCATTAAAGAGACAGGCGCACTGCGCTGCCGACCTGCACTGCCAAGGCAAATTTTATCCATGGCCAATCAACTCCAAAACACTTCTTCCCTAAGCCTGCAATAAAACGTTAAAAGTATACGTGGTCAATCGTTCGTCCGAAGAAGACGGAGAGATGAATGGACTGAAAGGAAATCAACAAGTGCAATGAAGAACGTATTGACCATCATGCATAGGCTAGCGCGTCCTGCGTCTGACACGCCTCACCTGTATAACCTGAAAAGCAACTGCATACACCGGATTCGTAGTCACAGATGCCTCGGTTTGAACAATCCACATGACACAAGTTTCCAGCAACCCCGCCATCAACAGACGTTGTAGTCTTCCCAGAGATTGGGTCCTGAAGCTTACCTTCGCAGTCGGTCTCATCTGCATCGGTAAGGGGATCATTCCCACTGGGACATCGGCGACGCTCGCAGAAAGGGCCAAAATACTCTGGAAGTTGTGTTTCGTCATCGCCAAGGCCAACTTCCCAAGATGAATCGCAGACGCACATCGTTATCATATCCTCGTCCCATGTTGTGGTAGACTCAAGCCCACCGTACGACGTCGCCGAATTCAGAGGTTGTGCAGTGGAGTCCTCTGCAGCTTCTGAGAGAGTGAGGCACCTACCGTGACCGCTGCATGCGGCTGACTCTGTGTCCGTCGGGTCAATGCGGCAGCTTCTATATTGGCAAGCTGTACCTTCAAAACCCGCCAAGCAGACGCACGTTCCGATTAAGCGATCACATGTCCCGCGGCCACTGCATTCCACTTGTGCATGGGCTGTATCGGCCGCCGTTGGTACATCACTCCACGCCATCCCAAGTGGACACACCTTTTCGCTGCAGTCTGGGGCAGGAAACGGAGGCTGAAGGCGAAGTTGAAGTTCGCTGTCGGCACCGAACCCTTCTTCACACATACATCGCTTGTTTTTTGCGTCACACGAACCGTGGCCGCTGCAGGTTATAATAACTCCGTCAACCTCTTGCTGGAAGATCGAACAGACAGTCCAGGCCAAGGCCGTCTTTTGAACACAGCACCACAAAAGGACGCAAAGAAGAAGCGCAGTGCATGGGGCCCTCATGTTTGCTACCGCCCTCCGCCTTCGCAGCACGGCCCGCACAACGGAAGACGCGTACGTTTTTGTTGCTTAACAGCTCACAGACATGCATGCAATCCCATCTCAACCCGAAACCAAAACACTAAAGAACCGTACGTAATAAATGGTATTATGATATTAGCCGTTACAATAAGACAAGTCTCTGTCGCTGTCGTGGTAACTAACTCATTCATACCGGTTCTGGGTACTAGTACTCTCTCTGAAAGCGGCAGCCAGTACGAGTCCCAAAATCCATGAAGGACGCAGCGTCATTTTCGTGGGTTCTTGCTTCTGCAGAACGATCATGTTGCTGCAAAATCACGATCACTTCTGTAAACAAGGGTGTTCCGGTAACACCGTCCATTTAGACGAAGCCCTTATGAAGAAGATCCATCCGGCTCCTAGTAGAGGGTTCGTCTATCATGTCGCCAATAATTGGAAGATTGGGAAAAAGCGATTATTGGCGACTAGGCTTCGATTTCAGGACCCAGTGATACCCTCAGCTAGAACAGAAAATCACAACCACTTCGGAGCTTTGGAAGTCCCTTGCGAACATTCACGTCTAGAAATATATTTGCCTTGACTGTGAATGAAAAGGTGCGTTGGTGAAGAATCTACGCTCATAACAAATCAGTCCCGTGACACAGAAGTTATAAATCCCGTACGAATCGTCCTTACAGCAATCGTCGAGCCATTTTCAAGTGATGTGGATGTGTCAATCAAAGCTTTTATTTTGTTTCCCCATGATCATGAAGAAGTATACTCTTTTTATCTTCTTTTATAAAAGGTGCATTGTGAGGGTACCCCAGTACCGGCGGAGTCTTGTTGTGCATGTGAGGCATGAACGTGTGAGCCAGTGCCGACAAATTAGTTAGTTCACTGCGAATTCTCACCTTTTCAAAACAAGCTTGAATAAATCAACTTTTTTTTTTTAATTTTCTCAATCAATACTCTTGAAGAGGCAATAAAGTTCACCCTCTTGTTTCTTCACTGTGAGAATGAAAGATGAATTGGTCAGTGTACTCAGTAGCATGTCATGTCGTTTATCCACCCAGACGAGCTATAACAACAGAACAACGGCCAATTCATGAATAAATACATCAGCACAGCTATTTTCTTTTTTTTCTCGATTGAATGGTGGTGTATTGAGAGAATTTGTGAGTGAAATTGGTGGGAAGAACGAATTGCACAAAGCGGAGTCGGTCAATTCTGGCCGAAAAGAGTGACTAACCGCGACTTACCCTAGCACTACAGAGATATTATTCGGGCATCTCCATGGACAGCGATCTGAACTATCTGAACCCACGCATACACATTTTTTTTCTCTGCATGTGAAACTTACGACTACTCGACCTTTACAGAATGATATTTAATCTCCTTCATAGTCATGACATTTCTTTGTCTCAGAGACAAAGTCACTCAGTCCAAGTCATGGTTGGCCACAACGAATACTTTTTTCTTCATCAACCAACCAATTGCAGAATTCACAATCACTATCAAATATACTCGCAGCTAGTACACATTTAGTACTTGGGAGTGAAACTTTAGAATTTAGGTTACTACCTGGTCTATCCATCACTGTGGCACTTGACAATCAGAACAACTATCAGAACGGTAAAATTTTACGCACATTTCTGAAAATGCGCGAGTTGCGTCTTCACAAAGATAACGTTATAAGCATCGACTGACTCATGCCATGCGACATTCTTTTCCCAAAGCCAATGCAGCGTGCTGCAGTTTATCACATGCCAATCCTCCGAATTCCACAGCGATAGAAGATATATTTGAAAATAGGTGGCGGGCGAGATGAATGGGGCAACCCTGCAGCAGAACTGTACACTCGCAGGCAGCCAATCCCTCATCTGTTACATTGTGTCTGTCTGCCTGCCTTGACTCCTGATTTGGCTAACGGCGAAACTTGAGAACCAAACGGAGCATGGCAGCTGGCAGGCATGCATACTGTGCAGACGGCCATTGACGAAGCCACTCGGGCTCAGAGTGAGTGGACAGAAAAGGGAAACTAAAACTGACAAGATTGGTAACAACAACAATTGACATCAAAGACAGTGAAGCCTCACAACGGGAAAAGAAGATGTTTAATTGCTTTTCTCACCTTTGGCCAATTTTCAATCGCGAAAAGACAATCCTTCGAATTTCACTGGTTAGGAGCCTCAACTTGTAAAGACCACAACGCCTGAGGTTGAAGGTAGCTGAAATTGGCTGCCCTTTGCCAAGTCAGGAGATATTGGTGAGGAAAATATACTGTTGCCACATCCAGGGAAAAGTGCAATCGCAGAGCAAGACAGATGTAGCGCGTTCCATAATTGGATTGGTGATTGCTTGCAAGTGCGAGTGGGAGGAAAAGCATCTTAACCTGTAGGTTCTGATGCTAGCAAGCCGCGATCAATGCTGGAGATTGTTCGGCATGGACAGGGTTGCTCACAGTCAGAACACGCACGCTCAACACGACAAACCCCAAATCAGAGAATCCGACGAACACTGTGAGCCAAGAGCAAGAGAAGAGAAACGAGACCAAGATGGCAACCGAAGTCGCGAGCTACCCGACCGATGCTGAGACCGTAGAGGACCCAGCATTCAGCCTCGAAGATGACAAGAAACTCCTTCGCGAGCTGAACTCGAAGACCTACAAGCAACAGGCCATCTGGTTCTTGAACGCATTCTGGAAAGATATTTTCGAGAACAACAAGGAAGAGAGTGAAGTGGTCTGGGGAGCTTGCTTTAGCTGCGTAGAGCTCGACCCCAAAAAGGAGGATGGATGCGAGCTTGATCAGTTTAGCTCTCACAGGCTCTTGGAAAGAGTTGACAAAGCTTTGACTGTCGTTGAGCTTCGCGAAACTCTTTCTAACATCGACCTTGACAACAACAAGAGCATGAGCTTGGCAGAATTCCTCGTCTTTAAATACAAGGTGGACTGGAGAAAGCTTGTGCACGCACCACAAGGCACTGTCGACGAAGCGCGCCTCAAGCTTGCTGAAGAGAAGGTTGAAGAGGCACAGAAGGACATCGAAACGTCGGAAATCCGTGCCAAGGAGGCTCGCGACGCTCTCAAAGAGAGCGCGGACGCAGAAAAAGTAGCAAAGGCAAATGCAGATGAGGCCAAGTCCAAACTCGACCAGGCCACCGAGTCTGCCGAGCAAGCTGCTACAAAAGAGAACCAGGCAAAGAGCAGCGAAGAAAACGCACTGAAGGAGGAGAGCCAGGCGTTTGAAAACGAGTCACTCGCGAAGGAGGCTGAAGAGAAAGCCAGCGCGACAGCAGAGGAGCAGAAGGCTATTCAGGCACAGGTCGAAGAGGCTCTCAGCTCTATTGAGCGCGAACGGGAGGAATTTAAAGAAAAGTGCGACGAGCTGGAGAAAACTGGAAACGATGACACCATTGGAATCGTGAAAAGGAATCTTGCCAAAGCACAGCTTGCGCAGCTCCAGTGCACAGACCCATTGCCACTTCAGAAGGCAATTATCTCACACAATGCCATCGTCCGAAGGCAGGAGAAGCTCACTAAAACCGCTGCAGCCGCCGAGAGTGCAGCTATCAACGCCCGCAACCAAGCAGAGGAAAGCCGTAAGCTTGCAGTTCTTGCGCGCGAAAAGGCGTCGGAGGAGCGTGGTATCGCTACCTCTGCTCGTAACACAGCAGAGGAGCAAAAGGATGAGGCGGACAAAGCACGCCAAGAGGCAGACGAGAGTGCTCAGGCTGCTGAAGAAGCTCGCAAGATTTCTGAGCAGTCCAAAGCTGACGCTGAGCTTGCTTTACAGAAGTCGGTAGACTCGTTTCAGGAAGCAACAAGATTTCTGGAGAAGACCAAGCGTGAATGCAAGGGAGCTGGCAAAGGCAAGCTCTGGTGGATGTGGCGTGAACTTGAGGAGTCCAAGAAGTACATGAGCAAGGCACAGCTTGCCAGACTTGAGGTTGCTCCTCCAATGGGTGCTGATGTCACCCCATCCTGCGCATAAATGTAATAATCTTTGTGCAAAATTCATGAAAGCGAAGGAAATAAAAGCCTGTGTGGTCCAAACTGCACAAACCAGATCCCTTTCCTTTTGTGGTCGAAAGTCATTCTTTTATGTCATAAAAAACAGGTAAAACAACGAATAGAATACTCTATCAGGGAAAATTCTTTATTTTACTTCTTCAGATGAACATCGAAATTCTACATTCAGAGAAAGAATAAAATGGTGTCAAATTCAGTGAAAGGCATCAGTACTGTACACGTCATGGATTTTTCATGTTTGCATCTGCCTCTCGAAACCGCTGTTCGGTCTCTAGAGCTCCGGCAACCTGGACTTGAAGCTCTGCACTAGGCCACAAGTTCGCAGCTTGAAGCGTTTTATTCATAGTTGACCTATAGTCGAGAATTCGAGGTGGGTACAATGTTCGATCCATAAACTCCCACGCACCACTCTCAACTTTCTCGGGAATCAAACTGCTGTGGGTTGCCCCAAGCCACATAATGATCCCCTCCAGCGTGTCGTCAGCATTGAAGCGTCGTTGTAATGTGTCGCCACCACAGAATACAGTGATGCGCGTGGTACCTGCAGCTCCTAGGTCGGGCTCCACGGGAATTCGGCCCCTATACTGCTCACGGCGCCTTGCCTCTTCCTCCCCAGCGCTGGACATCGATTCTTTTAGAGCATTTTCGAACGCAATCTTCTCCTTGGCAAGCAAGTAAATCGGATTTTCTTGAATGCCTTCCAGACTTGCTTTTGCCAGCCAAAGCCGCGCTGGGTCTTCCCCTTTCAAAACATACCAATCGCCGCTCTCGGCGAAACCTACAAGCTTCATAAAAGATGTGCCCCAAACGCCCGCTTTCCCAATCGTCTGTGAAAACCGTTTGTTGGTCATCTTGATCTCCCGGTACTTTTGCACGCCTGGATTGTCCAGAATTGTGCGGATCACGTAAATCAGAGTTTCAACGGCCTGAGGATACTCCACGAGCCCCGTTACAGCTCCTTCCAAGCGGTTTTCGAACGGCTGCGAATTCCCCCCTTCTAAACGCTGGGGAGACTTTGACTTCTTTGAAGCTGAAACATTTGACGGCGCTTGAACAACGCGCTGCGTGCCGCGTTGTTGAAATCGAAGCATCCTTTCTTCGGCCGCTTTCGCAGCTCTCTCTCGCCTTTCGGAGGCTGCGTCCGAGCGTGCCTGAGTTGTTTGAGTAGCTTGCCCCGCTTGAGACAAGAGCAGTTCGATTGCCCTCTCCACGTTCCCTTCTGCCTGTCGTAACGCGTATTCACTTGGACTTTGTTCAAACCCCATGCCAACCATGCGCTCTACTTTGGCTCGGTCAGAAGCGGACGAACCTCCAAATGAGGACCTGTTGCCCATTTTCGGAAGGTCGCCTTTCGCACCTCCCTCTGGTCGTAGGGCGACTGTCAGAGCTACCAGAGATACCAGAGATACCAGAGATACCAGAGCACCACTCCTCCGATTCCTCCGAAGCTTCGGGATCTTCGGGAGTGAAAAGACTTGACACGCTCTGTTCGCGGGAGTTGCGGGAGTTGCAGAATTCAGCAAACCTTCTTTAGAACCTTCGCTCCACTCCTTGTCCTCCTCTCCTACAATCTCCTACATCTCCTACGCTGCTGAACTCTAGGCTCTCTAGCTAGGCACCTACGAGGTCTGTAATTGTCTCCACCTCCTAGACTTTGGCCTATCATCTTCGTCTGGAATCGTAGTAGAAATAGTACACAGTTTAGAAATTCACTTTCCAGAAGGAGAGAGTATGACACAATACTAGCACCTGCAGGTACAGTACCGGTACTGGTGCCCAGAAAAGTGTGCGAACCCAACCGCTTTAGCTAGCCTATAAAACCATTATTTTACTAGTTATATAGCTAGCTACTAGGGAGTAGCTGCACACCCAGAAGATGGTAGGGAGCTAGCCAACGGATCAGCAATTTACGATTGGAACATGCACCTGTGAACCAAGTGCACCCGACGATACAACCATTACAAGCGAAAACGTCGAGATATGATTGACTGTACACCAGTTTGCTTTCATGATTTCTCTTAATTCAAAAAAAAAATATCATTCTATCTTTTGCGTCTTGCTTTTCATCTGCTGAGCAGCATCTTGTTGACCAACAAAAATATCTTCTCCATAGGCTCTGTCGGTCTGGCGCAATGTTCCGAACAGCCAATCCCACGCTACAAGCGTCACGCCGTACTACATCACATGTCGTTCACCCAACTCTTTTAGCAACCACGGCCGACACATATCCTGGAAGAGAGGGAATCAAGAAACTTACGTTCAAGTGAAAATATTGGTGGTGATCATCATGAAATTTCGTCGAAGGAACCCACGGCAAATCTCCCTCGTAGTACACCCCAGAGTGGTCCACCTGGTTGTGATACGCCACGAAAGTGACGACGGTCAGAAAAGACATAACATGAACGGGGAAAATGGCACAGCACCAAATTCCGGCTGTCTGGAAACCAATGTCTGAGAGAATTGGGCAAAGATGCTGTGAGTTTAGTAAAGGTCAAAACAAAATCACCATATGAAACACAAACGGATGACAAGCTTACACTCAATTGGATGAATCGCGAAAGCTCCAAACGCGGTAGGAGCCTTGTATCGATGATGCCACTTGTGAACGTATTTGTAGATCCACTTGTGATGCAAAATTCTGTGGATCCAGTAACTGTAGAAGTCCACCCAAAAGTAAACCAGAATGCATCCAGCTATGTAGTGCAACCAGCCCCTAGATTCCACATTGTAGTACAGCTTGAGAAAAGGGTAATTTTGGTGCAAAAAGAATATGCCTGTTCCCGCAAAGCCTGACATGAAGCCGTTGAAACAGCCTGTCAATTTCTCCTCCAAGAACAGCTCGTTAGTTGGCCAGCACTTTGGCTGGCATTTCCACAAATGAGCCTCGCTTCGTCGCTCGACGTAGTAATGGTTGTGAATGGTCTGCGCACCAAGATAGTAAATGATGAAAGTGGAGATCCCTGCAAGGGTCATCCATCCCAAGATGAAGTACGGGTCTTTCATCGCCGACTGCATGTATGTGCTTGCAGTGAGGTCGTGGTTTAAGGCCATCCGCGCTACAGTCGAAGCGTTTGCAATAATCTCGCTCGATAGCTCAGTCTTTCCGAAATCGGCGACAAGGGGGTACAAAATGCTTGGTTCGTTGTGGGTCAGCCTGTCGTACTCGTCTATGTGTAACGTGAGCAAGAGAAGAATTGCAAACATCATGCCGCCAGATCCCGCGAAGGCCACAAGAAAGCTCAGCACCATGAAACGAATGTACTTGACGGAAACGCTCGAGGTCTTCACCTTCCCGCGACGATACCAGTAATATTTGCTGTTGACGGGATACAGCCATCGATGAAACCTGCTCAGCACATCGTTTCCTGGGAACGTGTGAGGAGGCATGGCGTCAAGGCCGTCAACACTCTTGCAGCGCGGATCTGCAAACAAATCACCCCACCTCGCGACGAGACTGGCCGCGCACCTCACACACCTAGCGTCTTGCCTTCGCGCAGGGAAAGGGTTTGCCGTGGACAGAGACTCTCTCACCTGAAGCTCTGCGCTTAGCGAGCTGCTTCCTCCTGCCCTTTGAGTTGAGCTATGCCACAAGGAATGGCGGATTCAACCGTCAGTTGACCTATCTTGCACAGGACTCGTTGCGCGATGGGAAGGTGATGTCGCAGCTAAATGGAGGACTCAGTTTACTCGGTTTCTGCAGATTTCTAAACCATGTGACATACTGAATACTTAGCTTCTACGCGCCTTACCTTTAAAATATCTAGTGTTGCGTTAAAAACTTTGGTCGCATAGTTCAGTCATAAGTTTAGTCTACCTTCTTTGAATCACTGCTGGAGACCCACTCCTATGTGCACGGCCTAAACTCGATTAGGACGACATTGAGTTTTTAGCGTTGTAGGCAATCGCGTAAACCACCCTCAGGGGACTTCGGTAGCAGAGCGTAGTGTCAGCACGCAAACCAAGTGAAACAGATGAGGGGCCTCTTGCAAGAGAGGACAATCCCAGCTTCTCTTGTTCTTTCCCACGGAGAGGTTCCTTTTGTACGCGATCAAACAGAACACCGGTCGGGTGTTTTGGGGTTCTCGGGATCGCTCTTGGGCCCCTTCTCCCGCTGTCAACATCGCAAGATTGTGCAGGTTGCCCCCTGCCTAGATCGAAGAAGAGCTCGCAGTTATTCTGGATTGCGTCCCTCAGCCTGAGGGATAGGCAGTACCCATGCAAAACGCATGCAAGGGAGACGTTGAGAAGAGCTCCACGAACCATTATGAGACTCGACAAGAACCGGGACAGAATTCGTTTGTCATATAGGAGCACATTTAAAATACCCAAAATTCAAAACAGTGGAGCAGCTCGTGATTGTGTTGGGCGCGGCAGTCGGGGAACCCAGTTCAAAGTTTTGTTGTTGAGCGAAATTCGCCTCTCATCTGACCGATCTCACGTCCTGCAATCATACATTGCATGCGATCCTAGAGCTATCCTATCCTTTGAAATTGCTCTGTAGAGCTTCTCAGAAAATTTGTCTCATGAGCGCAAGATACAAGCTACGATACCGAAGAGTCTGTACCCACTTTCAAGTTGAAATGACAAGGAATTAGCGATTTCTCGGGGGAAGACGCGTCGTCAAGCCCAATATCTTTGATGGTTTTTCTCAAGTGCTATGCTTGCCAGGAGCTATCTAGGCTTTCAGACCCGGACTCCAAGTCGGGCTTCTGGCCGACTTGAGATTCGGACTCCCGGAGTTGAGCTGACATTCTCACGGCCATGGCGCTGGCACTGGCGCTGACACTGACAACTGCCATGACACAGTTCAGAGATTCCGAGTCAAAAAAAATTTACTGTGAATTCTGAACTGAATTTTTTCATGATCGTAATCATGATGCATAGTTTTCATCATGAAGATCATGGCCATCGAGTGATCGAATGATCATCAATCATTGATCATCATTAGTGGTAAAAAAACGGACATGTTCTACCACCTAAGAAACACTAAGAATGGCGATTTCTCTTGACTTCTACTCGCAACTAGCAACGGTGACAGTGGACTGCCAGTATTCTGACTCGGAGACAACACTAGTACCGGTCAAGTACCGGTATCGGTACTAGTACTGTGCAATACGATCTATAGTAATCGTGCAATGCGGGCAGATGTGACAGGTACAACATGGTGCAGCAGCACTTTGCGCACTCGAGAGAGTTGCGTGGTGAGGAGCGCAAAGAACGCAAGGTCCAGCGTTGCTTCACAGATCCCTCGGAAAGAGGCGCCTTGCCATCTTCAAGAAAGAGACAGGTTGCGCCGCATTCCCCAAGAGCTGTCTCACTGGGCCGGGCGCTTGAGCAGGCTGACTTGTGCTGCTTTTCAAGTAAAAAGCTGTTTAGAAAGGTCTTCGCACACGATGCGTCAGCACGGCAGACAAAAGGCCCGTGAATCGGACCGCCTTGAAGAGGAGAATAAGCGCATGGAGTGGCAGCTTCATAAGCTTCGCTCACAGATAGAACGGGAAAGAGCGAAGGCGCCACAACATGACGGGCCCATTTGGGGGACCTCATCAGGATCCCTCCGGTCAAATGGCCAACAAGCTCGTGAGCAGGCTGAGCCACTCGCGCAAGACGACTCGAAGCAAAAGGTTGCGGTATCTTCAAAGAAAACGAATTCCAAGAAGGAGAAGCGCATTCTGAGAGGCTCGGAAGCAGCGAGCTGGAGCCAGACTGACGTTCTTGCTTGGTTGGAAAGCATAGGTCTTGGACAATTTCGTTCCGTTTTCAAAGAAAACCAGATAAACGGTGAAGTATTGCTGGAACTGGGTGTAGATGACTTGGACTACATGCAAATTACAAGTCTCGGCCCAAGAAAAGCTATCATTAAAGAGGTGTCTAAACTGAAACGGTGCGTAAAGCCAAATGCCGAAGAATCTCGACCAATGACGCCACGCTCCAGCGGGCTTCAATCCCGGACAAATGCGGAGAGCACCACAACAAATGAAGCGAGCAATCGAGCAAGAAGAGAAATACCAGTGCAAAATATTATGCCTCGTGAGTCGCAACTGATGTGCGAGGGGGAACTTGATGAAGAGGCTGAGCACGCAGCGTTCAGGGCAGCGGTGGAGGAGTGGCGAAACGCTGGAAAACAAGTTGCACATGCAGAAAGTAAGGAAGATAACTTTGATACTTATCCAGCACCATCTCGTGATCCTGGCAGGCTGCTTCGAGGCTCTTTCAACGAAGAGGCAGAGCACCAAGCATTCCAGAACGCAGTGAAAGAATGGAGACAATCCTCCTCTGCTTCGCCTGGTATAAAAGTCGTCAATGCAGACAGTGAACATTCGATTCGGCACCAAAACCCGTCTGGCAAGTCTGATTATCTTGCTCGCATCGTGCGAGATTATGAAGAGAGCTTGAAGGTCAGTAAGTCGAGTTCTGGCCGAGAAGAAGCGACAGAGGAGGTGGATTCGGCAGCCATGGACGAGAGCAAGTTGGAGGGGAAAGAAGAAGTTTTCGAAGCTTGGAATTTCGACGCAGCATTCTGAGCACTCTGAAATCTCAGATAATGGGAGCTGGCAGCCGCAGTGGTACTCGCGATTGCGCAGAACCAGGCTACTCTGACGCGTGCCCCTCACTTAAACTCTTATTTGTAATTCTGTGAATAGCCGTGAATTGGCATCTGATCAATTTCATCGAGAAGGACTGGGCCTTTTGCTTTCCAAAAAAATTGCTTTGGAAACGTAAACAACTCAACACAATTTCTTAAAAAATCTTTCAGAATTACAAACCCCGCACATATACTGCACCTGTAATTCAGGGGGAGAAAACATTACCGCCTGCAAGCTTTGTTTGTAGTTTCCCAACGAATGTTCAACCAAACTGTGTGTATTGCACGGATGCCATGCACGGAGCGTTATCTGAAAACTGAGCTGTCCTGATTCAGAGGTGCTTGTCTGGGTGCAGGAATGCTAATATGCATGCCTTTTGCGGAAGAGAGGGCTTCGTATGAACTTTGCCGGTCCAGGCAAATGTCTCCCTTTGGGCTTGTCAGATCATGTTCAACGCGCGATGGATTGTGACTGCGAGGTAACGTTTGGGCCACAATTTTGCCGCCTTTGATCCCGATGGGAACTTTCGTGATACCTCCAAGCAAGCGGGCATGTTTTTGCCGCTGCTGATTTCGAACTCGGCGCTTTGCCTTCTCTTGGGCCCTACAAGCCAGCTTCTCCGCAGTAAGATTCGTTTCGGGTTCCTTTGGGCCCTCAATTTTGTATGCAGGCTGGTACAAAGATCTACCCAAGTGCCTGTTAGGAGAATGTACAGGAGGCAACGGTTGCCGATTTGCTCGCCGCGCAACATGGCTCTTGTTCAGCAATATCGGTTCTTCTGTGGGGCATGAGGAACGCGGCTCGAATTTCTGGTATGCTATTATCTCCATCCATCTCAATCTCGCTAAGCGGAAGCGCTCATCCTCCCAAGTGGGGCGAAGTAAGGCCGACCTTGTGTCCTCAACTCCCATATCAGTAAGCTCTTGCTGCATGACGCGCTTGTCTTTGGCATCCAGCTCTCGTCTAGCTTCCATTCTTCTCCACAACATCTCCTGCTCCGAGTCGAGACGCTCTTGCTCTTCAAGTTCTGCTCTCTGCTGTTCAAGTCTCTTGCGTTCAGCAAAGTCGTCTATAACTTTCCAACGCATTCTGGAGGCCTCGTCTTCCTCCAACATCTGAGCTCGATTCAAGGCGAGCTCTTCGCGCCGGCAGAGACCTAGCGGGTGTTCACGCCTCTCTCGCTCCTCCTCTCGCTGTAGCCATACGAGACGATTGAGCTCAGCCTCTTCCGCTGCGAGTAAAAGCATTCTTCGCTCTTGAATGTAGAAGCTCCGCAACCGACTTTCTTCCTCGCGCATGAGCGCTAATTCTCGCCGTCTAGCTTCCTCTTCTTCCGCTCTGGCAAGTTCTAGCTCGCGCATCCTCTCTCGCTCTGCTTCCCACTCTTCGTCGCCGTTATCCAAGCCTGAGCCAGCTTGCCAAGCGGATTTCGTCGCTAAATACATCTCAAGCTGAGATACGTCGCTTCCAAATGCAAATGATTCGGACGTGAGCTCGCCGCCTTGCAGCTTGGAGTCCATGTCAACGTTTCCCACGTCAGAGTCAACCTCCCCTTGTTCATCCTCGCCAAACTCCCCTTGTTCATCCTCGCCAACCTCGCATTCTGGCGACAAGTTCGTCTGCGAAGAAGCAGGGAGTAAAGTTTTGTTCCGAGAACTGGAAATGATTTCAGCCTGACGAAAACCTTCAGATGCGACAGGGTCACTGCTGCCATCTTGGACTGCAGAGGTCTCGGCTTTTAAAGCAATAGCAGGGGCTGATTTGCAGTGGTCAGATGCGTCTTCTCCGCTTTCGCTGGCGGCGCTACTATGAGCTTCTGATTCACAGACACTTGCATCCTCCCTTTCAGAGTCTAGTTGATCGCCAGCCCAACCATCTCGCTCGAGTTCTCGCTTGAGATCATCTCTGATTTTGCTTCGAAATCGTTTGATTTCCTGTTCTTGCAGACCGCTCAGCTCAACTTTTAGGTCGTGCTGGGCTTGTTGCTCTGCCTGCCTTAATGCATGATCGTCAGACTCGAGCTCATTCTCTTTGTACCATTTCCTGATCCGGAAAAGCTTCATGCGTCTTAGAATTGCTGGGCTAATGGGCGGAACCTCCAACGCGTCCGCTTCATCGAATATATTTGCTTTACTGACGCGAATATACTCTCCTCTCTTCGTCATGCTCTTCTCAAACACCTCGAATTTGGACATCCGAGTCTTTAGAAAACTGGTTCGCAGGGACCGGTCTCTACTGTACCACTCTTTGAATTCTGCAAATTCAGAGTTAAAGGTCTCTCCATCTGTTGTTTTGGTGGAATCAAACTTGTGTGCGGAGTCTGCAACAACAGGAGCTGGGTTCGTAGGCACTTGGTCGATTCGCTTTTGGAGAGATGGGCGTGTGCGAACACATATTCCCGCGGCATTCAAATTTCGCCGTGATTTGGTTCGCTGTATGGCACACTGACTTGTAGCAGAAGTCGGTATCATAGTTGAGCTCCATTCAGGCCCATTTTCCCCTTGATCTCCCTCTCTACCGTCATTAGAAGACTCGTCGTCAATGTCTTCTGAGTCATCTAGATCCTCCATTTTCCACGGAAGCTCTGCGGACAATCCCAATGATGGTGCCAAGTTGTCAGCCTTTTGCCTCTCCATCCAGTCATTCCTGGTCTGTTTGAACAAAGAGTATAACTCGCTATTTGACACTTGAAGAGTTTTCAGCGCTTTGGTGATCTCACGAATAGCGTCACGCCTTGCTCGGTTCCGGTTCTCTTTCAGCTCTGGTGCATCCCACTCCTCGGTGTTCACCTTGACAGACTTGTCTCCAGCCATTCGAAATCCCTCTCCGTTTTCTTTGTGCAGTGTTTCTGCGCTTTTGTCACCACCTTCAACTGGACCCGAACCGCCCGTAAATACATTCAGAACCATTTGCTGCGACAATCGGCAAGAAATCTCCACAGCCTCCACATTGTATTTCTGGCTCCGTCTCACCACTGCACTCTGACGAATGCGAGAAATTCTCTCAGCGTTGCTTCTCAGCGTTGCCTTGCTCATCTCTTGGTTATACTTGGTTTCCAGCATTTGAAGTGCCTTCACTCTCTCGCGGGGGTCAGCTATCAATTTTGCTTGCGAAGCTTCCTGAAGGCCTTGCTGATGCAGCAAAGTTAGGTTTTCCTCACTTTCCTCTTGAAGCCTATGAAGTTGCCTCTGCTCTTCTTCTTCGGTAACTTCTATCAGGCGTTCGAACAAAGCTCTCGCAAATTGCAAATCAAACTCTGCTGCTAGCGACTCTCGCCTTCTGTCCTTTGCCAAGGGCACGATACCCTGCTCAAAGTCTTTATCGTTGACTTTCTCCAGCGCTTGCCGTACTTGATCTTGCAATCTTTCATCCTCCTTTCGAGAAGCTCTGTTGTAATCCCGTGCCATCTGAGCAGAGAAGATTGGCTTCGTGGCGTCTCCTTCTCGGGCATCCTGCTTAGACTGCAGGTCTTCATCGCTGTCCGAGAAGTCTTCATCGACTGCAACCCATCCGCTTCCAAGCGTGGCGGAGGAGAGGAGTTCATTTAGACGTGCCTTATCTTGTGATATTACTATGGTGGAGAGACGCTGCCGCATACCAGTCACTGCATCTTCCGTCTTCACAGCTTCGAAGATTGTTTTCTCTTTCGCAAAGTCCGATACAGCACAAGATAATTCTCGCTGAAGATATAAATCGCGAACTTGCGGGCAGCCAGCAAACCACAAAAGTAGTTCTTCCTTCATCGCGGGGTTTTCAAAGGCACGCTGTACGAGGTCGTTGACACTTTCACTGACTTCAGAGTCGCCCGCTAGAACGCTCAACTCGGCTAATTGTTCCACAAGTCCCTCTGCCTGAGCCAAATCGCGGAGTAGGCGGTCATAAAGCGCGGTGCGCACCTCCAGCTCGCGCTCTTCTGTGCTCATTTTGGACCACATCAAGGCTTCGCCCCACTCTTTGTTGAACTCAAACTCGTCCAAAATCTCCTTGCACTCGGTTCGAAAAGCGGATGCGATTTTCCACCTTAATGGGTATTGAATCCAAGTTTTAATTTCAGCATCTCGCCCCGGAGCTTGCTTGTCAGCGTCTCCCTTTGTCGTAGATGAAACCAAGTGCGGCATTTCAAAACTCTCGAAGAAGCTCCAACCCAGCTTTGAAAATTTGTGCCTTAACCACTGCGCCCATTGCGAATTCCAGGCCATAGACAGCCGTTGGGCTTCTCTATGCAGGAAGACCTGGCGACACGAACGCCCATCTTTGCCAAAATACCACGACCGAAACGCGCGCCACCTTGATCTTTTGCTTTTAACTTCTGAGACACTGTCTCCTTTTTTCACAGCTTCAAGCCCACTTCGGGTTGCCTCCTTTACGACGGAACTACTTCTGCTTGCCTCTAAAACCTCTTTCTCCAAAAAGCGTTGTCGGAAAATCAGGTTCTTCTCGTTGAACCACCAGTCCGCTAAACCTTCGTCCCATGTCGCCTGGAGAGAGGTCGGGTCAGGGACGTTTGGACACATGGGCACAAGCGAGTACACCCCGTTTTCACTGCAAGCGCCCCAGCTTTCTGGAAACGAGCTTGCGACTCTGATTTCGAATTGCGCCAGCTGCATATCCATGGATTCTCTCAACGGAATATACTCTGGGAGAGCAAGCCACTCACGCAAAGCTCTGCGTTCTTCTTCTTGCTCCATCTCCCGCCAAGCAAATTTCTCAGCTAATTGTAAAGCAGAATCGTCTGCTCGTAGCTCCTGATCAGTGTACCAAGCCAGGACATCTTCGAGCCTTGTTCGTTTCGGTTCATCCGGAGGATCTGCATCCACAGGCGTCGGAGTTCGTTCCCCACTTTTTGGCGACCCTACGGCATCGATTGTGCGCAGCCCTTTATAGAGAAGTAATTCTGGAAGCGGAGGGCTTTTATTCTCTCGAATTGGGCTTGATTCACGGGGCGTCGCCGTAATCGCCAACAATTCGGCACCCGACTCGTCCACGTAGCCTACTGATGAGCAAGATTTAGGGGAAGCAGGACTTGATGGAGATGCTGCGTCTTCCGAGGGAAGCTGTCTTGGACGCTTTTCAACGTTCGGAACTTCAATATGGCTCACTTCTAGAGGACGGTTGTGAGCTGCTAACCTCGTGCGAATCTGCTCTAAGCGATTATATGCCTTCACGTCTCCGTTCAAAGCGGCTTTTTCAAGCGATTCCACCAGTGCCCTATCGCTGTGCCCAATAGGCATTGCCGACCCATATCCCGTTCTTGCTCCCGAAGCATGCGATGGGTCAGGGTGATATCTCTTGCGACTTGCAGCGCCCACCTTGCTAATCTGAACTTGGGCTCTTTTATATACGATCCGCTGTGTCTGATTGGCCATGGCCCTGCTCTCCAAATATTGGCGCTTTGCCCTGGCCTGGCTCTCCCTGGAGTTTTGGAGCTTCTGCAAGCCTCCTTTTCTCAAGAATTTCGCTCCTCGCGGCTTGTCCGAGACGTTTGCTTTGGGGGTGTCTGAGACATGGCTCTCTGACGCCGCCGATGAAAAGTCCTTTCCATCTCCAGCAGCATGCTTGTCCATGACTCTAGCAGGCTCCAATTAAATAAAAATACGATTTGAGGGGACCATTAGCGGCGCTTGTCCTTGTTCTCGGCGTTGTTGTTGTTGAGAACTACTCTTGAATCTCTGTTACTTTTTCACCTTTTACTCTCGCTATCGAGGCTATGAGAGCGTTCCGTGTCGCGTAGTATTTCGGAGTCCTCTGGCTTGATCGTCCGTGTGGACTGCTTCCTCGAGGCAAGAGGCTCGGTACGCTAGAGATGAGTGAGTGCCTCTCAAACTGTCCTTGTCAACCTGCCCTCCAAAACCGTCAAGCGCGGACCGACACCCTCAATTTTCCGTGACGCCTCGCGTGCCCGCAGTCAAGAATGGTGTCCGCTGATTGAGGGGTACTCGAGGACCTGTATGTCCGTGAGAGCAGAGAGCATGAACAAGTCGTTCGGGTAGAGTTTGCTGCCAGGGATTGTAGGAGCCCCAAAGCGGACACCCCGTCTACCCCGTCACGGTTGTCACGGTTACGGCAAAAGTTAGAACTGCACCAACGGACCTCTTTCAGACAGTCTCTGTAGCTCTATCCGTAGCCTTCTCTTTTTTAGCTGGTGGATAGGAATTTCACGAAGCTCCTCTCCCACTCTCTTTCGTAATCACTTCTGATTTACTAGTACCTAGATAGCGTTCTGTAGCATATCTTATTTACTTTAAGTGGATACTGCGAGGGCTACAAATGAGGACGGAGAGGACGGAGAGGAACTGGGCAACATAGGAATCGAGGAAACAGAGGAAACAGAGGAAACAGAGGAAACGAGGAAGCAAGGCATTGGCATTGGCATTGACATTGGCATTGGCATTGGCATTGGCATTGGCATAGTAGGCGTTGGAAGAGGTTGGCTCGCCCCAAGTCCTCCAACAGCGATCCTCGTTTCCTCGTTTCCTCTCCGTCCTCGTTTGGGGCTGGAGAAGGATAAGGATGGCCTCATATGCGTTCGAGAGGGTGGTAAGTGGTGGAGAAAGTGTATGCCTGCGTGGAAAAGTGATCTGACCACTCAAAATTGGGCGTGGCTGCCGCAGGATAGCACTGAAGCTGGCGATCTCGACGACCAGCCAAAGGCAGCTCCGAAATCACCGCGAACCTCCGAGGAGGAAGTTGATAGTGAGTACGCTGTCCACGCGGAAGGCACAGACATGCCAAAGGAAAGGCCACGTGCAAGCTCTGAAAACTCTACCACATCGACGGTCATCGATTCGGACGCCGAAGAGGTTGCATTAGACCAAGTGACACACGTTATTAGAAGCGACAGTGAGCTGAACGAATTCTGGAAGCAGCATGATGCTTGGGCTCATGATGTGGTGCAGCAAAGTGCAAACGTCTTGGTTGCTAATCCCCTCCAGGCTTCTCGATCGCTTTTGAGTCCCAATCCTCCAGTGACTTTTCAAATCTCTTCCAACGTGCTTGGAGGCAGCCAAAGCACCCAAGTCCGTAGGAGATATTCTGACTTTGAATGGTTAAGGGAGAGTCTTCGGCAAAGATATATTGGGATGTTGATTCCGCAGCTGCCTGCTAAAAAGATTATCGGGAAGACAGACGACTTCATGAAGGCAAGAATGCGCGGGCTAGAACTGTTCCTTGAAAAATTGATGGGGAATCCCTATTTTCGAACTGACAGTGTGGCCATCGCATTCCTGACAGCCACTGATAATTCTGTGTGGGAATCTCTCAGGAGGGCATCAGAAGCTCATGTTTCGCAACTTGGAAGGGGTTTGAACCGCGAGAATACTGGTGAGAGTCGATGGTTTGATGCTCTTAGTCACTACCGCATACCGTCCAACAAGGAGCTCGAGTTAGAGAATATTGGACATGAGCTAACGGTTCTGGAGGAAGTTCTGAAAAACCTGATCTCGACAGCAGAAAAGATGGTAACTCAGCAGTTAGCATATGTACAGCTTTTAAATCAGTATGGATCGCAATTAAAATCGAGTGATGGATCGTCCGCTAAGAACGCTCAAATTCTTGCTTCTGCATCTGAGCCCATCAGAAACGTCTTTGGCGCGCTCGGGGATGCATTCAGCCAGTGGAGCACAGTTGGATCTTGTCTACCTTCCATACTCGACAAAGAGCTCTGTACAGCAATGAAGGCGGAACTTTTCATGGTGGAAGAGCTCAAAGCGACTTTGTCCAGGCGAGTGGAGCTGATTAATGAGATAGCGAAGCGTAAACAAACTCTGGCAAGGCTGGAATTGGAGAAACAAAGTTTGACCCAGTCAGGCAAGCTGGAAAAAGCCGCCAGGACTTCAGAGAAGTTCAAATTGGAGCAAGCCGCTTTGAGGAATGCTGATGCAGATTTGGAGTGGACCACGAAAGGTCTTTTTTTCACCGAAGTAGATCTCTTCGCCATCAATAAGGCCAATGCCTTCAAGACTTTAGGAAAGAGTCTTTCTTTAGCTTTCCTTGAATACTTGGATTGCCTTCGTGACACCTGGCAGACTACCTTTGATGCCTTGTAGGAACCCATCCCCCCTGTACTACAGCACAGGGCGTGCTTTGTAGATCCGCTCGCTATAGTTTTCTGACTTGATTTAGAAGAAAAAAAGTGTTTCCCGAGAGAATTTAGGAACTTTCAAGACCATTTGATCAACATTTCAATTCGGCGAAGAGGAGCTCCATCTACGTCAACGATTTTTTGTTTGTTTTTGGATTCGCAAAAACGGTTCGATGTATCTTGCTCGCTATTTGTCCTCGGGGGAAATGTTTCTGCTAGTACCAGCGGAAGATGCACCACTCTTCTTTTTTTCTCTTTTTTGGCTCTGAAGCGACAACTACTCTGTTGTTTGGAACGTCAAAAATTTCGGAGCCTTCCTGCTGTAAGTACCGCGGAGTCGTTTGCCGGGCATCAGAGTCATACACGGACATCTGCCTCGGATAGCCGTTGGCAATTGCTCGCAGGGTTCTGAAATGCTCGTCGAGTATCATCCGTTCTCGTCGCTGCGATTCAGCAACAAGTGAAATCATGCACGCCTGTTCTTGCCTCATTTGTTCGACCTGCGTCTGGAGACGTTGCATTTGCTCGCCAAGGTAGCTCGAACTTCCTCCTTCAGCTAAATTTGGTGTTGAATGTGGTTGAGCGACACCCTCCTCACAAGCAGCTACAGCTCGCGACCCATGCTCGGAGTTGATGGCACCCAACGCCCCTATCTCTTTCATTAACTGGCGAGGAGATTCGTGCCGTGCGGCCTTGGCCTCTTGAAGTTCCAGGCGCATTGCCTCGATCTGATTCTGCAGCGACTGGATAATACGCGCTTGTGAATCACTATCTGCTTCCATGCCGTCGCTAAGCAGGGTCATACTTGAACCTTCGTTCGCGCCGATTAGTGTGGCTTGCCTGCTTGGCGACTGGCGTGAAGAGCCCGGGGCTCGGTCTGCGTCAGTGTCTAGGTCAGTGTCACCGTCCGGATTGTCAACTAGGTGTGTTACCTTTTGCATGTCAGAGCTGGTGCTCAAACTCTCGTTGGACCTTGTCACCTCGTCAGCCCTTGAGTAATGAGCGTTGTGTCGAAGGATACGTTGATAATATCTTCTTGCGGATATTGAGCGAAAAACACTCTGCAACGTGATAACGCTTTGCTGTTGCCGTAGAAATGTAAGTCTATCCTTCGCCAGCCTCAAGTAAGAAGTAATTTTTGACGCACAGATCTGTCGGAGTCGAATCGTTTCGAGTAATCGAACGAAGCGCACGCCGGCAAAGGTTTGAGCAAGCACTCTTTTCCAACGCTGTCTTGCTTGCGCAGACATCAACTTTTGCACAACAGTACTCCATCCTTCCTCGTTCTCTGGGTCCGAAAGCCGATTGAGCAGGTCAGTTATTTGGTTCGTAGCACCTTTGCGAAAGAAAACTCTTGTGAAGCCGCATTTGTACAGCGAAGCCTCCACTCCAACTGCAGCTAGAAGCGCTTGCACAAAGCGTTTCTTGTCCTCCAGCGAGCTGTCCAACGCTGATCCAGGCAGAGTATTGCACAGCCCTTTTGGAAGCTTATCTTCAAGAAGCTGAGCAAATGCTGCGTAGGATATCCGAGTGGGGAATCCCCCGGAGCTCAGCAATTTGGCGGTCTTTGGTATACTCAGATTGCGCATCTGTCGCAGTACGAAAGACTCGTCAAACCAGCTGCTCTTCGTTGTTCGCTGCAGCAGTGCATTTGGTTTGATACACCGTATAAAGTGGCAATTCGTACTGTTCAAATCGGCCTTCAGAGTCTCTATTTCGCCAGAAAATGCCGTGCACATTCCAGCGCCGCCCAAAGACTCCCTTCTTTTAATCCTTCCAGACGGTAGCTTTTTGGATTTCAACGAGGAGAGCAAACGCGAGACTATGACCTCATCGGACGATTTGCACAGTGATTCGGCTATATTTGGAGGCACACGGTCCGTATTTTTGTGAACAAATTGATCAATTGTATACTGTACAGCTCCTGCAAAATGCTGAACGATAAAGTGAGTCCTTGAGCACGTAGGGTGGGGCGGTAAAAAGAGCGGATGCTGCTGAAATGTTCGTTGCATGTACTGCAGGAGTTTTTCGTCCGTCGGCTTCGGCATGCTCGTAAAGTCGTCAATTAAGGACAGCAATCCACCCCGGCTGAGAAAGAGATCAATGCAAGTGTCCTCATATGCGCTCATGCGATGCTGCAGCTGTTCCGCCGTGACAGACGTAATTCCTTCTACGCGATACAAATTCGCCTCTGCAACGAGAATGTGTTCTTCGAAAGTCTGCTGGAGTGCTTCATTGGTATAGTTTATCAGAAGCTGCTCGAGGCTATTTTGTTGAAAGCATTCAAAGCCAAAAATGTCGAGGACAGATATGTACGGAGTACTCAGCCCATCGCTGGCTACCTCTTCCCCTTTCACGACGTTCGTAAAGTGTGAATTAGCAAGGCCGACTACCCAATCAAACAAAGAATTGTAAAGGGCCCTGATCAGGCCATCCCGAACTTGTTCGGCCTCTTCGGCGCTTCGGGTAGACGTCAAGTGTTCGTTTCCAACCTTGATGATTCGCTGGGTTATCATGCTCACTAGAACTGCTTCAGGAAGCTCAAGCAGAACCGCGGCCCGCGTGAGAGAGCCCACGGCGTCATGCTCCACAGCGTTCGAGAATTTGCCCCCATCGGCTTCGTTGCGGTGGTCCTCTTTGGTTTCAATCGAATCGTCAGCCCGATTAGAACTGTGTTCGTAAAACTCAACTCCTTCGGCACCATCTTGTTCCCGGATCAGAACGTTTCCCAAATGTAAAAGCGCCCCGAGAACCTTCAAAACTTTGAATTGCACGCTCCCGGACATTCCGACAGCGGACAAACCGTTTTTGAATGCTTTGAACCCCGTTATATCTGAAGCATCTTGCTGAGCTGCATCTTGTGCGATAGACATCGGCTGTAACACGTTCCTCGTCGATCGCATCGGCGTGGATGCAAGAGCTGGGGCTCCTGATTTAAGCGGGAAAGCATTAAGGATTCGAAAATCAAGATAAGTGGCATCTTTCGCTAAACCAAGTCCTTCTCTCTCGGTGGTGCTCAGGCCGCGCAACATGCGATAGAACACGTGAAAGTTCCTTTCTCCAGTCTGAACAGATGTTACCCTCGAGCGCTCCAATAAATATGTCACGAAAGAGGCTCCAACCAAGCCATCGTCTGCACGAAAGTAGAGTTTTGTCAGCTTTCCGAATCTAGAGGAATTATGATTACTATTCGTGGTAGCATTTCCAAGAGCTTCAAACACTGCGTTTGCCTTGAGCAGATCACCTTCTAGTCTTTGAGTTTTGTATTGAATAGATTTTGACACCAAATGACGAATTATTCGTTTCGCAGCCTCCGTTTTCCCGGAACCGCTCTCCCCGGCTATTACGATTGACTGATTGAGCTGCACAGACTCAGATTGGAGTGTGAGCATTTGGTTCCTAGCTTTTGCCTTTTCAAGTTTAATCGCGAGCTGCATTTGCGAGTAGGCTTGTTCGGCAATTGTGAATGGATGTGGTTCATTTGGGCAAATTTTCTTATCACTGGTGTCCACATTAATGACCGGGTTGACGATCAAAAGCACCGACCCCAGAAACGTGTATGGCAGATTGGTCACCGATCGCTCTTTAAGATTTGCCAGTATTCCAGGTTCGTGCACAGCGCTAATGCTGCACACATCTTCTTTCGCCTCTTCGTTCGCTATGAAGAGCTGGGTCGACGGAACCAAGTGTTGCTCGCCTGTGTCGCGTTGCTGAATTCGAATTTGATCGGTACTGCTGGATTCCTTTGGCGCCCATTCTACTACCGCTGCCGCATACTCCTGAGGTCCGCGCTGGAACCATACACTATCACCAGGTTGCAGCATCGCGTGCTCTCGGTGGCGAGAAGCTCTAACGTCCGGAGTGCCAACTCACAACGTCAACTAACAATTCTGACGTTCAAGGGCCCCAACAAACCACTTGAGTGTCCCGGCCCTCAGGGCGGCTCTCATATGCAGCGCTCGAAACGGCGAGGCAGCTTTGCTATCACTTGGTCTCTCCGAGCGACAGTCGTCTGGCCTGGCAACTGAGAGCTTTCTTCCTTTGGGAGAGAGACTATTGCGCTGAGAAGGGGCGAATAATTAGGCCTTCGTCGTCTGCGGGTGCGTCTGCATCTACTTGTGCGTTTGCGTGTGCGCCTGCGTTTGATGGTGAGCCAAGCAGGTCTCCGAGACATACATGCTTCTCTGACGAAACCCTCCTTTGCAGGTTTTTAGAATGTAGTCTCTCACTTGGTCACTCGTTTGGACTTGCAACATTGAACTCCGTGGTACTCAGTGGTACTGATGACACTGGTAGTAGTACTATTTGACAGGGGTGACATTACGTGACATGGTCAGTTTCTCCAGTTCCAGGCGAATAACAGTGAGCAGCTCTAACCCTTGCCTACTACCGGTAACCACGGAGAACAAGAGGAACACCATGGAACACCATGTACTCAGAATGGTAGCGCGTTGTTATATAATTGTAATCCCTAGCAGTACGTACTCCTTCGGAGACGCGAGCCACCCGAGTCACCCGAGCCACTGAAGAGCCACGCGAGAGTATCAAGAGAAAGAGAGAAAGAGAGAAAGAGAGAGAGAGATCACGAGAGAATAGTAAATAGTAAATAGTAAATAGTGTTCGCACAAGGTCAAACAAGGTCAGAGCGGAGAGAAGAGAAGGAAGAGAAGAGGGCGTGCCATAGTCAGAGGGCCCGAGTACGCGAGTACGCGAGTACGAGGATTCGGGACCACATCTTCTTCAAGTGATTTTCAGCACTCTCGCCGGAAGAAACTAGGCGCGGAGACGACCGGGTATTGAGACCATGGAATTCGCAGCCAGCGACAAACGACAGGCTTACGAGCGAGAGAAGGCGCGCCTCTCGGAGCTGTTCCAAGCAGCTGCGACTGGGGATACCTCAGCGTTGGCTCGATGCCTCCCTGGGGCAGATGATCGGAAGGCGATCTTAGAGTTTAAAGACGCAAACGGCAGAAATGTGCTGCACTTTGCAGCGTCCATGGGCCACAAAGCTTTCTGCGAGGAGGCCTTGTCTGGCATACCGACAGAGGAAGGGCGTCGCACAGGTCTTGGAATGGTGGACTCTAAAGGGGACAATGCCCTACGGCTTGCAGTGCGAATGGGGCACGTCGAAGTCGCACAATATTTGTTCGAGAGTATGAAGGCTCATGGCTTGGTGGAAGGTGGCAGTGAAGTGTCTTCAGAATCAAAGCAAGAACTTCGCAGCAACAAGCCGACTTTGTTGCACGAAGCAGCGAGCTCTGGAAGCGCTGATATGGTTCGCACTGCGTTGTCTGCGTTCAATCTCCAACACGAGATCAATCGCCGAAGCGATGTAGGCACACCTTTATTTTGGGCAGCTTTTACCGGAAATGTGTCTGTTGCGAAGATCTTGCTTCAAGCGGGGGCTGATGCGAATTCTCGAGACACGGACGGCCTGTCTCCGTTGCTGATTGCAGTAACAAAGAACTCGAGCGCAGTCGCGAAAGAACTAGTTCTCTCTGGGGCAAACTTGAGCATCAGCACAGAAAAGGAGGGCAATACGAGTGTTTTGCATGCCGGAGCTGCAGCTGGTGCATTTGACGCTTTGAAGGCCGTTTTGGAAGTGGGAGCAAATAGTGCCACAGAAGCGCTGGCAATGAAAGACCGCTCCGGTTTGACTCCTGCCGAGCTCGCTGCGTATGCCGGGCATCGCAACATTGTTGAGCTTTTCTCGGAAATGTCTCATGGTAGTGGCGCAGAGAATGTGGACGAGCTTGTCGCCAAGATGTCTCAAGTCCGCATCAGGGATGAAGAGGATGCAGACAATCTCATCGAGACAGTGACAAAGGAGTGCGAAGAGCTGAAGAATTCCGGAAACGCAAAGTTCAAAGAAGGAAATGTCGAGGAGGCTATCGAGGACTATTCTGCTGGCATCGAGAAAGGAGAGCGGCTAACTGCGCAGCTGAAGGCCCAGGCAGAACGCCTTTGCAGTGAGCGTAGCGAGGCTCGCGTAATTAAAGCAGAACAAGAGGTTCTCGCCCTCCTGTACTGCAATCGGTCAGCCTGCTATTTGAAAGCCAATCTGAAAGACAGTGCGGAGCTAGCACAACAGGACGCACTGAAAGCAACACAGCTTCGCCCGACGTGGCAAAAAGCCTTTTACAGACTCGGACTTGCTTATTCTGCGCAGGAAATGCACGCAGATGCCGCCCAGGCGTACTGGAGTGGCTACGAGCTTGCTCCCAAAGATCCAAGTGCCGCTGCTCTATTGACTTTATTCAAGAGGTCTGTGAAAACGGCAAAGCAAGAAGAGGAGGCCAAGCCTTCGGAAGTAGCCGCGGTGTCTTCGTCATCTCACAAGGCATTCCAGTTCAACCTTCCCGTGGAGATTCCCATGGACTCAAGTCCGAACGCGGCGATGCGAAGTCTCACTCTCTCGTTCAACGAAGGCGAAGCGCCATCGATGGTTGCTGGAAGATTTATCCAGGAAAATGGCATCGACCCATCTCTTATGCCTCGAATTGCACACCATGTGGATGAGTACATGCGAGGCATGAACGCATAGCTCACGTTTTAGGCTGGCGAAGACAGGGTAGACGGCCAGTTTGCATCTGTTTGTAATTACGAAAGTATTTCGGGCTTGTTCTATATGCTCCATCTCTTGGTTCCTCGAGCAGAGCCTTCAAGTTGGATGGCAGATGGACGAAACGAAAATTTCGAGAAGCGTATCTCTTCGATTTTAATTAAAAAGGTTACAACGATCGGAAATCCCTCATGCCTCGTCTTTTAATTATCAGCTTTAACAAGCTCTTCTGAAGCGCAGAACTGAACAGAACAGAACCTCTCAGACAATCCCGTAGCGCTCAATGCTGAGAAGCTTGAGAATCTTCTGGGGTAGCGCTCAAGGCTGAGAAGCTTGAGAATCTTCTGGGGTAGCGCTCAAGGCTGAGAAGCTTGAGAATCTTCTGGGGCTACCAAGCCTTTCGAGGCCAACTCTAGGGATACCCGGTTTAGGTATGTCGGGTCAGGATACCCATAGCATTGCGGGCCTCCACTTGGACTGGTTTTGTGATGGATGCCATTCCACACGACCGAGTCGTAATTTGAGCAGTTCGTGAGAGAGCGGCCGACGGTAAACACGACCCTGTTTTGAAACGCTCGCTTGAGAAGTTCACACACCTTGTTTCCCTCGTCGTTGTCTGGCAAATATGCATACCGGCTAGTTCCATAGAATGTCGTGCCCGGATGAGGGTGTTCGGCACCCTGAAGCCCGCCGGGGATGTTGTAAGAGATGGTGATTGTGCCGCTTCCGCTATATCCTGGAAGACTCCGTGAAGACCTTTGAATAATCATCTCACCGTCTGGTTGCACGCCAAATTCCTCTCCGTAATACTTGGTACATCTGGGGCACTTGGGTCTAGTTTCGAACCACTTTTCGATGCATTCCTGGTGAGAGTAGTGTCCTTGACACTCGACCAGCCGGATGCAAGGGTCTGCTNCTACCAAGCCTTTCGAGGCCAACTCTAGGGATACCCGGTTTAGGTATGTCGGGTCAGGATACCCATAGCATTGCGGGCCTCCACTTGGACTGGTTTTGTGATGGATGCCATTCCACACGACCGAGTCGTAATTTGAGCAGTTCGTGAGAGAGCGGCCGACGGTAAACACGACCCTGTTTTGAAACGCTCGCTTGAGAAGTTCACACACCTTGTTTCCCTCGTCGTTGTCTGGCAAATATGCATACCGGCTAGTTCCATAGAATGTCGTGCCCGGATGAGGGTGTTCGGCACCCTGAAGCCCGCCGGGGATGTTGTAAGAGATGGTGATTGTGCCGCTTCCGCTATATCCTGGAAGACTCCGTGAAGACCTTTGAATAATCATCTCACCGTCTGGTTGCACGCCAAATTCCTCTCCGTAATACTTGGTACATCTGGGGCACTTGGGTCTAGTTTCGAACCACTTTTCGATGCATTCCTGGTGAGAGTAGTGTCCTTGACACTCGACCAGCCGGATGCAAGGGTCTGCTTTGGCGTTTCCGTCTTCCTCTGCGTCTGAATCATGAAAGTGCAGCAAGCACACACTGCACGCCTCGTCCTTCTCCACGCTTTCCAGCGGGACACGCTCAAACATGTGTCCCTGAAGACTACTGGCTTCTCTGCCGCTGTCCTTACATCCGGTCACTACCTTCTCAAAGGCCGGCCGCATCTTTTTCTGCTGTTTTGTGCTGCCTTTGGTGGGCTTTGACGCAGCTTTTCTCTTGCGCGTCGTCGATGCTTGACCAGAGACAGTTTGGGCTTTCCCTACTGCTGCCCCGGTGTTTGCTCGAGTATTCGCTCTAGCTCGTCGTGTGGTGACTGGCATGCTTGTCCCGACGCCTCCAAAGTATGGGATTCACTCTAACCTCGCTGTTGATGCGCTGTTCGATGCTTGATGCTTGATTCGCCTTGGCTTCGGTGTCTGCGTTGCAACTCGCACGTTCTCAAGGTGAGCGTTCTACGACCTGTTTGTTCTGTCTGTGGATGATCATTGATCCTATTGATCCACTCTTGCGGAGCCTTACGCGTATTGCATAACCATGCTTACAGCAGTTTTGCGTGCACAGCTTTAACGCTCCGCTACTGACGTGTTAAGTAGGACCATCTACCAGTATCGCTGTTGAACGCGTTTCGCAGCGGGCAACTCACTGGCAACACTCAGGCTCAAGATGGGTCTTAGGGTTTATCCTATCGCGCAACCTGCGCAAATTTTATCATCGGAACTGGCTGTATCTGGCTGTCCTCGTTCCTCGTCGCCATTGCTTTTAAAGCTTTTGGTTGATGTACGACAAGCGAGCAACGAGTTTGCGGTTATCGAAAGCTTGTTGTTTCATGAGGTTCTGACCTTTTTCCTGATCTAAGGCCGCCACAAAGCCTTACGAGTTACGCATTGAGTTCCTTTCAAGTTGAAAAAAGAAGAGAGAAGGCTTGGTTCTGGTCAGCGCAGGTGCTGAGCAGGCATCGTGGACGCATGTGCATCGTGCCGGCTTTAACGAGATCAAGAAAAGAGAGCCATGCCAACGGAAGAGCAAAGCAATGTCTCAAAAGCGCACTCACAGATGATCAACTGAGTTATCTTGAAAGTCAAATACAGAGTTCAGAATTTAGAAAGGATTTTTTTTTGCAGCGAAGGAGCGTGCTCTAACAACAACAAAGCTCCGAGTCAGTCTCCGCTGCAACACAAAAGCACACAGTACTCGAGGCAGGTACGCCTCGGCACCAGCCGGACCGTGGGTTTCACAAATCAGCGCGATATGATGACGGGACGTTTACGGCGGTGGAACATAATATAAAGGCCTGCCCGCTGAAAGGATTCACATACCGGTGTTCGCTCTGGTCGTTCTTCGATTCGCACTGCTCGGCGAGGGACTGCAAAGACACTTGCTTGTACCCGCTTGGATTCCTGCGCTTTGCATCAGAGGCGATCATCTGAATTCTCTGTTGCAACTCCATCGCGCCAAGCGCTTCGTGGGTATTTGGCGGCATCTCCTCTTGGTCCAGTGACACGCAGCGTCTCAGCCAGGTCGCCGTTCTCGACGGAATCAACGTGTAGGTTCGTGGCACGTCTGAGTCAGTTGTTTCGGCCTTGCCTCCGCTTGAAGCTGTCTTGCCTTCGTCGAGATTTCTTGAGTGTTGAGGAGTGATCCTCGCAGTACGGGTATGGGTACTGACTGTGAGTACCACCGGCACGGAGACCGACGGTGAGGACAAAACTTGTGGTCCTTGCGTTGGACTATCATGCAGGCTATGCTTCCCAGTTTAATTTCTTCTCTTGCAAGAAGAATCTATCTATCTCTTTAAATCTCAAGTATTTTCAGTGGCAGACATCTCCTCACCAGCAAAAGTTTGAGAAATTTGGTCTCAACGCACCAAGAGCTCGACAGCTCGAAAGCTCGAGATGGAGTCAGGTGTCAAATTTGCCCATCGTTCTAGCCGCTGGCAACCTCGGTGGCTTCACAGCGAATTCGAGCTGAAAGTCTTCAAGCTTCTGCTTCTGTTGGGTTGATTCCATGTTCAGAGTTGAGGACTTGGAGCCAACTTTGCGAGTCTCGACCTGATCATTTGATTCGACAGTCAGAAAATACATTTTGACGTTCAAGTTGAAAGGGTTTGATTTTGGATCGTCAGTTCTGAAATGACAGTGAGCTTGCGTCAAGCTCAGCTAACATTTGATTACCGGTAACCGTAGCACTACAAGCAATCTCCAACGGATTTGGGACCACGAGACTGTCACGTACTAGTAGTATACTTTCATACTTTGGCTAGCTAGCTAAAGTAAACAAATTCAAAGCGATGCTCAAACTCAGAGAGATTGATTACCGCTGCTCTATAAGCTTGCTTCCGCTGCGTTGAGCTTCAAATCAGCTTATTCATTCATTCACTGTCAATGAACATCAAACACATCAAACTCTGGAAAAGAGAAACTCGAGAACCTCTTGCCGTTTGAAAATTAGTAGGTTCTCTACTACGAGTCCCTACCGCAAATATTGGTACTTCTATAGATTGTATTGTAGCAAGCGTCGCTGTTTAGTGCCATGCTAGGTATGCTAGGTCTGTAATGATCACTTACCGATGCTGGTAGGCTTGGAGTCTGCCAATGGAGAGTATGGAGAGAGTGGAGAGTGTGGAGAGGCTCGAGAAGATCCAATCAATCCAACAACAAACAGAGAATCTACTAAAGGTGAGGTGTGTGAGGTGACTCAACGAGCTCAACGTGAGACAGGAGAGCTGAGCTTGCCTTGATATCCAACGAGATGCGGGAGGGCGGACGAGGATGGGCGAGGGCGGGCGATCGGCTGTATTGCGTGCGCTCGCTTTGGCCTCTTGGCTGAGCCCTGAGCTGAAAACTGCTGGAGACAGTTTTAATTATCGTGAGTCAAACGGTGCTGGTATTGTTTGTTGTGGTTCGGAAGCAACGCGGCAGTGCTCAGTCTTTGGCCTTGAGTCATGGCCATAGGCGAAAACGTTCGCGGATAGGGTATGGTCGTGCACAAGCAGTAGAATTTGCAAGGACATTGGACGATACATCTCGGCACAATCAGCTTGACATTTTGGCCCTTTCAGAACCAAACGCTGGCCCGCGCAAAAAGTGTCGCGGGCAACGGCCGGTGGCAAGGCCGTGATCAGAAAGGAATTGTTAGAGATCGATATCTGATGTCGAAATCTATCTCAAAGAGGAGGGCATATTTGGGGCCTGTCAAGATGGAGTCGGCTGGGGGAGTGTCCACGATGTTTTGCCATATCTATTCTGCAGAAGGCAAAGGCGACCTACACAATAACGAGAGCCGGGGGAAGGGGAGGGAGAGATACGAATAATTGCTGACTTTAGTTTCTTCACTATGGTAATGTGTTCAGAGATTGTCACTCCACAACTTTCTCGCAGCGGTAGACAAACGCAGGTGGAAGATTTTTCCAAATAATGTTGGATCTTTCCACGTGACTATCAAACTTTTTGTCCAAGAGACCTTTAAAGTTTTGCCCGGCCGGGAGTACAAGACCTTGCAAGTATGCAAAGGTGCAGAATCGTCCACCGGGTTTGAGTGCCTCGCAAACCTGATCGAGGATTGCCTCCTGCAACGAGTGCGGAAAAATAGCCCATGGAAGTCCAGAAATGATGGTGTCTGCATACTTGATGTTTCTTTCTCGGAGCACGGCAACGATGTTCTCTGCAGACTCTTTTAGGAAGGCGTCCTTGTGCTCTGGAAACAAGCTTCTGAGCTTGCTGATAAACTCATCATTTAACTCGAAAGCGATATACGTTGTATTCTTGTGCTTTGCTTGCCGCCTGAGGATCTCCTTTGTAAAAGGGCCAGTGCCTGGTCCAAGCTCGATCACTACACTGTTGTCACCAACTTCCATGGTATCGCACATTGCTCGAGCAAGATACTCCGAACTAGGAGCCAGTGCGCCAGTCTCGATCGGATGCTTCACCCAATTTGCCAGAAACATTGCAGTTTCATTTCGGCGAATATCCGACACCTTGCCGCTAATCAGCCTTCCCAGGGCAGAGCTGGACTTGCGTACATGCTGTTTGTAGACCTGCCGAAAGTGCGGTTTCTCCACGGCCTGCAGAAAGGCTATCTTCATGGCATGTGCTAAAAGTGCAACGACGAAGAGTTCTGGGCTGCTGCACAGAAGGCACACCCCGTACATCCAGAGATGCCCAAGGTATGCATCTGGGTTATTCAAGTAGCGATAAATACCTTCGTAGGTGGGCTGGCAGGGAGGTATTTCCTCTGTCAGACTTCGTAATGCTGACTTGAAGGAAGTCTCCTGTGAGTTGCCGATTGTGGGAATCTCCACCATTCCCGAAGAAAGTTTAACAGCTGCAGTCGACCTCGGTGAAACGCCGCGGGCACCAGAAGATTTGGAGGATCTGCTTGGAGGAGGAATGAAAAAGTCGCCATAGAACCAGCCGTAGTCTCCGAGTACCGCGTAGCAGGAAGAGAACGACCACATCGAGATGACAACGAGCATGACACCAGAAATCACTTGCGAAATGTATTCCGGTCGCAGGCAGTCGAGCCAGGTTGCAGGCATAGTAAACAGCCGAAACGAGCACAACAGAAAACTCATGAGCTGCAAGCTTTGCAGCATGTTGTACAGGCTCTTCCAAGAGTCGAAAGCAACTTGCCTACCGCGGCCGCTCTTTGCAAAGTGCCGAGTCCAAAATTTGGTTCGCTCCTGCCGAACAAGAATGACAGACTTTAAAAGCGAGGAGATCACGTGCCAGAATACAGCCTGCAGAATGAAGAAGGCATCGTCGTCTAATGGCCCCCCCGGGTACGACCCAAGCCACATTGCGAGAAAAAAGAACGTCAAGGAAAGCGCCAAATTCACGTCCGAGGCGCGGAAAAGATCAAAATTCTTGATCACAAACACGTTGGACCTGGCCGAGGATGAGGAGGGGCCGCTTGAGTCCCCTCCGTCCAAGTCCAATCGAGGCAGACCCTCATCAGCTCCAATAATTTGCGCTTGGGCAGCCGGGCTGCGCGGGCTACTTGGATCTTCCTTGAGTACCGAAGTAGGAAGAACAAACCGCTCACGAGAGCTAGACGACGAAATGCCTCCAGCCACAGATGGCGACACTTCGTGCTTTTCTTCCTCCGGAACGAGCTCCATCTCCCGTGAAACAGAGTTGCTGCGACCTGGCGCTGATCCTGTATCTTCAATTTCTTCATTCATTCGCCCCGTAAATGGATGCGACGGGCCGTACAACTTCTCGACATGTGGCACCTCCACAAGGGTCAGGAAGAGGAGCTGCGAAAGGTGAAATCCCATACCACATGCAAGTACTGAGAAAGATCGAGCCAAGATTGCACAACCGTAGGTCCAGCCATATCCAACAGTATACATTGGATGAGGAAACAGCTCAAAGACTCCGTCGAATGACAACTCGACTTGCCCTGTTCGCAAAAAGAAGAAATCACCCCAGTACCAGGCATAGTCTCCTGCCGTTTTCCGCGCCTGCCCTTTGCTGTAAACTGAAAGACAAATGAGAAGAAGCCCCACGATGTCAGCCACTGGGCTCATGATGTTGAACAACATGGATTGGCCACTCTTCGCTCGCTCCACCAAGCCATACTGGATAGCCATTAGCGTAAAGGCAACGACGTCATTGCTTTCAACAATGTTCACAAAACTGCGAAACGCTATCCACGCGGCGAAGGAGGGGGGAAGGGTGGTGTCATTCAGTACCTCGCGATGGTTTGGCATTGTGGACCTGAGTATCGAGCTCCACATGCTGTTTTCAACGGCAAATGGGGCCATGCGAAGGGATGAGATCCAAGTCGTCAGGAGACCGGCTTCGCTTTGATTCTTCAAAAGTAAGCCGGCACCAAGGTTATAGCTTAGACGCCACGCCACTGCAACCGCGAGAATTGCTGATGGGTATCCATGAAAGTAAAAGAACGTGAACGCAGAGAACGCGATGCCAACCCACGTGATGAGCGCAGGAACAGAGTTCCAATGCAAAAACAAACTTTCAAAGTGAGAAGCAGTCGGCGGGAGTTGAAATACGCGAAGACCGTCCAATGTCACACCCAGGCGGCTCCCCGAGTCGCTGCTCTTCCGCGATGCAATACGCTTGGCCCCATGAAACCCCGAATCGTCTGGAGACCTGTAGTCTGACTCAGTGTCGAATTCGTCCTCCGAGGCAGTCACCGAGCTCGAGGCATTGCCAGCAAAATCTTCTTCGTCTTCACTCGTGAAGCTTGGCATCTGCGGGGACCCGCCCCAACGGCGCCGCATTTTGCGCGCCCAACTCTGTCAAAACTTGACGCCACTAGTAGCGCCGGAGCCACGATTTCAAGGGAGAAAAGCTTCTCAGACAGCTCTGCGGAGGCAGCTGGGACAGTTCAAATTGCGACGAACGGAGAGCCTGTTGTCCACACAGCGGTTTGAGCACCCAGGCGGTCGTCGCTGCTCTGTGTGCGCCGCGGTCCCTCTCTCTCTCTCTCTCTCTCCTTCTCAAAGCAGTGAAAGTGACAACCTCCCCTGTCGCTAATCTATGGTGGCTCAACTTTAGGTCAACTCCTGTCTCACCTGGTCTCCTTGTCTCCTTGTCCACGTCTTGCTACAAGTAGAAGTATACTCACCATGAATACCTATACCTACTCATTTCACCCACGTTTAGCGTAGTCCGCCTGATAAACCGTGGTAGATAAGCTTATGTTTACTTCTCGACTAATCTTCGTAAAGGGTTAGCTATGCAAGAACGTAGCTAGATTCTTCCAGAGGGCAACACACAGCTTAGGAGTGCATATGAGAATTCGTGAGGCTCAGTGCGATAGTGCATACTGACTCAATACTGGTATGCACTCTTGACTCACACTCTCAGATCTCTCAGATCTCTCAGATCTCTCAGAACTGGTGATGTACCAGTCCGATGCCGGTACACTACGGATTTCAAAAAAATTCTCTTTTCAAACAGTTCCTTAATATGACATTACGCAAACCTGTAATTCACGACTTCTCGAAAGAAGTACTAGTGGTACGCACCTGAGAAGCAGGACCGGTAGTGTGTCGCCTATTGAGATTTGGATCTTTCTTGTATTTGTTGAATGATGATGATGCGTGGTGTGCGAGTCGGCCTAAGCTACTTCTAAGTGGTGAAACTCGCGATGACCATTGCACAAACAGCACGAACCCATTTCCCCATTTCCGTTCGTTGCAAAGCCGGCCGGGCTCGGAAGCAAATAGCGGGATTGTATGTCATACATAAACGCAACGAACGCCTGACGTCGCGAATGTTTATTTACAAGAAGGAAAACGAAAAAATGGGAAAGAGAAAACTAATAGCTAAGAAGAAAGGCTCGCTCTACGAGTTGGGGCATCAATCATGCTTGAGATTTGCCTTGTAGCATTTCTGCCACCAGATGCTGAGTTGTCAAAGTAATTGCAGCGCCAGGGATTCCCCTGCCAAGGGCAACTTGCCAGCCTCGATAAAAGCTCTTTTGTGTTCGGATAAGGCTGGCGTAGCTGGGTATTCGTTCTTCCAGTGGAGCACTTTGAATTCTTGTTTTCAGCCCATCCCAAGGGAGAGCAACACACCAGAAAGATATTCCAGCGACAGATCCGGAGGTGAGAAGTTCCGGTATGCCCAGCTGCTCCTTCCCAGTCAACGACTTCCACACTTCGCAGGTGCATCGAAATCCCAAAAACCACATCCCCACCCCACTCATGTCACGGATAATCGTGAAGGGCAAAGCATTGTACATATGTCCCATGAACCGAATGGGACTTCGGCCTGACAAAGTCCAAACATGCCGTAAGACAGCGATTGGACCGTGGAATCTTTTCTCAGCGCTGCTTATTTGCATAATGAGTTGATTCCGCACCAACTCCACAGGTGTCACAACAAAGCTATTCACGGTACCGCTGATGGCTCCGCATCCAAAGATTTGCAGGAGCGAGAGTTTCGTGCTTTCCGAGGTTTTGCCGTACCTTGACTCATTCCACGTGGTCAGTGTGCGTTGTGCCTTTCCATTCACAGAAAAGAGGATAGATTTGTACAGTCCCTGTGCGAGCATTGGCGCAGAGAGGCCCTTGTAGAACCCAAAGGAGGTTTCCTTGGCCAAGATCAGACGTGCACATTGCGACGGGCCGGGGATGTTTGGCTTTGTTTGTAATCTTGTCCGCACTATTGTGCCCCGTTCACGTACATGTTCACGTTCACGTTCACGTACACGTTCAAATTCACGACAGAAAGTCAGCCACCCGTTCAAGACCGAGCCGCTGATTAAATTTGCTCCTTTCCCACAGAGTCGACTTGAATCCCTCCGCACCTGCCCGTGGGCTCCTTCTCGCCAGCCCTCACCAAAACAAAATTGCCAAAGAGGAGACCGACCCCAACTTACCTACGTCGAAAGGGTGACACACAACTTGATTGGCCATTCCAGCAACGCTGCCGGACAAGATCTCTAGCTGCCACCGCTCCATCGTATCTGTGGTGTATGATGCCCGAGAAGCAGAAGTGCCATACTCTGGGTAAAGGGCGCGTGTCGACGATGTCGCTCGAACCGCTCGGACGACAATAAGAATCACCCGAGTACTATGGTGACAATGTCTCGCGCCCGGTCGCACGTCTCGGGTATTCTCGGGTGTCAAAGAGCTATCTCCCGGCGTACCGGCGTACTCAGTACCAGCAGTACTGCGTACTGAATACTGCGTCACGTATATCACGTATAACGTAGGTGTGTGTGGGTAGTGGGTAAAGAGACACCTCTCTTCGACTCGGATCCAAAGCCGAAGAATGGACGTTTCCACATCTCATCACCATGTATCGCCATGTAAGGCCTGCTGGAGGTGCGTTGCTGAGCGTTGTAACTTTGAAACTTTGAGCAAGTGTGCTTGATTGGACAGTGAAAGTGAGTCTTCGGCTCCAAACCGCACTCATCTGTGCTCAGCAATCAAGTGTAGTCCCTTTCAAGTTCCAGTACTCTCCCCTACGTCACCCCACCTTCCGATAGGGTTTGTTTACGCTCTCACTTCGTGGCTTCACTGCCCCTATGTGCCGGTTATCAATTAGCACGAGATAGTAAAGAATTCCAGAATCAAA